>CM053769.1:627472526-627493779 GCA_028658325.1 Potorous gilbertii | reverse complement strand
CCAGTTTTGTGACTAGAAAGTGAGGTCCCCATCTAAGACAACTCTCACTTGATCCACAAACTACAGCTAGTTAGACTTCTTACCAATACTTCATGTACTCATGAAGAAGAAAATGGATAGTGGGGTTCCACATCTCTGGTATCTACTCCTCTAAATACGTCTACTATCATTTTGTTTTCCACGTACCATTTCTTTTATCTATTTTTCTATAAATAATTCTTTTATAACAACATACAGTGGCACAATATTTTACCAAGTATTTTCAGTCCACTTTCACTTTATATTCCTAGAACTGTTTTCACAACAATTGTTGTTGAGGTTAAATACTGACCTTTTTGGGCTGAGAAAATTAAAACTGCCTTGAAAGTCAGAGAAAACAGTCCATTTAATGCCAACTGCGGGAAAATGCCCACATAAAATGACTGCTCCCTTCCTGACATTAAAACATGTAATTTCCTAGTATTCCCTGAAGTATAAAGACATTTACCCATTCTGATTGTCTCCAAAGACTCCAGCAGTGATAGGGCTGGGATCCAAATGGGCCTTCTGTGATGAAATAGCTCCCTCAATTTAATAATCATGTTTCAGTTCAATGACTGTGACTACACATACAGCAGTTAAAAATATTAATTTAAATAATATGGATTGAAAATATCACCCTCTACCTCAAGTAGTTGTGCTTTTTTTGTCTCAAATGATCCAGATAATTGAATGATTTCTGTACTTCATTTTCCACATATAGACACATAGAGTCATTAAATCAGATAATTATTAGGTGAAGCAAGTTAATAAAGTAAGTGCATTGAGGCTAGATGCCTCCTCATCTATAACTTGCACAATTCAAACTACTGACTTACTTTTACAATATATTATGTGTCTCTTAGGGTCACCATTTTATAGATTATAAATCTGTATGTACATATGCACATCTCTGAAAGCTTTATGTTTCTAAGAAGTTAATTTAAATAAGAAATTGTTCCCATTTTTCTTATTTTAGGGTTATCTATGACTAACTTCCACTACTCAGATTAAATAACACTGAAAGAGCCCAGATCTCCCTAGGCCTAAACTACAACCTGGCAGTAAGTTAAGCAATTTAAGAAGCTATGTTATCTTAAGAGAATCTATTCACAATATAGTGAAGCAGAATAAGAATGGATTTTTCACTTTCCATTTAAATCATGATGTTTAATTCTCTGCTTTGAAGGGCATGTAGATTCAAATCTGTAGAATCTTATAGGAAAAGCAGTCATAAATGGGTAGATGGCAAGGTTTACAACATTTCTAAGCCATGTATCCCAAGATATTGAATTTATTTGCCTTTCTATTCTGGAGAAAATTGGGTCCCAGTCCCAATTATTTATAATGTAATTCATTATATTCCATCCTTATTCCTGTGCTTGCTCACACACACGCACACACACACACACACACACACACACACACACACACATACTACTGCTGTTACTACTACTACTACTACTACTACTAGGTCTTAAGACCCGCATGTAGAAAATGGCTCATTTGCAAATGAATTAACCCATCCCCATATTCACATATATGATATGCCCATAGTTTAAGCAAACTGATGTAATAAGAGAAATTCTGTAATTTAAGGACCACAAGTTTGAAAACATGCTTACTTATCATTATGTTGGCTAGAGGATCTGGCTGCCTCCAGTCTCCCCTAGTCCATCCTCCATTGTGCAACTAGAGTGATTTTCCTAAAGCACAGATCTGATCATGTCACATACACACTCACACACAATCACTCAGTAAACTCCAGTGGCTTCATATTACCTCCAGGAGCAAATATGGGATGCCCTTTGTGCGCTGGCACCCTCCTACCTTTCCAGGCTTCTTTCTCCTTCATCCCCAATACATACTCCCAGATCCAGTGACACTGGCTTCCTGGCTATTCCCTGAACCAGACATCCCATCTCTTGGCCATGATTGTCCTCCATGTCTGGAACATTCTGCTTCCTCAACTCCTACTACTGACCTCCCTGGCTTCCTTTAAGCCCCAACTAGAATCCTACTGGAAGGTTCTGCTGGAAGCCTTCCATAATCCCTCTTAACGCCACTGCTTTTCCTTTGTTAATCCTCCTAATCTTGTATATGGCTCACTTAGTATATGTTTTTTGCTTACATTAAAATGTAAGCCCTTGAATACAGGGACTGTCTTTTGCTTATTTTGGTATCCCCTCCACCCCCGCACTTAATACAATGCCTGACACATAGTAGGAACTTAATAAGTGTTGATTGACTCATTGATTGAAGAGAAAGGTTTCCACGATCTAATTTTAATTCAAACTTTATTTTCATCTAATTACTTCTCTACTCCTTGATTTTTTAGCTCAAATTGATTTTTAAATTTGTTTGTGTTTAAGGCTTATACCAAAATTTTCTCTTGACTTTATCAGTTCCTTTCAGGTTCTGTAAAAATGTCCTACTTTCAGAACAGGAAACTTTATTGTCAAATAATGAGACCAATTTTTCATACTTAGCTTGTGGAGTCAGTTCCACTGCTTTACAGCAATGTTGATTTGTACATCTTATTTTTTCTGTGATTTAGGGTTTCTACTCTTACAGTATGGATCTGAATATCAGGCACATGTTTTTGGTACCTCAAATTGAACTAAAATAAAATCAGTCTGCAGATTTTTAAAGGGTTATTTTTCAGTTTATGACTAACATATTCTCATCCCTTCAAATGGATAAAATCATTCTTTTTGGAAACCATTAAGATAAATAGATGATTGAGAGACATTTTAAAAGGCTTTCTGTTTGATATGTGATGGTACCTGTTTAGAATAAGCTAAATTGGTGAGTCTTTACTGCATAAGAATCACTGAGGAATTCTTGTCTCATTAGAGTTGACTGAAATTGGACAGTAGTTGTTGACTCCATTTCAAGAGGATCACCAAGGGGTTAAGACTAGATGTGATGTGTGATGATAGCTGTTTTTTTAAGGGGCGAAGTAAGTGTGATAAAGTTGTGAAGGGCTTTTTAGGAAAATGGGGACAAACTCAATCCCAAAATAGATGAGATGAACCCTACTAAGAAGAAGGATATAAATGTGTGGGATCTGAAAGAAGGGTAGTTGGCAGGCTGTGTGACCATCAGAGAAGTGAGTATTTGGAATTCCAAAGTTGTTGACACCAGCAGACAGCTCAGAGAGAAACAGTAATCTGTCACAATAGAAGCTTTCTTAGAAGGGTGGTACCTGGCCACATCACTAAGTATTTTGGCCAGGTACTTGGTAGTTGGACTACCACTGGTATCCTTGCTAAAGGAACCCACTTCCTAAAGTACCCTAGGATTCACTAGAGTTATGCCTTTGCTTCCTTCACCTGAGTTTCTCTCAGTCTGGCATAGAATCATATCTGCAAGGTGGATGAAAGTCTAAGTACCCATGACTATGACCCAAATCACACCTAAGTCATTTAATTCTTGTGAGAAGTCGTAAGGGGAAAGGGTAATGGAAACCTGAGCCCTGACAAGATCAAATGTTACTAAATATAAAGGTTGTCTCTTATCTTGAGTCTTCTTTTTCACTTTTACTAGGTGGAAAATTAACTTTTTTTTTTACAATCTATTAGTCATAATGCACCTGATGAAAATGAAATTGTATGTGCATATAATGACTTAAACCCTACATTTCTCAAGCAAACTGCTTTATAGAATGTACATTTGGGACATAATGCAATTTTCAAAGGCTCAACAATCCTACAAATAAGCACAGAGATATTCATTTCCTCTGTGTAACTTCTTAATTTATTTGAAGGTTCACTCCATTAGATTTCAATTCTTTAGTCATTAAAGAAAAGTTTTTAGTGAAATGTGAACGAACACTGTCTTAGTCATCACTAGTTCCTTGTCATTTTGGTTTGTGTACTATATGAGGTAAGTAACACTGAATAATTAAATCATTTCAAAATACTATTTAGAAATGATGCATAAACAGTTCTCAGAGAGTGAAAACTTCAGATTTTGAAACAGAGGAAATTAACAAGCAACAAAATGGAAATTAGAATTATATCCTGGCTTACTGTTATTTCTGCTTTTGCCCCTATGCTTTCTACTTATACAACCCTTTTCTCATTCTTACTGTAATGACCTTCCAACCTTGATGCTGTACAGTCCTGTCACCTTCATTCATAACTTCCTTACTGTGGTATTCTCCATTTCGTTCCTAGTCAACATCTTTGGGAACCAGAGCATCCATTTTGATGAAAATCCCAAGACCCCAATTTCAATTTCTTGATATCCTCTCCCTCAATATTCTTTTCCTCCATTTTTCTATTTATCTACTGACAAGTATAGCCACACTTTGTACCTGATCATCATTGGGAAATATTCTTCCTCTCTGATCTTACATTTTAATAATCACCTTTCTGAATGTCCTGAAACTGTGTTTTGATTGGGTTTGTGACAGATTCTTTCTAGTTAACCACAATTGTGTCCCAGCCATTGCTATAAAAACCTTTGATTCATCTCCAGTAGACTCCCTACCAAATTCCCCACAATAGGTATTCTAAATCATTCCCACTATCTACAAATCCTCAACCCTCTTTCTAGTTTCTCACTCTCTACAGATAAACTTAATGCCTACTTTATTAAGATCAAGACCATTTGGTGGTATTTCCATATATCCTTCAGCCACATCTCAAAATTTTATATTTCTCTATCCATCTCATCTTCCTTTACTCAAGACAAAAAATAAAAAAAAATTTCCCTTGTCCTTTCAAGGCTAAACTCTCTACCTATAACTTTAATTCTATCTCCCTTCATCCCTTCCAAAAAGTAACACAATTTTTTTTCTTATTTTTCTCTTTCTTCCTTCTTTTCTTCCTTCCTCCCTTTCTCTCTTTCTCTGTCCTCTTCTTTCCTTCAATGCTGACCCCCTCTTCATTGTCTATTTGATTACAAAATCAACTTTCCCTATACCTTCTTATCCTAATCCAACCCTCTGCATCTACCTGCCATCTATTTCCTTCTTCCCTCTGCCAATGTTCTAGAAAGTCTATATTTCATTGCCTCAATACCCTCGACAATTTACAATCTGACTTCTATTCACACCACTCCTCCACTATGCTTTCTCAGAGTCCCAAGTGATAAATACTATTTCTTCTCTAGGTTCCCATAGTGTTGGGTTTAAGTATTGGGTCTACTAGTATTATAGGTATTCATGCAGATAGCTTATTTCCCTGATAAAGTATAAGTGCCTTGAGGATAGGCCATGCTTTGTTTTCTTTTATATCCTCAGTACCTTGTATATAATTAATGTTCAACATGCTTGGGAAATTGAATTGAATTGCAGTTATAATTACATCTCCTGTTCCATTTTCTTACTTTTAAAATAATTTTATATAAATTGCTATTCTTTCATCCTATTACCTTTGAGATTGAGTTACTTGTTTACATCATTTAAATATGCCTGATCATAGAGGAAAAAA
This sequence comes from Potorous gilbertii, assembly GCA_028658325.1. Lineage (NCBI taxonomy): Eukaryota > Metazoa > Chordata > Mammalia > Diprotodontia > Potoroidae > Potorous > Potorous gilbertii. The sequence goes on along the minus strand of CM053769.1, from coordinate 627,488,320 downwards.
TATTCCATTGTTCACTGGACACTGAAATTGAATAGCTAACTCCAAAGGGCCCCATATGTTGCAGGATGCATTTCCAGAGGCAATATCATTGAGGGAAATAGGGTAAATAGGAAATAAATAATTGGGTTTAATAAATGAGAGACTATCAAATCAGTTGTCCTGATTGGTTAATGCCTCACATGGTCCACTACATATAAGTAGGCTCAAGTCATGTTTTACTTTATTCCAAAGCTATCTTATGGGAATATCATATGAGTTATCCCTCCCTCTTCCAGGTATAGAATTATAATCAAATCAGTGCTACCATTTCTATATGGAAAGGGAGAAGGATGTCAGTGTACCTCTCTATGGTTTCACTCACCATGTCTCACTATAATTTTTTAAACCACTATACCTTTTCCTGGCATCCATTTCCTTAATTGTGTGCTCTCCCTCCCTTTGAATGTCAGTTCCATGAAGGCAAAGACTATCGTCACTTTTGTTCTTGTAAGTCCAGAACGTAGTGCTTGGCAAATAGTGAATAATTAATATTTTTTTTTAATTCATGCATTCTGAAAAGTAAATGCTTTTTTTAAAAACAATAGACTATTTTTAATGACCAGCAAAATATCAAGAGTATCCCATCTTTTGCCACATTAATGTAGGGGAGGTTGAGAGAAGAAGGTACATTTTTTTTAATACAATGGGTTCTGGTTCACATAATTCAGAGAACTTTATATTTTCTTTGTAAAACCAAGATATAGACCAGGAAACAAACTTTAATATTTCACAGGTGGAAAGACTTGTCCTTAAAGTGAGAATAGAACCTTTTACCAGACTAACCTACATCACATTCAAGATGTGCTAAACATTAGTAAGAGTAGGGGTGTCTGGATAGAAGATATTCTTTCTTCTGATTGGGTGTATATGTGTGCATGTGTTTATATGTCCCTCTGTGTGTAAATTGGTTTCCAGATTTAGGAGAGGTTTTTTTCTCTTTAAAAATCTTTTGGAGGATTTATTTTCATCTTCCGCCTGCAGAGGTTTTGTGAAATCTGTTTATCAAATTACAAAGCACTCTTGAACCACAATCAACTTTCCCAGAGATGTCTTCTGTGTCCTGACTCCAAGGAAGCTGTAAAAGTGTAAATATTCAGTGCCTGCTGGGCTCTATGTGCTGACAGCATTTGTTGGGAGCAGGTTCACACCCAGCTTGGCCACTGCCACCTGTCTGTTCCAATGTCACTCTATAAACATCTCAGCCCAGGTCCTGGGGAGCAGTGTCCTAACATTGACTCTACTAAGATGGGCGGGATTCATTAACATGCTATCAGTGGGAATGAATCCAGGTTTGCCTGTGCAATACAAAGAACCCACTGTAAGTCAGATCTGTCTAAGATGTATTCACATTATGCATGAATTTCCTGTTAAAGATGACTATTAATCAAACCAGATGACCCATTTTCTTTAAACAAGCTCAAGATTTCTATAAAGCCTACATTTAGGACCTGGCATGAAGTCACTCTACAAGAACAGCAATGCATCATGCCTTGAGGAGCGAGAAATAACAGTCTGTTCTGTGAAGTGAAATGATCTTTAATATAGCACTATAACACAATTTCCTCTTGGTTTATGTAAGGGTAGATCCTAACTATTTTCCTTTGGATGAAAACCATACCAGTTTTATTCACATCAGCATTTTGACAGAATATTACTGAGAGCTAAGCTACCCTTCCTGGCCCAATTGTAATACTGAGCTGAGGTAGGTAAAAAAAAATGGACAACTTTCAGAGGTGTCAAGTTTGAGTCCCCCAGTTTAAAACAACTGAGCAAAAGATTTCCACAGAAGTTTGATATAACTCCCATTCAATTGAGCATGCATGGGGCTAAGCTCCTACTAAATGGAGGATGTTATTCAAAGTGTGGTGAGAAGGAAGAAACACAAAGATAAGTAAAGTAGGTCCCCTTCCTCATAAAACTCAGGATCTGTTTAAGGGAAATGGCACACAACAAACTATCTTAGGTTACTGTGTGAGCTAGGAACAAAGGGCTATGCAAAATCTTTTCAAGGAAAGATATTTTCCAATGTGAAAGTAGAGTGATCACGATAATCTTCATGGAGAAAGGGTCGCTTGAACTGAGGATGGTTATGCTAACAGAAAGAATAGACTGGAAGGTATATTTCAAATACAAGAACTGACATGAAAAAAGGCAGAAATATGGAAAATTCATGTAGGAAAGTGAATAGTCCAATTAGACTGGGGAACAGAACTCATGAAGGAGGGTAGTTTGAAATCAATATGGAAAGAAGGGGAGAGGGAATCTATGTTGTGAGAGACCTTGAATTATAGTAAGAGTCTAAATCATAATCAGTGTGGAGCTTTTGAAGGGTCTTGAGCAAAGAAGTAGCATGATCACTTCTGGACATCAGGGAGGTAACTACAAACAGTCTGAAAGATGGATTGGTAGGAATTTGGATATGAATGGAAAGATAGATTGGGAGACTTCTGCAAATGCCCACGCTTGCGGTAATGAAAACTTTTCCTGGCCTAATTATAGTAGAACTAGAAAGGAGATGGAAGCAAGAGGTTAATTATTAGAGAAATGCAATTGGAAGGATTTGGCAACATATAGATAGGAAAAAGAAAAGGCAAAGTTCTCAAACTCAGAATTAATTTATCAATATTAGACATTATACATATCTTATCAACATGTTACAAATTCAGTTCATCTCCCAATATGTAAATACAACCATCTTCTCAAATAAACTATGAACTAGCCCACCCATCTTGATCATAGATCATTCTGTCTTTCAAGATGGCTGCCAACTTCTGACAGTTTGAAAAATGATTAATTATAATTAAAACCATCTTTTCAGATGAATTTTTCAGTTGGTAGAGAGGAGTCTGTCAAGACACAAAACTAGCCAGGCAGTTTTGGGTTTGACATTTAATTTACTTTCTCCATAAGAACAAACGCTACCTAATTATTCCCTCTTTTTACTGAAAATCTTGCTGCATTAGATCATGTCACTGAAAGCAGAGTCGGTGTTTGATAAACTTTCAGTTTATCAAAACATAAACCAAGTAAGGTTTTCCACATACTGGATTCTCTCCGTAACAAGCTTCATATAGAACCAGCGTTTAGTATCATGAGAAAATGGGATTTTTACACTTGTAAATGAGACACCATAGACTTTCTTAAAGGTAGTGGGAAACTATTGGGTGGCCTTGGCTTCTTGGTTTGTACCTCGACCCTAGTCACTCAAAACTTTCATTCATTCCCCTCTGGTCACTCAATTCAGTCCATTTTCACAGGCTAAAAACAGCTGAAGTTGCCTTGCAGTGAATGGGAAGTGAGTGAGAGGCTGAAATGCTATTACTTAGAAAACTCTGAGCTACTATTAGTTAACAGAGATGCATGGGTTGTCTCAGGTAAAAAATACATGTTGTCATCTATCCACCTGTTCTATTTGGTGTTTTTTAGAATGTAGGTACATCAGTAATATTTAATAAAAGTAGTGGACACTCATCCAACCAGCCATGATTCTAGTAGGAAATGTATTGTTTTGCTGCTATGTTGATGCAAGGCACACAAAATAGAACTTGGATAGAAAAGTAGAGCCCTCTTAGAAATGCCACTGTCATGCCCCAAAGAATCAAAGATGTTAATGAGGAGACTGAATTGCAATCCTCCAGGCAAAGTTCTGCCTCCAGGCAAAATTTCCTCAGACTCAATCAAGTGCTGTTTGGGTAAATTTTTGAAATTTTAATTGAAGTATCCTATTAGAAACTTACAAATGGGGTAGGCTTCAACTGGAAGCTTTCCTACAAAACAGTAAATAAACATTTGAGGAAAGCTATGAGAGTCTCCAAGGAAACAATTCACTTAATTTATGGTTTCTGTTTTATGCAGATATGTAGTTTCTCTAAAGAGGATTTATGGTAAAACATGAATAAGAGAAACTTAGAATGGGAAGTCATGGATAAGTAGAGGAGTGCTCAACTGATCATTCAAAGTCTTACATCACATTAATTAGCTCTTTTCTTCCCCCTTGCAAATCACTGTGCTTTGCTACTTATAAGATTCTGTCAAATTGAAATATGTGTATATACATATACATGTATGTATAAATCTATACACGTGTAACAAACATATATAAACACATAGTACATGCATGTATAAAATTATGAGGGCCAATTACCTTTTCCAGCTTCCCATCCTGTTTTCTTCCAGGATGTTAAATATATATATTTTGAAGGAAAGAGTTAAAGATATGGCAGTATATGTATGACTTTTCAATATTTGGTCCCATCCAAGCCATCCACATGAAATCAAAGGATAACTTCTGTGATTTATAACCACATTCTTTGTCTTTAATAACCATTCTTTCTCTTTAATAACACTCCGTATAGATCAGAAAAGAACTTGCCTTGAAAGGAACTGACAGGAAAGGGAGAATAAAATGATTGGGGACAAAAGATCAGAGAATATCACCATTGTTGGGTGAAAACCTAACATACCTTATATTCAGTGTTTGTCTTTTGAGTAATCAACTGGAAATACTATAAAGCGAGAAACTTCCTGTGTGCCTACTTGTGTGTGCATCTGTATGTGTAAGCATGCGAATTTTATATTCTAGCAGAATACGTGCATGAGGACAGAAATCTGTGTCCCACTGGGTGGCCATCTATATGTAGTTTGTTCCTTTTTGACCATTAGCCAGTATAACTGGGCGGTAAGAAGTTTTAAATTGGAAAGAACTAAATTATCCCTGTCTCCAAAAGGCATTTCCTTTCTCAGAAATCTGGCATTTTCTTTTTATTCCCCAAACAGTGATTTCGGTGGGTCTTGCTTGTGTCTCCAAAATTGTATTTTATCTCCTGAAGGAGACTAATTTCAGTTTCCCCCTTTCTGCCCCATAATTATCCTGGTTTATGGATAGCAATCATGCCAATCGAGCTTTTCACCCTATAAACCGAAAGTCTTCTACTCCCCTTAATTAGCATGGCACAATTGGAGTACCCAAAGCCAAAGAGAAAATCTTCTAATGAGGTCTGACAAAGACCTTGAAAGTCATACATATATATGTACATATGTGTATGTATTCTCAAATACATGTATTCCCTAAGAGTCACCCTCATAAAGGAACATTCCAAATCTAGTGAATATTTACTACTCCAAAAATGGCTTTAAGTGTGACAGAGATTTCTTTACATTAAGCAAACGTTGACTGTGGCTCACCCTCAATTAAAAGTCCAAATATTGTTTTGTTTTGCTTTGGGCAAGGAAGAGGGAGAAGGAAAAAAACTTTAACATTCAAGAGGCAGACAAATAGCTTTTTTCTAAACAAACAAAGACTAATTGTGCTCATAAATGTAGGGTGCTCATAATTTAAGAGCGATGGTTTATATTCTGGGTAAATCTTATAAACAGGGCAGGCTGGTCAAGGCTATGGTTGGGTCCAATAAAAGGGCCTGACTCAACAGACAAGGCCAACAATTGTTCTGTGGTGTATTTTGGAAGCTTTGGCCAAGTTTACATTTCTAGCTAGTGTTTCACTCTTCATGTTTATGGCAGCACAAAGGAGCAAGCTCTGGGAATTTCGCAAAAGGAAGTCCTAGTAGCAAGCATTGTCACTGACAATGAACATGGAGAAAGGGGAAAAGAAAAAGCAACATATGGAAAGGAAAACATGAGCGTTGCTATGAAGCTTAACATCTGATTCTTATTGTCTTGCCATAAGACTCTGAAACAGGATTTGTATAGATCTCAAAAGGGGAAATGTTTTCAAAACACTTATTGATATGTAGAGATTATCAATTAGAGCTTCAGGTGGAGGGAGCTGAATTCATCTGCCTTGTATCCAGTTATTCTAATAGTATGTTATCCAGTTGTTCAAATGCTTCTCGAGCTTTGGTAATTTCTGTATTTTTGTGCATTTCTATAATGGAGCATTCAGTCAAGACCCATTGTGCCCTAGAAACTATTCTACTCTAATTAATAATACACTAATAACAACAGAGTATTAATAATAAAAGTGCCTCAAGTAGAAAACACTTTTTAAAAAAACCTAAATGTAAGGTACAGAAAAATAAGTATCAAATAATTACTCTTTCACAGTTGTTAGAAAACTAGCAACTCTTTGACCTAGTTAATTTAATAAGGTGGACATCTATATATGTGTCACAAATAGGGTTGGTATTTGTTTTACAAATACAAATTTTTCAGTGGAAATGAAAAAGGTAAGAAAAGGCAACATTTTAAAGTAATCTTTTTAAATTTGTTGCCTTTTAATCCCACTTACAGAAACCCTTTCCTTTCTTTCAGCACCCCCTTCCAGTTAGAATGTTTCCTGGTTGTCCAAGCTTTATGATGTAGAGCCTGGTACAGACCTTCCCTACTGGACAGTTCCTCATGCTCTGGAGTCTGGAGCTTCCTCGAATTCAAAATTGGCCTTCCCCATTTCTAACACATTCAGAGCCCTGCTGTGTGACTGAGCATATAATTTGAAAAACTAATTTGTGCCAACTTGTTAATAATTTGCTGTGGCTTTCTGCCTTAGTCTTCACTGCCTTAATAGCATTAATTCATTCATTAAGAATGAATAATAGGAACACCTCAAATTCCAAGACCAGCCAGAAATGTCTGAGCAGAAGAACTGTTCCTTGTCCCTCAAATCAAAGCATGTTAGCAGGGGGTGTCTTAGACTGAGAATGACTTAGGCTTCTATGTACTTTAATATGCTGTTGTTCAGTCATTGTGCGCTCATGTCCAATTCTTTGTGATTCCTTTTGGGAATTACTTGAGTGGTTTGCTATTTCCTTCTCCAGATCATTTTACAGATGAGGAAACTGAGGCAAACAGGGTTAGGCAACCTGTCGGGAGTCACACAGCTCATAAGTGTCTGAGGCCAGACTTGAACTCAGTTCTTCCTGACTCTAGGCTCTGCACTCTATATGCTGTGCCAACTAGCTGCCCCTGGCCTGGATATATGAGGATATATACAACCCATTTCTATCAGTGAGTCCCAGTAACATCAATATCGCAAAACTTCATTAGCACTGTATTACAGAGTAGTTAGGACAGAGACTAGGCTGAAATTCACCTTTGGGAAGTAAACTCTTAGGGTTAAAAAAAAAATATGACAGCAGGATTGTTTTGAATCCTTAACAGAACAACATTTTGAATCAACTTTTGGCACTGTGAAACAATTTACAAAGTTTCCAACTAGACACATTTTGTTAGCTGTCAGACTAAGTTATTGTATGTGCTCAAAAATAATAAAACAGCATTTCTTTTTAAATAGATCACAATTCAGACTAGCCTTCAATGCTGGCACTAAATAAATACTTGATTGATTTTGCCAACAACAGCCCATGCTGCACCGTGAGCCTTTGAAAAGTGACTAAGAAACTAGTATTAACTCATATTGTGAACCTGGAGTCAGGGAGTAAGATTACAAAGCATTATGCTTCATACATTTATCAATAATAATTCATCTCTAAATTTCCAAACCTGAAAACTCAGCTCAGGTACTGGATGAATAATTCAGGACCTATTCACTGATAGCTGCTTTTATTCATTCAAATATAAATAACTTCCAGGATCAAGCGTGCAATTCCACTCCCTATCTGAATCTTTTGGTAGTGGGAACAGATTAAAATACTTAAAAACCAAGAACAGTGTCTTGTTTATTTTCCTTGTTCTGCTAGCTCTAGGCATCATTCATATCACATACTAGGTACTTAGAAAAACATTTGATGGATGGATGTGTGTTCACCCTTCATTGCCGAAGAAGACCATGCCATCAGAGAAATAATTATATGACTTGTACTTGACTTTGTTTTGAGTGAGGGAGGGCTACGCAGGTCACCAGCCTCACTTCTCCTCCAGAGCTATCTGAATCCAGTGACTAGATATTCATCAGGATGACTGGAGATGACTCAAGATGAGGCAACTGGGGTTAAGTGACTTGCCCAAGGTCACACAGCTAGTGAGTGTCAAGTGTTTGAGGTGAGATTTGAACTCAAGTTCTGAACTCCTGCACTGGTGCTCTATCCACTGCACCACCTAGCTGCCCCTGGATAGATGGATGAATGAATGAATGAATGCATATGGGTACTATCCAGAACAAGATTCCTAAAGTAGAAACAATCTTATGAGATTACGTTCAAAGACTGTCTTCTCTTCCCCTTACTGCCTCAACCTACTATATAAATCTACGAAAGTTTTACAATGTTTTTCATTTTTATCAAATGAGATAGTATTGGGGGGGAGACACTCATAGTAACAGATATATGGGAGGCACTATATAAATGTCTATTATCTTATTGCCTTTACTGACTCCAAGACCAGCTCTCTATGTATTGTGATAATCCTGTTATTTCAAACATACAAAATAGATCATATACTTCTTCACTATGCCAGTCTCTTAACTATACCTAAGTCCCCCATTTTAAACTATTTCTTTTATAGAAGTATTTGAACAAAGGTTTTTCTTCATCTCAGCCAATCATGACCCCTCCAGCTGTGTAAACAAGAAGTCAAATGAGGTATCATGGAAAACCTTCCATAGACAACAACTACTGTAAACAGTGGTGAAGGGAAATGAGTGAGTTGCTGATATGTACCAACAGCTGGTCACAGCCCAAAGAAAACACCCAACTTCTGTTTTTATATTGTAGTAGGTTTGACACACTGTCAGCTTATCCTTCTTCCAGTCACTGTCTACTCATCTTCCTTGGTGTTCTCCCAAGGTATAGAGATAAAACACATTCCTTTGTCAGCTCAAATGGTTTGCAGATGACAGCTTACCCAAAGCTGCCACTTGGGGATAAAAATGTATGTTCTTTAGAAAAATAATGGAGTGGTGACAAGAACTTCCATCTTTAGCAAACTAGAGAGGCATTATAGGTACCTGGGGTCCTTTCACAGTGATGAAAATAAGTTTAGCTAAATTAACACCTACAGAAGCCTTAGGGTTTGGGGGGGAAAGGGGTCCCTAAATAAATTCATCAGCCACCTGGAAGTGTATAACTCTCTGCTATAAGTTATCTTTGTTGTTGTTGTTTATAAGTCTACAATGTTTGCTTAAGTACAACACTTGTCCTACATAGGAATGACAGTTGCCACCATGTTTTTTGTTTAAGCATATGATCCCATTTGGGACAACTTGTTCTTCTTCCAGGTCACTGAGACCTAAAAGAAGCTGCTCCTTCTGCTAGGTTATTGCTCTTATGGAGGATCATAGACTCATACATCTAGAGCTGAAAGAAATCTTAAAGGTCATCCAGTCCAAATTCCTGCTTTTGCAAAAGAGGAAACTGTGTCCTTGATTTGCCCTGGGTCCCACAGGTAGAAATGAGAGAGGTAAAGTTTGATCCTCCATCCCCTCCAACTCCAGTAATTTTCCCACTGTACCTGCTAATCTTTGCTAAGTGAGATTATTAATAGCCTGAGAATCTCTATTAGAAGAAAAAAGTCTAAAAATCCAAATTCCCTTCCTCAGCTCTTTAGAGTTCTAATATGTATACCCTTACCACATGCCCAAGTCCCCACCATATGCACACTAGGCTTATATTCAGAATTTAGCAATGACTGAAAAGATTAAACGGTCTCCAGTATCTTTATGGAGTTTCAATATCAGAGTTATATTTATCTACAATGAAAAATAGATTTAATACCAGTGAAACCTTTAGAAAATCTGATTTTTAAGGGTATGTACTATTTTCAGTTTTCACCTTGAAGTCTGCCCTTGATAAGCAAAAATCATTTTAGTTCTCCTAAGTCGTATAAATAATATTTGTTCTTTTAGAAATCTTGTCAAAACTCCCTCTCCCCTCCCCGCCACCCCCCTGGCCAAATGTCTCCCATGGGCAAATTTCCTTACTTTACCTTTATAAATAATAACTCATAGTAATTTAAGTTTTCAAAATACTTTTCTCACAATCATCCCATGAGGGAAGAAGGGCAAATTTTAAATTTAAAAGTTGAACTAGATGATCAAAAAACTGGAAGATGATCCTTCTCTAACTAGCTGTTCCCAGAAGTGAAATTAGCAAGTTTTGAGGATGGCCAAGTCATATAGTAGATCTTACAAAGGTTATAATGATGCTCTAATTGTTTTAACCTCTAACCTCACAAAGTTAAGATACCCATTATCATCTCATAAACATTTCAAAATGTTGTAGAAAGAATATTAGATGGTTTACATGATTACACATGTATAAAATGTATTAGATTGATTACCATCTTGGGGAGGGGAGAAAAGAGGGACTGAGAGATAGAATTTGGAACTCAAAACTTTTTTATAAGTTTTTAAAAATTATTTTAACATGTAATTGGGGAAAAATAAAATAATACATTATTAAAAAGGAGTCACAAGACCTGGCTTCAAATGCTGGTTCTGATTACGTATAACCTATGAGATTTGGGGCGATTGATTCTACTCTCAGGACGTTAGTTTCTTCATCTGTAAAAGATAAGGAGAATGCACTGAGTGAGCTTGAAGCTCCTTCCAATGTTAAATCCGTGTTCATATGATCTAAATAGTTTCATCTGTTTTGGATAGTTTACATGGGATGTGGCCTGGAAACAAGAAAAGGAACAGCTTTCAATATTCCTTCCAAGAATAAGATTCTAAAATATTTTCAGTAGAAATCTGAGTAGACTATATAATTTTTATGATATATAAGATAGCCTTTCTTTGAAAGCTCAATTCAAATACTGTCTTTTCCACAAATATTCAAGGAGCACTTATGCTGTGGAAACTACTAGAGTATACCCTGGAGGCTGAGACATACGAGTTTCAATAGGATTGGGAGAAATTATTTCTGTCTTATATTAATAACTAATATGGGGGGAGGGGGATCCAGGGTTTTTTTTTTTCCTTTTGTATGTCCTCATTCAAAGTCCAGCCTCTCAAGGATATTTCTGACCCTACCCAAAGAATTCAACCCATCCAGACCATCTTATCTAGGTGGAATTCTTACCCCATCATTGTTCATTGTTCTTTGATTAGGTGAAGGATAAATACTTTTGGATAGATTACTGGAAGCCCGAGTGATCTGGCTTGCTTGAGATGAATCTTTCTTTGTCCATGAGTGACGTGTTCAGTCATATACCCAGCCCCTCATGAGAATAGGCCCACCTCTCATGATATCCATTCTCATTGTTAACCAATCAGAGTTGATTTCCACCTATCAGGAACACCCACTCTTCCAAGGACACTTAAGTTTGGATGGTCTTCCTGATTCATCTTTGATTGGCAAGAGAAAGCCAAATGACTATTGTTTTATTATACTCTGCTAGCAATAATTAATAAAATTGATTATTAATTACTCATAAATTGTATCTCTTGGATTTTTCATACATCACAGCTAATAGTTTAATAAAGGGATGACACATACACAAAAAAACTACAGCATAAAATAGTACAAGATAAGCAAGTAGGTGATACAATGGATAGATTACCACCAGGCCTAGAGTCAGGAAAGTCTGAGTTGAAATTTGACCTCCAACATGCATTAGCTGTGTGAAATTAGGCAAGTCACTTAACTGCTGCCTGCCTCAGTTTCTTCATATGTAAAATGGGGATAATAGCACCTACCTTACAAGATTGTTATAAGGATCAAATTAGATAAAAATTGTAAAGCCCTTTAGTGCCTGGCGCATAAATGCTATATAAATATTAGCCATCATCTTTATTGTAAGCATATCTGATTTGTGCAAGCACTAGGGAATATATGAGGTATTATAGCATAGTTGAGAAATCACTTAAACTCAAATCAAAAGATCTGGGTTCAAGTCCTGATTCTGCTTTTTGCTTTGTGACCTTGGGCAAATCACTTAATTCATTTCTCTGGTACCTAGTTTCATCATTTGTAAAATGGATGAATTGAATTAGATAACCAGGTTGAAGTTCTGCATGTAATCTGCTGAGTTGGGAGATCAAGTCGGTCTTCCTGGAGAAGACAGTATTTGAGCTGGATTTGAAAGGATAGAAGCCCATCAAAATAAACTCATTTAGGGTATAGTAAGCAGTAGAGCAAGACCATGGAGATGACGAAAGTGTGAACCTTGAGTGCTCCAACTGATTCGTATTCTTTTTGTGTTATAACATGTCTGCAAGGGTGGCTTACATATTCCAGGCATTCACCAAAGAGTTGATAAATGAGTGGGGGATAAAACAACTGGACTGTGCCAGAACAGACCCAATCAATATAAGCCATCATGAGTATAATACATCATGATTAGTTCACTAGAATTTTCAGACAGTTGCCTACAGCCATCTGGCTTCAACCAGAGATCTGACTTGATCCTTAAAGAGGGTAATGGTGAATAACATGCCTGATTTTTCCATGCTATTGTATGGTACATATTTATTATTTCTCTTGTAGAAAATTACCATCTGTAGAAAATGTTGGGTAGTTGTTTGGGGGCTTTGAGTTTTATTTGGTGGTGATGGTAAAGAATGAGCTTTTGTGTGTATCTGTGTGTGTGTGTGTGTGTGTGTGTGTGCTCAGCTAAGGAGGATAAATGAAGACTTCTCATATTCTTAGTTTTCCTTCAAGTGCCACTTTCTACAAGGACATTTCCTGATCTCCTCAGTTGCAAGTGCTTCTTCTCTTCTCCCCACAACTCATCGTCTTTCCTGGGAGGAACTTCTGCCCTGGAGCCAGATCTTCTTATTGGTGAATTCCTCTCCTAGAATAATACTTCAGGAATTCCCCAGGATTGCTTCATTTCATTCCCTTCCCTCCAGTCAAAACCTCCTAGTTAAGTTAAGTGACAAGTCTGTGCCAGTGGCTACCCTTGTTCCCTAAAACATCACTCCCAACTCACCCCTTTCTCAAGTTCTGGTATCAAGAACCATAATCAAATCCACTCTGCCACCATGCCTGAAAGAAGTATGTCACTCTGCCCTTCTAAGTCTTGAAGTTTTCTCCAACAGAGTGTTAACTCTTTCAGATCAGGGACTTAACTTTGGTAAGCACAGAGTGAGTGCTTAATAAATGTTTTTTCATCCTTTCATTTATTTTAGGGACTTTGATTTCACTACCATGATATGATTCCTATACTAATAAACTACATTAAAACCACTATACTAATAAAAACACTATACTAATAAACTACATTAAAACCACATTGGACCCCAGCATAGTACCTGACACATAACTAGGTGTTTAATAAATTTTTACTGACTAGTACTAATAATAGTTAGCAAACATTTATTATTATATATTAATAATAGCAATTAATTTATAAGATGCTTTAAAATTTATTTTCCTATGAGATAAGCAGTACAAATATTCTTTTCCTTATTTTATAGTCAAAGAAACTGAGGTAGAGAGAGGCTTGGTGGCTTGGCCAGGGAAAACACAGCTAGGAAGTGTTACAATTGGTTTTCAGGTCTTTAGACACTAAAGCTAGTGCTCTTTACATCACACTACACTGTCAAGCATTTCAAATATTAAAGTCAGTTCCAAACCATCACACTTACTTATAAGCACTATATCATTCTTCTAAACAACCCTTACTTACTGAAATTGTGAAAATGCAGCACCTTAACCATTAACTACAGCAGGAATAGCTTATTCTGTCAACAGAGGCAGCTAATACATCATTACGCAAAGAACAGTACTTTGATTCCATTGCTGTAGCAGAATGACAGCATCCTCACTGTCATGAATTATTGGCTTGTGGTTTATGCTTTTATTTGAATTTCAATGGAGAGGCATTGTCTGGTGTCACAGTGCTTGAAAATGAGGGCAAGGGATTCTAGGGCACTGGGTCAGGTTGTCAGAGAGGGCAGAGTGGTAATACTGGAATCTCTAATAGTATCTATACTGCCCAACCAGCACCTTCCACTCTCTCCTAATCTAATTGTCCTTTTCTCGTACTTTTGCATTTCATTGTACAGAAGGAAAAGGACAGAGAACAGGAGAAAGGGTTTTGACCCTATAGAGTCATCTCTCCTCTTTCGTTCCTCCCCTTTTCTTCTACTCTCACCGAAACTCTTCCTAAGGAGCCAAATTTTCACTGATAACATTGTTTGATCTAGATCATGTTTTTAAGGAACACCTGTAGGATTGTGTAGAAAGTCTCCCTAAAGAGAAATTAGAACAGATTACAAACCTTAAAAAAATCATTTTTTTCTTTTGGGAGGTATGAGGGGTAGTAGTGAGAATGGGCATAGATCCCAGACCTTTGGACACACGTTAAACAAACTATTAACAAAGTACATCACACCACTGCATCAGTTGCTTCAGAGTCATGCACTAGAGAGGAGTTCCACAGACATTCATGTTAATTTGATGTCATTTGCTCCCTTGAAGAAATGTGATAACAGTAATGAACACTTTTTAAAAATCATACCTTAAAAATGTATGTGGGGGGCGGAGCCAAGATGGCAGAGTAGAAAGACTCACATATGCTAGCTCCGAACCTACAGCCCATGGATTTCCTGTAAAAAGAACTCCCAATAAATTCTGGAGCAGTGGAAGCCACACAGCAACACAGTGAAGGAGATTTCCGTTCCAGGGCGCCCTGAAAAACTGACTCCAAAGGTCCGTTGCTCACCGGACAGGAGAGGAGCCCTGCCCTTCCCTGGCCATGCAGCATCAAAAGGAGCAAATGCGATCAGGCTTCAGGGACGGATTCTCTAGTGGTGGCGAAGGTCCCTCCACCCACAGGCGCACAGGTTAGTGAGACAGACTTCTGCGCTGGCTGAGAGGGGAGCGGGGTGTATCCATAACTCAGAACCCTCGGGAGGCAGCAGCAGAGGTAGTGGTGGCCAGAGGCCCCTGGAGCAGGCAGCAGCTCAGCAGGACCTGAGGGAACTGAGCCTGGGAGGTGGCCCTGCCCCACCTGAACACCAGAACTTAAGCTCACATTGAATAGCAGCGGGCCCACTGTTGAAAGCCCTGAGGCTGGGGAACAGCATTTGAATCTCAGACCCCAAGCACTAGCTGGGCGGATCTGGGCAGGGGTGGAGAGGAATCTCAGAAGTCAAGTAACTGGCTGGGAAAATGCACAGAAAAGGGAAAAAAAGAAGACCACAGAAGGTTACTTTCTTGGTGAGCAGATGTTTCCTCCCTTCCTTTCTGATGAGGAAGAACAGTGCTTACCATCAGGGAAAGACATAGGAGTCAAGGCCTCTCTATCCCAAACATCTGAAATAGATATCCAATGGACTCAGGCCATGGAAGAGCTCAAAAAGGATTCTGAAAATCAAGTTAGACAGGTGGGGGAAAAACTGGGAAAAGAAATGAGAGAGATGCAAGAAAAGCATGAAAAACAGGGCAATACCTTGATAAAGGAGACCCAAAAGAATGCCGAAGAAAATAACACCTTGAAAAATAGGCTAACTCAATTGGCAAAAGAGGTTCAAAAAGCCAATGAGGAGAAGAATCCTCTCAAAAGAAGAATTAGCCAAGTGGAAAAAGAGGTGCAAAAGCTCACTGAAGAAATTAGCTCTCTCTAAATTAGAATGGAATAGATGGAGGCTAATGATTTTCTGAGAAATCAAGAAATCACAAAACAAAACCAAAAGAATGACAAAATGGAAGAGAATGTGAACTATCTCATTGGAAAAACAACTGACCTGGAAAATAGATCCAGGAGAGACAATTTAAAAATTATGGGACTACCTGAAAGCCATGATCAAAAAAAGAGCCTAGACATCATCTTTCATGAAATTATCAAGGAAAACTGCCCTGATATTCTAGAACCAGAGGGCAAAATAAGTATTCAAGGAATCCACCGATCACCGCCTGAAAGGGATCCAAAAAGAGAAACTCCTAGGAACATTG
>CM053769.1:627432232-627472026 GCA_028658325.1 Potorous gilbertii | reverse complement strand
GAAATCTCCTTCACTATGTTTCTGCGCGGCTTCCACTGCTCCAGAATTTGTCAGGAGTTCTTTTTACAGGAAATCTATGGGCTCTGGGTTCGGACCTAGCATAGGTGAGTCTTTCTACTCCGCCATCTTGGCTCCGCCCCTAGCAAGCATTTATTAAGTACCTATTATCTGCCAGACATTGGACTAAGCTCTGGAGATATAAAAACAAAAAGCAAATAGGCCACTGATCTCAAGGAGCTTGTATTCTAATGAGGAAGAAAACATGTACCTATAAAATTATATACAGTATATATAATTATATATATATTACATATATATATAATTATATATTATATACAAAATATGTTCATATCAGTTTTGAAAGAGAAAGCCCAGATGGGGTTAGGGTAAAGTTGTTGGGAAAGGATTTATGTATGGCACTTGAACTGAGTTTAGAATGAACTCAGAGAAAGAAGTGATGAGTCAAAGATATGGGACTGGAACTAAAGAGGATATTAAAGTTGACTATTTTCAGTAGTATGGGAATCATTGACCTAGACAATAAAATATATTATCACATTAACATTTGGCACTACTGTGCAGGAGACAAGACTAGTTACCCACTTAAAATTTCTATTAAGTAATTCATAGAATATGATCTTTTTACAGGGACTTCTGAGCCTTTAAAATTTGCTAGGTTTTGATATATTAATAAAGAGGTGTTTTAAGTGACTTTCATGGCTTGTGTAGTGATTAAAATGCTCAATAATATGTCTGCTCTGGGATATAAAACTGCTTCTTATTGGAGTTATTATGGATGATGCCTGTCTCAATCCAGACCTTTAAGTTTCATTTCTGAATCCTGGGGCAGGTACTTTAATCATGGCTACCTGGTGTATTTCTTGGTCTTCTAAATTTAAAAAATATTGCAGATTATGCAGATATTTTGTTGTTGGTTTTCAATCATATCTGACTCTTCATGACCCCATTTGGAGTTTTCTTGGCAAAGATGCTACAGTGGTTTGCCATTTCTTTCTCCAGCTCATTTTACAGATGAGGAGACCAAATTAAACAGCTAAGTGACTTGCCTAGGGTCACAGGGCTAGTAAGTGTCTGAGGCCAGATTTGAACTCAGGAAAATGAATCTTCCTGACTCTAGACCTGCCACTTTGTCCACTGTGCCACCTAAAAGCTCTCTACAAAACATAAATAAAATATAAATACTTTTGCTTGTTACTCATTTCTTTGCCAATATTTCCCTGATTATACATACCTTCAGATGTATCAAAAACACACATAGGTTGGTAAACTGGAGACAGTAGTGAAACTCATCAATTTTTATTGAGTAAGAAAGAGAAGAATTAAAATTATATATAAAAAGTCAAGTCATGGTTTCCTGCAAAATTGTAGGCTGCTGAAGCCAAAATGTGAGACTGTCTAGAACTATCAATGTTCCTTTAGGAATTTCAAACATACTCATAATCCCAAGGGTTTTTGGTGACCTTTATTCTCTCTGTCCTCAATGATGGTCCTGTTGAGGTTTAGGGATGCTGGGACCCAAAATGGCAACACACAGATCCTGCCCAAATGAATCCAACCCAAGCCTTCTTTCAACCAAAGGAAAACAAAGTTTATTAGAAATGCATCATATTGGCCAGACTTAAAGAATCTCAGCATTGGCTAGACTGTTAAGAAGTCTGAGCATTTGTGATGCTTGTATTGACAAGTAAGTCAGGTTGAATCTAAGCACTTGCAGGGAAACAAGGTGGGTCTTACATACTGAAAGACTGTGGGAGGGATCTAGGACTGGCCAAGCAATCTGGGATGATTGGAGGAGGGGGTCTGGGGAGGATGAGAATGACCAGTAGGTTGGGGTGACTAGAAGTCTGATGCCAGGAACCAAGAGAATGGGGTTTAAATAGGATCAAGGATGGGAAGTAGTTGGGGCCATCTGGAGGTACCATACTGTGAAGGTCTGGGCTAGGTTAAGGGTAACAGAGAATTGGGTATAGAGATAATGAAAGGCCAGTTGAGAGAATTATAGCCTAAGGTGAACACCAATTCAAGTGAGACAATTCAAGATTTCAAAGGGGTTTCTAGAGCCTGCACCCCATCAGTCCCATTCCTTTCAGTCCATCTTTTCTCACTAAATCAAAATAGATTTGAAATTTCTGGTGGAGAATTTTCTTGTGTACACAACAAAAGAAAACCCTTTATTTGGCTAATGAGACCTGCAGTTATATTCTGATTTTAGAATTGTCTTTGAAGGACTCTGTTAAGCAGAATCTACCTCTCAAGAAATGAGAAAAATCCTTCTTGTTGAGTTTTTATCACAGTAAAAGACTAATAAGAGTGGCCCTGTGGCTTGAGCCTAAACATGTCCCTTATGAATTAAAGACATTTATGATGTAATAAGATCTGATTATTTACCATCGTTGCACTGGTTTTTGATTCATCTCCGTCACAAGTCAAAACAAATACTGTTCTCTGGCAAATTTTGTTGCCCTACCTTCTAAAAACCTTTTACTACCCACTGCATATATTTCTTTAAAATCTACATAAATGCATACATATGCATATATATGATATATACATGAGTGTATATGTGAATATATATATACACACACATACACACATATATTACAACATGGATGTTTTAGAGTACAACTCTGTATTTTAGTTAAGACAGAAATGCTGTTCTAAAAAGGAGAGTAGTTTTGACTTTGAGGGCAGACAGCCTGGAAAGGAGAAAAGATATTGAACCTGGGTTTTTGGTTTTTTGTGGTTTTCTGCTTCCTGAGTTCAAATCTGGCTTCAGACATTTACTAGCTAGGTGATCCTGAGCAAATCACTTACCATTTTTACCCCCGATGACTCAGCTTTAAAATGAGCCCAAGAAGGGAATAGCGAACCACTTCAATGTCTGTGCCACAAAAACCCAAAGGGGTCATGGAAAGTTAGACACAACTGAATTTTTTTGGTCTTACTTAGTCTTTATCTTCAGTATCACTCCCCCCCCCCCCCTTCACCCTCACTGCTCCACCACAAGTTCTGGTCAACACCTTGGTCAATATTTTTGGCCTAGCATTAATTCTTTCCTTACAGATGAATTCCTGAAGTTCCTTACTCTCTATATAATTGCCATTAAAAGATATGCTAAACAAATGGGAAGATGACTCCTGTCTTCACTTTACCAAGGGTTCCTTATACATGGAAGTGACTTATCATGATTTCATTAAATGGTGACCCTTCCAGATACAATTAAGACAATGTTCATTTTGCAAATGTTTCATTTACAGTTTTATTTTGCCAGTACTTCGCACAGTGTCTGGCATATTGTAACTACTTCATAAAGTGTTGACTAATTGATTTACACACAGATTCTCAGGATCCTGTGTAAGGTTTTAAGAGCGATATATTCTATTCTGTTCTTTAAATTCCTCAGATGTGTTGACTGAGGAGGGAAAGGTCTTCTAAAGTATTTTAGGATACACATGTTTGGGGCAATGTGTTTTTTTTCTGCCCCCTTTCTTTAAAAGGTCTCTGAAATAGAGCCAAAACTCTCTAACAGATAAAGAGGTGTGACAACAACTGAGTATTATAGGGAGTGAGTATTCACTTCTTAAGGACTTCTTAAGGGATTTAGTGTTCTTTAGCAGCTAATTAAGTCAAGGAACAGGAGCCTATGTCGCGTTTTTAGATATATCTTGTAAGGAATATTCATTTCTTCTGACATTCATGTAGCTTTCAACATTGCGTTTTTCGAGCCAGTGTGGCCTCAGTGTGTTAGTTTCGGGGAGGCAATTAAGGACTCCAGGTTTACCAGTTACTTCCCCGGCATACTTCTGCACCTGCCTTTATTTCTGACATAATATTTCAGTATCCCTATTGGTTGGCACATCAGAAGCGAATGACACACTTGGTGAGACATTGAAGTTATTTGATCTTATGGGAAAACCTTTAAGTCAAATTTTAGTTTTAAGTAGGCCAGAAGGATAGTAAAGCTGTAAGTTACTGAGCCATGAGATCAAAAGTTATGCCCCACCCCTAGCCCTCCCCTGACCCCAAAGTCCCAGGTGCTTCTCTATTCCTGCAATACATAAGCTATTGTTTTGGCCTCCCCTGAGTTCCATCATGTTCTTCCTGTTGCAAACAGACATAATAAGTAGTCTGTGGTTAGGATTTTCCTTTTGGTTTGGAGACGACTATTATAATGAGGAAGGTACAGGTGCTGATTGTCAAGCTTTAACACGTGATATGTTTGCAGTGATTCCCAGGACAGTTACTCCCATTCACCTTGTTTCCCATGTGTTTGCGTATGTGTGTACATATGTATGCTCCAAGTACAGACCTCAAAAAGGATACAAAGAGCTAGATTTCAGCTGTACTATATTTCACCTTAAATACTTAGCATGTATTGGCAGGAACTATTCTCCCCTTCCCTTATTTTTCCTTTTCTTTTTTTTTTTAATTTATGGAATAAAATAAGCATTTCTATAACATAGTACAACAAAAAAATATGATTGCTCATGAAATCACAAATTCACTATGTGCAACTTGCTATTTTTTTGAAATATACAGTAAAGTTATCACGTAAATTTCCTCCTCCTCCTCCCTTTTTTTTTCTTTCCTCCTTTGTTCTTTTAAACCAATGCTAGGGGAGTTAACAAATTAATAATCTGCCATTTTATTTCATAATATACCTAGAAAAGAGAAATACTAGGTTTAGACAAAGGAATTCATTATTCATGACTCTCATTATACACTAAGGTTAAAATGAGAAAACTAAAACAGGAAGAATTTAGGTTTTCAATGAAAAATGACTTGTGATGTTTGATAATTAGGAAAATGTTAATTGTGGTACATAATAGAATGTATAAAGAAAATTAGTCTTACAGCTCACTTAAAAATACTTTGCATGTATATAATCTTTCCTTTATTTTAGTCTCAAGATAACTGTTTAAAAAAAAGGTTAAATAATCATGGACATGTCACTTTATAGATAAATTGAGACTCAGAGAGGTTAGCTAACTTCACTAGGATCACATAACTAGGACTAGTTTCTCTCCTTTTTGTCCTGACATATCAATAATAAAACACCAAAGAGGACTGGTAGTATCTCGAGTGGTTTGCACATTTATATTTTCAGAGGACAGGTCCCTTTTATATACTCTTTCTATATGGTGACCAAATGTGTCACGCTCTGGTGTGGTCTTCCATATCCCTCTAAATGAGATTTGCACCAGGCTCCTTTGCTAGGCAAACTTCCAGTTACACCTCAGTTCATCCATCATCATGTTGCTGAAGTTTGCCCCCAAGGATGAGATTTGGGAACAGATATCAAGAATTCTCTGTCAATTGATCAATTTTATTAGCCTACTTTGTTAAAGAATAAATTTTTTTTTCTTGCATGATTTCACAGAGCCTGGAATATACATTTCTGAGGCAGAATAGTGATGGGAGAAAGGCATAGGGTATGAATGGAGGGGAAAAAAACCATAGTGAAAAAAAAAATTAGATGGACTTTACAACCATAAATGGTAAAACTAACCCTGTTCCACTGCCAACTAGCAGAACAGCAAAGTAAGGTTTTGATTTACAGGAAAGCTCAGCAAGGGCCTTGTAGAGAGCTTCATGCCTGCTATAAAAATGTGATTAGCTATAAAACAGAGAGATTTAACAAGAGAATTTAAGCATAGGCAACAGCCCTGGTTCAAAAAGGGGAAAAAATGTTGCTGCCTGCTTTTCTAATTCTGGGAACCCAGCTCTGTTAAGTGCAGGGTTGGGAGAATTCATTTCAGATTTGTGGCATAATTAACCACCTTTTGTTGTCATTGTTGTTTTAAAGGGGAAAAAAGAAGGGAGAACTAGCCTTGAACTTGATTGATTTTATGTTGCCTTTTTATGTACTGGACTTTAACTTCCGATTTCCAGAGTCCTTCAGAACTGCTTCATTCTATCCTTGTAACTTAGGACTTCCCAATCTAGATGTGGGGATAGGAAAGGGAGAAAGCCAAGGTAGAGGAGGGGATGTGTTGGGAGGATGTTTAAAGTCTTGTGCCGCCTCAGCCTGTGATTGCATCACTTCCTGGGGCTGTTCCTTCATGTTTGTTGTGACAGTTCTTGCTTGGAGTTCCACGATAATATGATGTTTGTCTGGTCATTGATGTTCCTTTTAAGAATTAATACCCCTCCTGGGAAGTTCCACTGGGGAGTGGGAAGGATTTAGGGGAAGGAGAGGAGCTTGAAAATAATGGTTCTTTGTCAAATATCAAGATAACTCATTTGCAGTGCTTTCACTAATGACAGGCAACATTTTCAGTCCCAGTTCCAGCTGGCCAATCTGTAAAGTAACACATTCTACCTTCTAATGAAGAAGGAAGGAAGGAAGGAAGGAAGGAAGGAAGGAAGGGAAGGAGGGAGGAAGAGAGGGAATGAGGGAGGGAAAAAGGAAGGAAAAAGAAAGAGAATATGAAGGGAGAAAGGAAGGAAAAAATGCATATGGCAACCCATTACTACATGGCTATGATATGAGAATCTCTATTTCTGAAGAGTGACATCTGTAGAATTCTTACTATGGCTTTAACAATTCCATAAGACGCAACATAGTATGTTCACATTGGAAACTAAGACAAGTATAAGAAGGAAAAGCAGAGAGAAAATTTGTTTTGCCAGAAAACCTCAACTAACTGCACCCACAATTAATTACAATATCATGCATTTCTGCAATGTTCTACACCTCACAAAAGATTTTCAAATATTATTTTTCTCTTAATCCTCAGAAGAAGAAAAAATCCTTGTGAAGCAGGTAGGGTTCTCCTCATGAATTTCCCCTTTTGTTAATATCACTATAATTTTAGCTGTCTTTCAGATTTGAAAATCAGTGCCATCTTTTCCTCCATGTAGGGTGTCTTCTTACAGTTTGTCTGTACAATTTCTAACAGTATTTCAAGTCAGGTTCAGATACTGACTTGTCTAGGAAGCCTTCCTTGGTCCACACCCAACCTCTTTCATCTATGAGCAAGAGTATTTCTTCGTAAATTTCCGTATTTCCTCGTAAATTTCCGTATTTCCTCGTAAATTTCCGTATTTCCGTAACACTTTGTATCCATCTCAGACTTTCACACTATTATCCCTTTGTGTGTGAAAATACAAACAACTTACATTTAGTCAACTTAAGCATTTGTTAATAATCTACAATGTATCAAGAGCTATACTAAGTACTAAGCACATTAAAAAAGGCAAAACCGTCCTTGTCCTACTGCTGGAAAACAGCTATGTATAAATAAGACATATACAGGACAAATTTAATATAATCTTTAAGGAAAGACACTAATTTAAGAAGTCCAGTAAAGACTTTTTGCAGAAGGTGAGATTTTAGCAAGACTTGAAGAAAGCTAGGGAAACCAAAAGGCAGAAAAGAGGGAAAGAATTCCTACCATAGGGAGTAACCGGTCAGGAGACTTAGTATCTTGTTCAAGAACAGCAAGAGGTTCAGTCACTGGATCAAAGAGTGTGTAGAGAGGAATTGGATGTAAGAAGACTGGAAAGGAAAAAGGAGGCCAGGCTAAAAAACCAAACAGAAGAGTTATATTTGATCTTGGATCTAATAGGAAGTTACTGGAGTCTATTGAATAGGGGAGTGACATGGTCAGACCTCTGCTTTAGGAAGATCACTTTGAAGGCTGAATGGAAGTTGGACTGGATTATTAAAAAAAGTTGAAGCAGGGAGATCAAACAGAAAATTGTTGCTGTAGTCTAGGCATGAAGTGTTGTAGGCCTGAACTAGGGTGATAACAGTGTCAGAGGAAGGAACAATATGAAAGATGTTATGGAGGCAGAAATGACAGAATTGATCAATAGAATAAATATGGGATGAAAGAAAGGAGAGAGAGACAGAGAGAGAAAGAGAGACAGAGAAAGAGATAGATACAGAGAGACAAAAACAGAGAAGGGAGGGGAGGAGAGAGAGACACACACACACAGAGCAGAAAGTTAAATGTGGGGAACAAAGATGACTGGAGCAATAGGAGATGGACATTTATAGAGCATTTTAAGGTTAACTAAGCACTTTCTATTCATTGCTGCCATTTTATAATGGGGTAACTGAGGCTTCAGAAAAGTAATAAAATTGTCCACGATCACATGGCTAGTAAAGGTGAGAGCTGGTATAGGAACACAAGTCTTCTGACTCCTTAAGTCCAATTTGCTTTTCATTATGCTGCTTGCCTCTTATTTTCCCAATGAGACTATAAACTCTTTGAAAATACAGCTATGTCAGTCATTTTTTGTACTCTATTTCCCCTCACCACCACCACCCCACTAACATCTAGCACCAAGTTTAGTGCTTTTCACATGATAGAAACTTGATAAATGCTTGTTGAATGAATGAATGTGCAATACTGGCCAATTTCAAAGGAAATGTTCAAAGAAGAGAGATCTGTCTGGTTAAGTAATTTTCAATTTCTTTCAAGAAGAAGTAAAAAATCTACTACAAGAGATGGTATGAAATGATTCCTTTTAATTAAACACCTTTTTATATTTCCATTTATTTTTATTATCAAAGAAAGAAACGATATGGTAATTTATCTCCATTATAACTCATTCCTCTCTTCAAAAATGATAGAGACTTTCAGAAGTAGGACATGAATTTAAACATAGGTTCAACCCAAGACAATGATGACTTTCAAGAGACTGTGCTGTCCGTTCCATTTGATCAAAATGTCATGTTTCAAAATCCTCCTCTAAAGATATAATAGAGAAAAAAATATATGCCAAAGGAAGCCAAAAGTACTGTTTGTTGTAAACTCACTCAATAATGCATTCTTAATTCCTGACCATTTCAAAGTAATTGTAGGCTTCTGCATGGAAGCAATTTTCTGATTTTGGAGACTAAGATAATTCAAATTGCATGTCCTTAAATATAATAATAAGCCAAAGTCTGCCTTGGTTGCTTTATGCAGCTCCAGTTGTGTCAGTTATGTTGGCATGAAGAATTTGGTCTTTATGTTCCCTATGATCTACATGTTTGTGTTTTTCTCTAGGGACCCAACAAGTGGCAATTGCATCATTACAAGAATCTAGAATATTTCATAGACTCATACATTTCTGTGTGAATTGAAATTTATAATTTTTATTATTTTTTTTTTGCCAATTCAAAGGGTAAATTGAGAAACTAAACTTGCTCAACATGAGCGAAATTTATATTTCACCTAAGATTTGCTTTGGGAATTTTTTTTTAATCTCAATCCAGGTTCAACTGGCATTTTTATCCTTCCATTTCAACATCTATATTTTGCATTTCATTCATAAAACTCTCTCAGAGTCTTTACTAATCACATAGGCTATAGCCTCATATATAAAATTAGGTACAGAACTGTACTAATTATCCAGATAATTTAAGCAGGTGAAATATTTTGTTTCAATCATCTCAAGATCTCAGGTGGGAATTATCTAATCTATTAACTACAGCAATTCTCCAGTTTTATTTTTGTGTATGTATCCAAATATGAGTGAAATATAGTTGAAAGGAGTGTTTCCCAAAATTTTTTCAGTTCTTGACAAACTTGTAAATTTTCCTGGGGAGTGGGAAAGAAGATAGGCAAAGCAGGAAAGTAGTTTCTTCTCCAAATTTGCCTTTAAGTCATTAGTTGGTCAGTTTTAAAACTCTAACTCTCAGGATATAATTCTTTCAGAATACATACTTATTGTATTCTCCCTGTTTTGCCCATTAAGATGGTTACCACTTCAATAGACTTTGTCAAACTATTGGCAGAATGGAAGGAAACTCAGAATGTCATAACATAACAAGGACCTCTCCATGATTCAACAGTAATACCTGACTTCTTTTTAAGGAAATAGTTGTTTAATGATATAGATGAATATTGAAGTGAGTATAGGAAGGCAAGATTCAATGTAGGAGAATCCTTTGCAAAAAAAAGCAAACAAACCAGGCTAGAAAAAAATCATTGATAGCATCTAACCCAACTCATACTGAAAATGAGTAATTGAGGCATAGATAGATGATATATCACCAATGTAATGCAGCTAATTAGATTGATGAGAGAGATGGAGATAAAGACCTGGAGAGATACTGTGCAAGCAGGGTGTGTGTGTGTGTGTGTGTGTGTGTGTGTGTATGGTGGGGGCAGGGGGTGGTGGTGAAATGAGATAATATGCAAACTTTAGGTTATATGTAAATTAGTAAAAATTAACAAGTGCTATTAGCATTTATTAAGGAATACAAATACAAGCAAACAAGGATATCCTTACCCTGAAGGAGCTTATAGTCTACTAAGGATGGCATCTAAAGGGAATCTTGAATAAGGGAGGATAAAGTGGGGGGTCAAGACACCCGAGGCAAGACCAAGGCAGCTTATAAGTAGGTCAAACAGGAAACTGGAAAAAACAATTTGCAACAAGTTTCTCTGATAAAGGTCTTATTTCTCAAATATATAGAGAACTGAGTCAAATTTATAAAAATAAGAGCCATTCCCCAATTGATAAATGGTCAAAGGATATGAATAGGCAGTTTGTACAGGAAGAAATCAAAGCTACCAACAGTTTTATGAAAAAGACACTCTCAATTACTAAGAAGTAGAAAATTACAAACTGAAACAACTCAGAAGTACCACCTCTCACCTATCAAACTGGCTAACATAAAGAAAAAAGAAAACGACAGCCAGAGGAGATATGGGAACACAGATGCACTAACACACTACTGGTGGATTTGTGCACTGACCCAAACAATCTGGAGAACAATTTAGAACCATACCCAAAGGGCTCCAAAATTCTACACACTCTTTGACCTAGTAATACTGACACTAGATATACACCATAAGGAGATCAATGGGAAAGGTCCCATATATACGAAAATATTTATGTCAACTCTTGTGCGTGTGTGTGTGTGTGTGTGTGTGTGTGTGTGTGTGGTGTAGTGTGGCAAAGAATGGAAACTGAGAATTGAACAAATTATGGTAAATGGATATAATGGAATACTATTGTATAAGAAATGATGAAGGGGTAATTTTAGAAAAAATTGTGAAGACATATATAAACTAATGCAAAGTGCAATGAGCAGAATGAATAGAACAGTCTACACCGCAACAGAAATATTGTAAGGGAAATCAACTGTGAATGACTTTGTAACTCTGATCAATACTATGGCCTACCAGAACTCCAAAGGATTCAATGTAAAATACTGTCCACCTTGAGTTAGAGATCTGATAGACCAGTATGTAGAATGAATTGTTTTTCCCCTTTATTTTTCTTGCTTCTTTTTTTCGGAATATGGCCAATGCATTTTGCATCTGTTTTTCATGACTGTATATGTATAATGGGTAGCATATTTATTGCCTTATCAGTGGGTGGGGAAAAGGAGTGGGGGAGAGAATTTGGAACTGAAAATTAAAATTAAAAAAACCCAGAAGATATTATACCTGTAATAAATTAGTATTTTTAAATTATATACCCTCACACTTATAGCAAACAAAATGCTCCAGATGTGGCAAGACTAGTGCCTTTTCTCCTCTGGCCACTGGGTCTCCTGTGACCATATTGACCTTCTGTGGTTGCCAATCTCACGTATTAACTGTTTACAAAGAACATAGCTCTTACTTCATATAGACTAGGCTCTAGCCGCACTTTATCCCATCTTGTATTTGTATTCTTGATTTTTGGAACTTTGGATTTATAATATGAAAGCATTCAAGTTAGGCTACATTGGGGCTGCTGTTACTGTTCTTGTTCATCCTTTGTTGTCGAAGAAGACCAATGACATTACGAGGATGATGTCTTGACTTGCACATGAATTGGATTTAAATGAGGCAGAACTGTACAAAGTCATCAACCTCATTTTCTCCTTCAGAGTCATAGAAGTCCAGTGGCAAGACATAAGTTAAGATGAATGGCGATGGCCCAGAATGAAGTGGGTAAACCTTGGCCTTTCTAAATGAAGGTGTGTGCCTGGCCTCAGCAGATCTGAGGCAATACCCTTTTAATGAATGACTAAGAGCTGGGTGATAATTGAGACAAAAGGATGGCCTCATTTACCACCATAAAAATATCAATCTGGAAGGGTAAGACCCTCAAAATTTCTGGCCAAAACAGAAAACAATTGCTATTAAGTCCTGGACATTGCACCCTCCTTCCCTAGCTTCTATCTCTTCAACATACTCTTAGGGTTAAGATAGAAGAGGGAACTCAACTATTTGGGTCAGGAGCTAGAATCAATCATGCGGAGGGTGTGTGACTGTGGAGACCCACAGTGCAAATGTTACTATACTGACGTTCTCTGTCCACTTTGCTTTATCTCTGGTTCCAAGGAGCGGAGGGCAGAAGAAATTCCCAACATCTGGGCTCTCCCTGCATCCCAAGGCAGGGGAGCTAGCATAAAAATACTATGACTCCTCTGTCCTTCCCTCAAAGGAACTATGTACCTTTATTTTTCTTGATGAAAAGAAGGTAGAATGAACAGATGGAAGTGAAGAGGACTAGGGAGGAAGAGGAGGACAAAGTGGAATGGGCAGGAGAAAGAGGAGGAAGGAGTAATTGTGACTCAACAAATTCAAGTCAACCTGTGCTTACTGCGATCTACTCCGACTACTGTGTTAGTCACTGCTTAGACTAAAGAGAGAAATGAGACTTGGTCTTCACTGCTCAATGGCTTAATAACACATTAGAGGGGATATTACACCTATGTAAATAAATAAAATAAAAATTGATCAATTTGAAGGGGTTAACAGGGCTTGGGGAAAAAGATAACATTTGTTTGGAGAAGGGCAAGAATCACAAAGGTCTTCGTAAATTTGGTAGCACTTGATCTGGGCCTTAGGAAATGGGAAATATTTAGAGCTGCCTAGGACATGGGAATGAAAAACATTTCTGGTTGGAAAAAACTCTTATATAAAAGTAAGGAAACTGAAAACATGGGTATGTTCAGGGAAAAGTACACAGTAGTACATTCCCTCCCCCACTTCCAGAAAGCAGGGTATGTGTAGAAGGAAATAGGACCTGAGACTCTAAATAAGTTGTCCCTAGTTTGTACTCTAGACATGAAGGAAGGCGTTGGAATGCTAGTCTACATAATTTGGACTTAATTTAGTGAGTAATGAAGAATCACTGAACATGTTGGAGTAGACAGGTGCCATTTTCAGAACTGTGATTTAGAAAGAATAATCTGTTAGCAGTTGGAGACTTGAGAGACTAGGGCAGGCAAACTAGTTCAGAGACTATTGTAATTACACAGGAGATTTTTTGAAGTCCTAAATCAGAACAGAGACAGCCACAATGAAATGAAGGGAATAGATATTAGAGACATTATCAGAGAAATTGGATATGGGCACTGGACTGGAACTGTGGGTTCATTACTATAGGGAACTCTCAGCTAATGAAACTCCCTCCATCAATGTAGGCTAGCAACTTTTCTGCAGATTAGTCTTTAAGAGTTGCCTAGGATTTGGAGAGGTTATGTGACTTGAGCCACAGGCAGTATGTATCAAAGGTAGGACTTGAACGCATCTCTTTTTACTCCAAGTTCATCTTTCTCTCTCTCTCTCTCTCTCTCTCTCTCTCTCTCTCTCTCTCTCTCTCTCTCTCTCCCCCCTGTCTCTCTGTCTCTCTCTCTGTCTGTCTCTCTCTGTCTCTGTGTCTCTCTCCCTCTCTGTCTGTCTGTCTGTCTCTCTCTCTCTCAGTTGCCACACCCTTGTGTGCTTTTTCCTGAGTAGTGATTATAAATACCATAGGATCATCTAATCTAACCCACTTGTTTGAAAGATGAAGGAACTAAGTCCTAGAAGGCTGTGACAGTGGAAGTTTGCATAGTTGAACATCAGAATCAGGATTCTAACCCAGAAAATCTTACTCCAAATCCTATCTTCTGTCCCTTCCACCCATACTACCTAGTGAAAGAGCTTGGAAATTTGCCATTCAGATATCCATGAAATAAAGGATGTGACTGAATTTTCTCATCACAGTTGCTTCCACTGGGTATCCCTGCCCAAGGTCAGTAAGACAAAGAAGACCTCACTATCTCTTGCCACAAACACAGATGCATACACTGAATCCCTTTGTGCCCATTAGGATTCAAGAAATTACTGTAGAAAGATACCATTGGAAACATAAATACCTTTCAAATCTCCTCTTCTGATTCACCTCGCTTTCTCAACTTCGTCTCCCTGTTTCTTTCTTAGTCGGCCTTTACTCCACACACTGCACTTCTGCTTTCTTTTTCTCATCATTTCACATGCTAGATCTCCTTCTACATAGGCAGATGCTTTGGATTTTTATCATTTTTGTTATTGTTTGTGGTTTTTTGCTGTTTGAGCTAAAGTGCTGACATTTTTGACTTAGGGGCCAGAGTATAAATGGCAGCAGGAAGCAGCTTTGTTCCCCCCTAACTGAACCAGATTTACCAATATTCTTATAACGTAACACTCAGAGAATGATGGCGTCATTTACAGAAATAGGATATTTAGGAGACGGACCTAGCTTTATGGGACGAGATGATGTGTTCAGTATCAGATGATGGTCATGTTCTTCTATCTTACTGAAGTCATTTACCCAACCACAGACTTGTCAAGTTTAAGCCCTGATAATAAGGAGTAAAACATCCCAATACCCCACCCCTGAACCCCTTTGCCCTCCTGCCCCCCTCTCTCTCCCCAACTTTATTTTGTGACTCTTTTTCACAGGAATTTAAGACACAATTAAACAACACCACAAAAAGCTACATGCTAAAATTTAACTTTTAATCAAAGTTAAGCTCAAAATAAAATCTTGTACAATTTTTCCACCACCCAAGGCAAGCGCCCAATCAAGTCCTTTAACATTAATTCTATTAGCACTGCTTTTTTGTTGGGATTAAATCATACAGCAAGCAGAACTAAGGGGTTTTTTTCTTTTAAATATCCAGAATGTTGCTTGCCTTTGACAGCGTAACATATTAAACTACTTAAAATATTTCTCAAGTGATATCACATGTCTGAAATATGGTCTAAGTTACTACACTATTTAAAGGGCAAGGCTAGTGCTAAGTCATCTTCTTTTGTCTCACCTAGTTTCTTACCCACAACCACTCATTCTCCTCAGAAAACTCAGTAATCATTGTAATTAGTAAGCTTATATATCTAGGTCCTGCCATTCAAGGTTGTTGATTTTGCTGGGATGGATTAGGCAGGAAAATCCTGTAGTTGTTTTAAGTCACTAAATGTGTTTTGACATTAAATATCCTAGGACTCTCCTATGCTTTGTCTTGGTACTATCCAGTTCAATGATACAAATAGCCGTTCCTTAGGAAGTGATGGAAATAAAATTAATTAAAAACAGGGTCTCCTCTCTCAGCAATCATAATCCAACATGGAAGAAACAATACACTCACAAACAATACACTCTATGACCTTATCTGTGATCTTACCATTGTAAGAAATTCCCAACATGGAAATTCTCTTCACTGTCATTTTCAGTTATATCTAACTCTTTGTGACCTCATTTGGGGTTTTCTTAGCAAAGATACTGAAGTGATTTGTCATTTCCCTCTCCAACTCATTTTACAAGATGAGGAAACTAAGGTAAACAGGGCTAAATGGTTTTACCCAGAGTCACACAACTAGTAAGTGTCTGAGGCCAGATTTGAACTTGGGAAAGTGAGTCTTCCTGATTCCCAGCCCAGTGCTCTATCTACTGTACCACCTAACACATGTCTACCAGCCAATATTTTTTATGTGCCTGCTATCTACCAAGCGCTGTGCTAGCTTCTGGATTTGCAACAAAAATGAAACAGCCAAGCAGTTTATGTTCTAGTAGAGGCTTGTTGGGTGGGAGATGGGAATAGGATGAACTTTGGTACCAGCTATGCCATTTACTATAATATGTTGCATAAATTACTTGTCGTTGATTTCTTTTTCTTTTGCCTGCTTTGGTCACTGAAGGAGAGAGTTAATCTCTAATCCAAATACTCCACTTGTGTACTTTCTTCCTCTGCATTTCCCTTTCTCCCTACATCTCATCAGTTAAGATGGAAATACCATCACCCTTAAGCTCTCTTGACTTTTCTGATAGAAGTCCTTTGAAAAGTTTTCCATTATCTTTATGAATAATTATTAAAATTAGGAGTGTACCTAATTCTGACCCAGTTAGTTTACCCTGAAGGAAATTTATAATAACTTGGCTTAAAAACTTTCTTCCCAACTTCATATTTATTTTACTTCATAAAATATTTATTTCATAAAATCCAATCAACAAATGTGTATAAAGAACCTATCATGAGCAAAAATTTATGAGGAATACAGTGTTGTAGGGCCATGATCCCAACCCTAAAGAATTGTATAATTTGGTCAAAGCACAAAGACATATGCATATGCGCGTATATGCATATGAAAACCTTAACACACATACATATATGCATACATACATATATATGTTTTCTCGTTGACCACAATTTTCCTTCTATTTTATCTATCTATCTATATATATATATATATATATATATATATATGTCTTTTCTTTCCTATTAGATATGTGTGTATTATGAGCACACTACCATGAACTATAGTTGAAGTTAAGTACTTAGTGAATGAAAGAAAAATTAACAGTGTTTCTATAAAAGCTGGGATCATGGACTTTTCAGTCACAGGATATGGGTTTGAATTCTGATTTTATTCTTTACCACCTAAATGACTTTGGGAAAGTCACTTCATCTCTCTCTCTGTCTCAGCTTTCTCACCTGTAAAATGAGGGAGTTAGACCAGATGATTTTTTGCAGCTGTAAAATTCTAGGATGCTAGCTGTCACAAGGCAGTGCATGATTAATTACCAAATGTGCTGCACACATAGTAATTACCATTGGATTTCAGAGGATAGAGAAACCACTTAAAAATACATGATGACTTTTTGCCAAGAATATATCCTAAAAGACAAGCTGTGGGATCACCCACTTAGTACAATAGTGGAAAAGCAGCCAGGGACATTGCTAGCAAAGCTTTTCTGTTTCAAAAAGTCTTTCATGGAATGGTTCAGAGGAATGGAAAATTTCTTATGCTCCTCCAGTCATTTCACCTCTGCTAAAATGACCATAATTTTCTATCTTCATCCTCCTTTTACCCTTTTTCCTCTTTTCCATTCTATTTGTATTCTTCCCTCCTCCCTCTACTAACTCTTTTCAACCTGGCCCAGACCTGGATTCCTCAGTGTTCCTCTTTTGAGCTTCTCTTTACCAACTGAGGAACCTTTGCAAATGATTCATTGAATTAATATCTCCTTACCTTTACTAGATTGTAATCACTGAAGGAAGGGAGCAACAATTTTTTTTAATGTTCTTCTTCCTCTTATTATGGTCTAACATACTGTTCTGTAAACCATAGATAGGTATCTCAGGGGGCAGCTAGGTGGTGCAGTGGATAGAGCACCAGGGCAGGAGTCAGGAGGACCTGAGTTCAAATCTCACCTCAGACACTTGATTCACTAGCTGCATAACCTTGGGCAAGTCACTTAACCTCAATTGCCTCATCCTGGGTCATCTCCAGTCATCCTGATGACTATCTGGTCACTGGAGTCAGATGACTCTGGAGGAGAAGCAAGGTTGGTAACCTGCACAATCCTCCCTCACTCAAAACAAAGTCAAGTGCAAGTCATCATTATTTCTCTGATGGCATGATCTTCAGCAATGAAGGATGAATACAGATAGATACCTCATAAATGCCTTCCTTCCTACTGATTTATTAAAACCTGCCATGTCAATTTACTCAGAATCTCTCAGATCTTTATAAGTTATGATTCTCTTAGATTTCTTATTCTCTAAAATAGACATGATTGCTAATGTTTGACCATATCAAGGAAGTATGTAATCTCATGATTCACCTCTCTGATTTGCAAACCAATCCATTTTTCTGTGCATTTACTCAAATTATATCTCATTCCTAGAATGATCTACTGCCATCTCTTTCTGTTTCATGATATCATTCTTTTATTTCATGACCCAGCTCTGGTGTTACCTTCTCCATTGTCTTTCCTAATCCTCTGAAATTTAAAAAAAAAAATCTGTCAAGACATTCTTATAGCATTTTGGCTGGCCTCTCCTCTTTGCATTGACTCTACTTTTTGTTGTGACATTTTTATCTGTATGTATGACTATTTTTTTCCTGGTAGCCTATGAGCTTCTTACTGGCAGTCATAGGGCCATATTTCATCTTTGTGTCAAATGATATCTAGTTCAGTACTTTACAACTTAATATGCTTTATTAATTTGAATTGAATACATAAAATTTAGTATTTTGATACTTTTTAGTAGTCAGTAAACATTTATTAAATTCCTACTATGTGTCATACACTCTGCTAAGACCCAAGAATAAAAAGAAAGGCAAAAGACAGTCTCTGTTCTCAGGGAGTTCTAATTCTAATAGTGGAAGACAGTGTGCAAACAAATATTATTTAAAAACTATATATAGAATAAATAGGAAATAATCCATAGAGGGCAGGCACAAAATTAATAGAGATAAGGAAAGGCTTCCTGTAGAAGGTAGGGTTTTAGATGAGACTTGTAGGAAGCTAGAAAAGTCAGGATATGGAATATCTTTGTTGGAGGAACAACAAAAGATTCTGGCCTCCATGTGATCTTCTGCCCTATGCGAGCTCTCCCTGAAATAGTCTTTTTGGCAAGAAAAGAAAAAGGGGGCAGATTATGAAACTTTTGAATGCCAAACAGAGGATTTTATATTTGATTCTATAGGCTATTGCATGCCATTGGAGTTTTTTGAGTTATTGACATGATCTGTACTTAATAAAGATTACTTTGATTGCTGAATGGAGAATGGACTAGAAGGGGTGAGAGACTTGTAGTAAGCTATTGCAATAGTCCAGACATGAGGTGGTTAAGGGTCTGTACTAAGGTGGTAGCAGTATCAGAGGAGAAAAGAGTTTCTCTTCAAAAGATGTTAACAAGTAAACATTTTAATAATCTCAAATAATTAAGCAACTTAATTTGGCAAAACCCAGCCATTGTTATATTAATATCCTCATATGCTTGTGAAACATGGACAGTCTACCAGCTCCATACCAAGAAACTGAATCACTTCCATTTGAACTGCCTTAGGAAGATTCTGAGGATCACCTGGCAGGATAGTGTACCAGACACTGAAGTCCTTGCTGGAGCTGAACTGCCAAGTATTCAAACTATGCTTCAGAGAGCGCAACTCTGATGGCCTAGCCACGTTGTTCGAATGCAAAATGTATGCTTGCCAAAAAGACTATTTTAGGGAGAGCTCGCATAGGGCAGAAGATCACATGGAGGCCAGAAGAAATGCTGCAAGGACACTCTTAAGGTCTCTCTCAAGAACTCTGGATTTGACTGTGCAACATGAGAGACACTGGCACAGAACCGCTCAGCATGGCGTGCCCACATCAGAAAGGGTGCTGTGCTCTTGAGCAAACCAAAATTGAGACAGCACAAAGTAAATGCAGGATGTTCAAATTTGGGATATTCACCCCAAATACTCATACAGACTATCAGTGCCCAACCTGTGGTAGAGCATTTTGAGCTCATATTGCTCTGATCAGCCACAGTCGGACACGCTGAAACTTCACTTTATCATGGTGATGTCATTTTGGTTCTCTTCGAACATGAAAGACAACAACCAACCAACCATTATTGTTTAATGATAGCTTAAATTGTTCAGTTTACTAAACCTTAATATGCATGTATGCCCTGTATAGAAGAGATGTTCTCAGAAGGGTATTATCAGGTATTGGCTTTTTCCTGACCTTGAGGCACAAGTTCATCACAGATCTTTTTCCCAGCAGTGTGATATGTACTAGATCTTGAGACACTTTTCTAACAAGTGTGATTGTTGGTACAGGAGACCTTTGTCAGGACACACAAAATACTATTTCCCAGTAGCCTTGGAACAAGATATGAACTTCAGAATATGCTGATTCATGCTGAAAGAGAAATTCCCAGTAATCCTAAAACATTGCAACCATGTTGACTAACTACAACAAAATTTTTCAAATCTCCTCTCTGTCTTTGTAACTGTGTTCACTCTCTATCTATCTGTAGGAATGAGGGGCCAGTCTCAGTACAACTGCAAAGATTATATCCCTTTGGTCTGCCAGAAAAATCTGATGACTACATGGGTAGAAATGCCAGTGACCTAAAGTCACTGAAGTTTTCTCATTTCTCTAAATTTACTCTCTGTATGAGCAACAAGAATAGTAGCATCTATCATGGAGGAGAACTTCTCTAAACAAATAACACAGAAGTATTTCCGACTTTCTTGTCAACTGAGTACATAGAACCAACAACTTCTGACTTACAAGGGGTGCGGAGTACAATGCAAAGACTGCTAGACATGGGTCTCAGTCCACCTTATCACTCCATTTCTGCCGATTAAATCTTTGACTTTCCATGTTATTTAATCTCTTTGGATCTGCTTTCCCATCTGTAAAGAAAATGGGCTCAACTAAATAAACTCTAAAATCTGTTCCAGGTATAAGTATATAAGTTTCCATAATTCTATAGAACTAAGGAAGTAGAAAATAAAGTCATTTTACTGAACCCAAAGCTCCCAAAGAAAGGGGTTTTTAGACTAGCATATACTATATACCAGATGTTGACACTTAAGAGTAAAGTGTGATATTATAATTTAGTATTATTAGTATAGTCACTAGGTGGTACTGTGGGAATATAGAACTAGCCTGATCCTCTAAAACTGTCAGATAGAATTGAAGTTTATGCTGGCTGTCAGTCATCTACCAAATCTGGTTCCAATATTATGTCTCCCAGACTCTGAATTCATCTGGACATATGTGTATGTATATGTATATACATATATACACGTATATACATAATGTTTGTGTGTTGTATAAGTGTGTATATACATGCATATACATATGCATACACACATACACATGCTTGTTCACACAAACACATGCACATATATGTGTATGTGTGGATGTATATTTTTTTTCTCTAACTCTTGCTTCCACCCACTTGGACTGTGACCCTTCCTCCCTTTTACAACTACTGTCAAGTATAGTATTTTAGTAATCCATTTAATTGGATTAGATAAACACCTAGCAAAACTGGAAACAACAGTTGAATGTAACAAGGTTCACATACTAAATTGAATGCAAGATCTAATCTCACACATCTCCTTGAAGCCCCTTGTTTACTTCCAGGGCCACTTTCTTTTTTGAGGGGTGTGTGTGTGTGTGTGTGAGTGTGTGTGTTTAGGGGTTTTTTGGAAGGCAATCAGAGTTAAAGGGACTTGCCCAGAGTCACACAGTTAGAAAATGTCAAGTATCTGAGGTTGGATTTAAACTCAGGTCCTTCTGAGTCCATCACCGATGCTCTATCCACTCAATCACCTCGCTGCTCCTTTAAGTGCCACTTTCTAAACAAAGTCTTTCCTGATCCCTCTCTCCCCACAATACTGTGTGTTATTTTATTTATATTCTTTTTATGCTTATTTATGTAAATGTTGCCTCCCTCAATAGAATGTAGGTCTCTGGAGGGCACAGACAATTTATTTTTTGCCTTTGTTACTCTAACACATAGCAGAGTACCTGAAGCATAGTAAGCACTTAATAAATGCTTGTTGATTACTTGAGTAATTGACGGGGAAAATGTCATTTCAATTGATGTCTATTTTCCTCAGTTAATGTCTCTGTTATGGAACCATAGGAATCGCTATCTGTTGATAGACTGTCATCAAACCGGGGCACAAAAAATAAGGAGAAAGCCTGAAATAATAATAGGTATAGTAGCTTGAAGTCTGAAAG
Source organism: Potorous gilbertii (assembly GCA_028658325.1). Classification (NCBI taxonomy): domain Eukaryota; kingdom Metazoa; phylum Chordata; class Mammalia; order Diprotodontia; family Potoroidae; genus Potorous; species Potorous gilbertii. Next base: position 627,450,276 of record CM053769.1, on the reverse strand, counting down.
TCCTTTTCTGCTCTTTCTGGAGTCTATCAGCTGCTTCCTTCCCTATGTTCCACCTGAAGTCTCTTTTTTAGGACTATTCTCTTCTGGAACTCGATCACTTATCTGTACCTTTCACAGAGAAGCATCAGTGCTAAAACTAGACATAATGATAAAATATATATTTTTAATCAGGTTCATCTTGCTCTTGCTATAACTTACTATTTTACCCCAAATCTTAAAGCCTTCCCTTGTGATTCCAATTGTCCAGTGTAGGATGAGAATCTGAACAAATGATGATATTTAATAAGCCTAATTCTTTACTTCAAAATCTCTGCCCAAACTAGAAGTGCTCAAAGATAATGTGTGCCAGTTATCAAACATGAATTCATTAAAAAGTTGTTTATAGTTGATCACAACAAATCCAATGACTTCTGACAGATGGACAAAGTCCTATAGTGTCAGGGAAAAGTTCTTAGTGAGATTGCTTTTTTTTTCTTTGATCACCAAAGAGAAAAGTTTTTCCCCATTCCTTCTGCCCTTCCACATTTTCTGCCTGCACAGTATGAATCAAAAGTCATTGTGCACTTTTAAGCTTTAATACCTTAATACTGCTCTTAGATGTGGGGACATTCTGTGGTTTCCTTTAACCTCTCAAATTCTCTTCTATTTTTTTTTTCTGTCCCATATCCTTCTCTTCCTTTTCTGTTTGTCTTCTGTCTTGATTTTTTATCTTTTCTTCTCTACCCTGGTGCTAGGTTTGAAGTATGGCACTATCTACATAGATACATCTTCTTTCTCAAATATAAAGCATCTTAGTGGTTATTATTTGAGATTCTCATTTTAATTCAACATTACCCTGGTTTGTGTAGACAGTCAGAGGGGCTACCCATTCCATCCTTTCATCTCCTCCTCATTGATGCAGCTGTTCAAGTATTATCCTTGATACAGACTGGGTAGAGTCTGGCCTATCACCTGGTTTCCATTTTCCAGATAATGAGGCAGAGGAACAAGCCTAGAAAACAAGACAAGTTGAATTCAGAATAAAAAACAGATGTTGTAAGTCCAAGGCTTCACTGTCCACTTTGTCTCCCAGTATCACAGCAGGTATGAACAGTTAGTTATATTTAGTTCACATGACATTTCTCTACCAGAAAAATGCATGGTCTCCCCAGAATTTGTCATCATATTGCTAGTGTTTAAGTAATATTTGTGTTACACAAGCTGCCCAGTCTTGTGTACTGAGCTTTTCAGTTACTGTCAAATTCCAAATTGTCTAACTTCTCAGGCAATGGGGTTGTCTTTGCCTATTAATTTTACCTTCCAGTAAAGGACAATCACAAAAACTATCAGACATTTGTCTCAACAGGAAAGGATCCCTCTCCCAAGTGGAGCAAATCAAATCTAAAATGCATGTAAACTTCTACCCCAACTTCATTTACATGTTCTTTTTTTTTTAAAAGTTATATCATTTCCAAAACCAGGAAAACACTTTAAAAGAAGGTCTTGAGGAGTGGGGAACTGCCTAACATTTAGTAACACATTAGTGAAATCTGCAAATAAAGTTAAATTAATGTCAGTGCAATTATATTTTGCAAGACTATTGGCAAGGAATGAATATTGGGAGTGGTCCAGTAGAAAAAAATCTTTTGTTGCTTATTTAGTCACACCACTAAAGGACTAGTCTTTGCATGATAATTGGCATGTCTCTGAGAATACACTGTCCACCCATATTCCTTTCCTAAGTGTGTTCTTGGCCTAATTTCAATCAGTTATTCAAAACCTATTTACTGAGCAATCACAATTTGAAAGGTACTATCCTAGGTGCTGAGACTGTATGAAGATACAGAAGACAAATTTCCAATACTTTAGCAACATATAATTTTGTTGAAAGGATATAAAGCTACATTAATTGCATAAAATAATTAGCAATTCATTACACTTCTTCATCTGCCAGCTACTCTGCCCTTTTCTTCATTCTTCTTAACCTTTTGAGACATGGTTTTCACCACATCACATCCCGCCTAACCCATCCCCATCATCACGACCACCCTCTCTTGAACTTGTCATCTTAAAAGTCATCAGCTTGACAACATTCTTTGAATTTAGTGACCTTCTCCCCCCCACCCTGGCTTGCATGACATTGCTTCCTCTTGGTTCTCCTCTTAGGACTCTGACTTTTCTGTCACTTTTGCTGATTTCATTTTTCCATACCCAAAATGTAAATATTGACTAAAATTTTGTCCACAGATCTTTTCTTTTCTACTGTTCAATGTCTTTTCTCTTGCTTTAACTCTCATCTCCTCCCACACTTAAGCAATACTGCTATGCTACCATGTAGATCAATTACAAAATTATATCTCTAGTCCTACATATGCAATCAAATCTACAATGCAATCAACTTAGTTTAGACTATCAACATTATTATTTAATATATTATTATATGTTATATTTATTATATTATTTACATTTATTTCATCTTTTTTCCCAAAAGGGTTTTCAGACTGTAAGAAAGTACAGTTATGTTCTTATTAACCATGCCAAAATAACAAACTAGTTGCACACTTCAGATTTCATCTTTCCTCACATTACCACCTGGAATGTTGTCTGAAAATACTCCTGCCCAAGTGAGTTCTAAGAAGAATGGACTGTGAGTAATGCTGCATAAGTTGCATTCAGGCTCTTTAGACACCCACTGTTTGTCCTTTCTCCTCTTAAACTTTAAATTACCTGTTGTATTGATCCCTTGCCCCCCAAAAGACTAGTCCCCACTTGTTCATGGAATGATCTGCACCCTGTCTTATACACATAGCAAATCATTTAATTTCCGGCTCATATTTAAAATATACTTCTGTACCTGTCACTTTGCTCTGCTTTTCATTATTCTTTGCCCTCTTTGAGGTTTGAAAAATCTTTTAAGGCAAAGAAAAGAAATTCAACCAACCTACAAAGATTAATTTAATTGCCACTGGAGCGTTGACAACATGCAACCAAATAGTCTTCTTGCTCATGAACTTTAGTATCCTAGCAGAGGCTGATGATATCATATGCCAGCATAAGAAACACATTGGTAGAGTGCAATACATTCCCATGATGATTAAAATTCAATGTTGTGCCTAGAATAGAGACTACAGGATCTGGCTTCTGTACTTACCTTGTCTTAGAGAATGAAACCTTTGAGAATGCATTGCTTTTTAAAATTATATCAGCCCACTAATAGAGAAATTCACTCCAAATAAGTCATACTTATTTTCATAATAATAGGTCATGCTTATAAAGCAATACAGGGAGGACAACTATTGTTATTTCCATTTTATAGCTGTGCAAACTGAGGCCAAGAGCTGAGTAATTTCCCCAAGCTTACACAAAGAGTTAGTAATAGAGCTAGAATTGCACCATGCCTCCAGGAGATCTTAATTAAAATGACATAGTCTCAAAGCTTTTGGTCACTGTCCATCAGTTTATAAATACTCTTCCTAACTGAACACAGAATTCCAGATGCATACTGGGAAAGAAAGTGTACACTGGGACTATCACTTCCCTAGTCCTGGATGTTCTGCATCATTTATTGCAACCTAATGTTGTATTAACTCTCTTGGCATCTGTTTCTCACTGTTGGCTCATACTGACTTTATAATCCACTAAAACCCTCTTTCAGGTGAAATGCTATCCTGTATTTATAAAGTTGATTCTTTAAATCCAATTGTAAGACCTTATCCACAAAAAGTACCCAAAACACTGAATGAAATTTACTAAAGTGCCTTTCATCAGAGAAATTCTAATAATAGATGGTTTTGTTATATTTTATTCAGTAGGATGGAATTAAATAATATGCAATCTTATCAATGCAAATATTTTCCTCAATTATTCATTCTTATTCAGACTTCATTTATTTAACAAATGCCATTAGCTACCTACTATTTATGTCATCATAGCATGGTGATCAGAGATCTGGTTTTAGAGTCAGGACATCTAGTTTTAAATCTTGCCTCTAAAGTATATTGGTGGTATGACAATGGAAAAGTTACTGAAACTGAAACTCAGGAAAGCCTTTAAGAAGTTAGGTTATAGATAAATTGCTATTCTGCATAAGTTAAGGGAATGTCTACTGTAGGAGATCCCTAAATGAATCAAATTATGCAAATACATGCAAAACAATGTCCTTGCCAATGAGGCAGATACAAAGATAAATACCCTGTTCACTAGGTTCTCCAGCTTACTAAGCATACAACTTAGAATACACTATATCTATGAGCGAACCCTAAGTTTCATAAAAAATTCAAAGAGAAAGAGATTACTTCTGGAGGAGGAGAGAGGGTAGGTCTTTATGGATGAAGTAGCATCTGAGCACAGCCGTTAAGGGATAGGAAGGTTATTAACAGTGAGGGAGGACATTCTAGGCAAAAGGGATAGCATGGATGCAGAATGGAGTGGAATGATTTCAAGAAAGGTTGAACCATTCTCTTGGGCAATGGGGTACAGTGAGATGAAGCTGCAAACATATACCAGAACCAAATACTGGAACTTTTTGAATGAAGCAGTAGATAAATTAAAAGCAAAGTGAAGTTTACCTTTTTTAAGATCAATAAGTCTAAGTTTTCTGATGTTTGAAGTTGTGTCTACTCACTTTAAATATTATCAGACTGCTGCATATACTGTCAGAATCGAACGTCACTAGATTTTCTGAGAAACTCTGTGTGTGTGTGTTCTCATATTTATTCTTTAATACAAGATAAAAGGTTAGGTAGATATATTAGGAAATTACTATGATAAAAAAGTTATCAATAAATTTAAATGGCAAGCTAATTGTTGTATATTTTATCATCAAGACAATAGGAAACCACTGAAGACTTTTTAATATGATTGTAGCATTCCTTAGGAAGATGATTAAAGTCTAGAAGTAGACTGATTAGGAGACTATGAAAATAATTAAGTTGGAAGGTATTGATAGTGTGGGATAAAATGGTTATCTTATAAATAAAGAGAACAGAATAGATACAAGAAATGTTTGAAGAACAAAATGAAAGTAAGAGAGGTGTGAGAGAAGAAAGAATCAAAGGTGATCCCAAGATTTTGAACCTGATCGATTTGTGGTGCCATCAACAAGAAAAAAGTAAGACAGGTAGATGTGGAGGTGGTATACAGGGAAAGTGACTATTTTCAATATATTGAGCTTGGGATGACAATAAGATATCCAAATAATGAGGCATTTGCTAACGTGGGACTGGGGTTCAGGAAAGGTATTTCAGGTGCATATATAGACTTGAAAGTCATTCACATAGAGATGATCATTGGAACTCATTAGATTGGATAAGATTACCAAACATGAGAGTGTGGAGAGAGAAGACAAGAGGGCTTGGGATACTCATGCTTAGCAATTGGACAATAGATTCCCAAAGAAATCACTAAGGAAAACAGGAGGAAGCAGTTTCACAGAAGTCAAATTAAGAGAGAATATAGAGAGGAAGATAGATGGTCAAGAATATAGAAAGTAGAAGAGATCTAAGACAGAGAAATGATAAAAGAATTGAATTTGGTCATTAAGTGATCATTAGCAATCATTGAGAGAGCAATTTCTTTAGAGGAATAAAAGCAGGACCTATTACAAGACTTTCAAGAGTGAGCAATTAAAACATTTAAGACAGTAAGTGTAAGTGATCCATAGAATTATGTTTGGAGCTTGAAAGGAAGTTGTAGGCTTACTCCAACCCTCTTCATTTTAAATAGAGGAATCTGGAACCCAGATGTGTTAACTAATTGGCCCAAGGTCACACAACTAGTAAGTGTCATAGATGGAATTTGAACTTTGGTCTCCCTGACCTCAAGTCTAGTACATGCTGATTCTTTCAAAAGAAATGGCAATAAAAGATAGAACTGTGAAGTAGTAACTTGACAGATGGGAGGATGAAGGGAAAGTTTTATTTTAAGAATGGTGCAGGGAAACTGGGTCTATTTGGAGGTAGAGAGGATGAAGCTGATAGATATTAAAGAAGAGGCAGAATTCCCAAACATATTTGAAGGAATAGTAGCAAAGGAATAGAGAAGAGAGCATTGACTTGAAGGATGGGGAGGAGGAAGGAAGGCCTTCTCATCTTATGAAATAGAATCAAAGAAGAAAAGGACAATGAAAAATGTGAAAGGATTTTGTACTGTAGAATAAGGTCCATGATGGAGAACATAAAAGATATCTAATTTTCTCACTAAAGTAGGAGGTAGTAATTTGTTGAGTAAAAGAGTGAAGGAGGTATTCAAAGCATAAGGAGAAAGGAGATTTGAACCCTGCCCAGAGGGCTTTCCTTATCCCTGCAGAGCTTATAGTCTACAAGAGGATCTAAGACATAGACACAAATAACTGTAATGAAAAGGAGAATACACATTTTTAGTAAGAGAACTACAAAACTCAATAAGATGAGGGTCAAAAAAGGGCATTCCTGAGAATAATTAACTCAAATTGACAGAAAGTAATGAGAATTGCATAATTTAACCTAGGCTGACATAATTATTCACTACCTAATGAGTCTTTTATTAACATTTAGAGATTCAACTCCCATTTAAATGAACTCTTTATGTCATCATTTCATAACAGGATGAATGATGCATATTGAACAGCATAGTTTAACCAAGGATTCTCCTGGAAAATGTTTAACAACTGGCCCTCTGATAAAATTACACATGCACAACACAATTTATTCATTTAGCCTGCATTATTAGTATTTTCTCCATCACCTTCTTAAGTCTAGACAATCAATAAACCAATCCCTGATTTGTAGTGTCTGCCAGTTTCCAAGATATAAAAGCTCACATTGAAATTTTAAAAATCCATTCACCTGAACTGGCTAGAGATGATTTCAACACCCTCCAGGCTGTAACCATCATGGTTAGGATGTCATAAAGAAAGGTGATGGACTACGGAAACACGATGGAAAACCCCCTATACATTCTAACATTTTAGGTGTCCATGTTCACTACCTCAGTATGTTTATATTTAGTAGGGAAGGGCCTGCACTTGTATTATTGTCCAAGCTTTTTCTATATTTCCACAAGTTTAGCTAGCATTTTGGATTTGAAAAAAATTCTACTGGAAAGACATGCCCAATGAGGATTTTAGGTTTCTAACATTAAAGCCATATTTGTGTACATCCCTTAGAAATGTCTAATGGTATTTCATTTCTAATTAATCCCTGCTTCATCTCCCTTGAGAGAAATGTTCCCTCAGCAGAAGAGGTACTGAACAAACTCAATGATTTTAGCCAAAGAAATTGCTGCATTCAAAGATTTGATTAGCTACACTACTCTAATTCAGTTTTCTTCATGAATCTGACCCCAAACATCTGTATAAATGAGGCAAATTAAAGCAGTACATCTTATACCTGATTTGCCAAGCCTAATTCTGTTTCTGAATTGCTTGACTTCAGGATGATGTTAATTTCCCCTAATGTTCCCCCCTTCCTGGAATTCTCTCTCCATTCCTCTTTATCTCTCCTAATCCTCCTGATTCTTGAAAGCTTCGTTTAAATTCCACCTTCTTCATGGATCCTTCTCTGACCACTGCAACCTATATTGATGTCACTCTCCTCTCAGTTATTGCTCTTAATAAAATTATTTAATAGCTCCCAAGGACAGTGGCAGCCATTGTCAAGGGAGCAGAGTGGATGGTCACTGATGATAACCTTGACTACAAGGTGGGTATCTATCAGGTAGCCAGGAAAATTAAGAAATGAAAGTACCTCCTCTCTTCCTTCTTCCTCATGTGAGCTGAACTGAAAGTTGAGATGAGTATATATGGGCTCAAAACTGATTGATGTCACAGGATTAATTTGTCATTTCAGGGATTCAGGTGGGAAACATGTCCCTTAATACTATTTTCAACAAGCTCATCGCTAGTAGTATCATCACCAAGCATGAGGTCATCTTTTCCAGGGAGTTCTGAGCAGCTTTGACCCCTCCTATTAGTGAACCCATGATTTCGTTCCCCTTCCTTTGGAAATAGAGTCTGTTGTTTGAACAGTGTACCATCATTATTTACCATGGTGTCTCGCACATAGTAGGCACTTGATAAAGACTTGTTGAAATGAATGGTACAATCCCTTATCTTTCCATGTATCTATGTATTGTCTTTGTGAACTACATTTTAAGCTCCTTTTATATTATCATTTTTATTGAATCTGGGAAAGAAAAGTTCTTTGAGGGGTCATCATACTCCCCTGTCTTTTTGGCAATACTATATTACATATAAATTGGCCTCAACAGATGTGTGTCTTTTCTATTTTCAAAGATATCCAGAAAAAGAGGTTCCATAGTGTCCTTGGTAACCCATCTCTCGCAATCATTCAGTTCTTCCATGAATTTAACTCAGACTTGTGTGTGAATATGTACAATATTTTCTTTTGTCCATTCTCAGTAGAGATGTGTAGTTAATTTCTGGTGTGCAGAGACATGATGGAAATATGATTCACACAAGCATGTCTAGTAATTACTAGAAACCCACTGTCTTCCCTGGAATCCTCATGGTGCATACACACTTATCAAATCTACCAAACTTGATCAGCAGAGTGGTGTCTGCTTCCCAGGACTGCTGGTAGTAGTCTCTTATAAAACACTGTGTAAGGGTATAGAGTACTTAGACCTTAAAGCGTTATGAATGTATCACTTATCATTCAGTTAAATATTGATGACTTCTTTAAGATCACACATCATCATAGGCAAAATAGAAAAGTCACTGTAGGACGAATTAATTGTTGCCCAAGTGTAGAAGGTTAATAGAATGCCAATCAAAATACTAATTGGAATGATATGAATAACAATAAGAACCAAATAGCACTTTCAGTTTTGTGACACATTTTATATAGGTTATCTCATTGGGTCCTCACAACAATCTGCACATGCCAAAGTTTGGGAACTCACACAGTGTACATAATCCTTGCCTCTCCCTTTTGTTCACTTGATGTCCCTCTGCTCTAAGCCGTTCTCCATTCAGTTATCAAAATAATATTTCTAACGTTCAGATCTGTGTATTTTCCTCTTTCTCATCCTCCCACTTAGCAAATTCTAGTTGCTTGCTATTACCTGCAGAATCAAGTCAAAAATCCTTAGTTTGACTTTTAAAGCCCTTGATAACGTGCCCTTTGTACCTCTCTGGTCTTCTTATGCCTTACTCCTCTCCGTATACTTTACAATCCAGTCTCCTAGCTGTTCCTCTCACAAGACCCTCTCTTTTTCGACTCTGACTCTGGGCATTTTAACTGGTTATTCCAATGCCTGAAATTCTCCCCCTCTTCATCTCCACCTCCTAGTTTCCCTGCCTTCCTTCAGGTAGCAACCACAATCATGCCTTCTATAAGAAGCCTTCAAATCTCTTTCAATATCTTCCCTTGAAAATTAATTCCAATTTGTCCTGTCAATATAATTTGCAACATAATATATAATATATATTATAATTATGATATAATTATAATATAATTTGTACATTGTTCTTTTCCCTCATTAGATGAAAATTTTATGAGAGCTGGGATGATTTTGTTGGGGAGAGAGTGGGGAGAGTCCTTTATTTGTATTTCTAGTACTTAGTACATGCTTAGCATATACATATATGTGTGTGTATATATATATATATATATATATATATATATATATATATATATATATAAAATACTTGTTTTCTAACTAAGTGATTCTTAGGAACATAAAAGTTTGGCCATACTTGGCTTCTGGCTTCTATTCTTAGGTTCCTCCGGAAATCTGAAGTGTAATCATATCTTTTTATAGAAAATATAGAAAATAAGATCAATAATATTTCAACATCTTTTTTGAATTACTACAGAAAAATTTTTATTTCTTCAAGATCTGTTAAAATGCTTTCTATATTACTGTTGGATGTTATACAGTAAAAGTCATCTGATTTATTCACCATCATTTGTATCTGAGCACTTCTTGAAGTAGGAAGAATAATAGTTCGTTCATTTCAGGAAAAATGCAAAAAGATGAAAGCCTCCTATAGATAAAAGAGAATTTGCTTCAAAGATCTGTGTCCAGTTCCTACTTCTTTTATCCTCTCTCAAGTCTTCTCCCTACTCCCATATATTCAATCAATCAACAAAAATTCATTGTGTTTATTATGGACCAGGCATTTGGATTACAAAAAGGGTCAAAGGGGAGTCCCTGTTCTCAGGTTCATAATCTAGATTACACACAATTGTGGTTTTAGGAATAAATAAGAACAGTAGGACAATTAAATGCGTTACGAATGGAGTCCAGAAAGACTAAGGTTAATACTCATGAAACTGACAAATAATAACTAAAGATCAGATGACCTTTTTAAAAATACTGGTCATTTGCAAAGATCACAAAGTTAGTGATATATGAAACTGAATCTAAATGAAACTAGAATCTACTTCTGACTGATGGTAGCGCCCTGTCATGATGTTATGTGGTCTGCTCTTACTTGCGTTTATTTTGTTCTATGTGCAAAATAGAACAGTAGCCTTTGAATATAGATTAGAAACTTCTTGAAGTCAGAGATTATTTTATTGTTTTTTATTGAAATGCCAAGCCCATAATAGATAATACATGCAATGAAGCAGAATCTGTAGAAATTGAAGCTAAGTTTACCTTAAAATACACTGAAATAGGTTGGGGTGGAGCAGGGTGAGAGGGGATGATCTAGATGAAATATTTCATGTGGCAAACATCTGGTAAAGAAATTGTATTCCATCGGTAACTGTGAACCTAAATGGACATCAGTAGAACCCTGCGGAGATTTTTTCTAAAAGCTTTTAAAAGGCAGTAACAGGACAATGGAAAAGTCCTGAGCCCCTATTTGTGTGCCAACCCTATAATAAAGTAGCCACCGAAGTGGGTACTGAAGTCTCAGCTGGGTAGGTTCTCATATGCCACAGATTCGGAAACAGCTGCAGAGACGATGTAAGAACAGCAAATACATAGTGGTTGTGGTTATGTCTTAGAAAGCCATTTTGGTAATAAGAAAAACACATACACATAAATTAAAGATTGTAGATTTAGTTCGAAGAGATCTTAGAGATTGGCACACTCATCGAATTGGTGAGTCCCTAGTCCCCAACAACCATTTCATAAAGGGCCCAGACAAAAGTCCTATCCTGTCTGGCTCCCCTCACTCTGCAAATTTCTCTACTTCCTCTCTTTGATGCATTCTCCTGATTGGTGAGCCACTAGCCAAGATCACCATTTCCTGAGGGATTCCTGCTGTGATCCTGCTACCTCAGGCTCTACTAATTTTCCTAACTTTTCCACCTCCTCGCTTACAGCCTCAAACATACATCCTTTCCTCCCCATCTTACTTTTCAGCTCCCTTTTAGAACTTAAGTTCCTAATGGGTAGGGGCTGTCTTATTTGCCTGTGTATTTATCCCCAGCACTTTATTCAGTGCCTGACACATAAGAAGTACTGAATAAATGTTATCTCTATCTATCTCTCTGTCATGTTTGTAGTTGTTGTTTTACTTTTTGTAACCCCATTGGGGTTTTCTTGGCAAAGATATTGAAGTGGTTTGCCATTTCCTCCTCCAGCTCATTTTACAGAGGAGGAAACTGAGGCAAACAGTTAATCCCAGGATCACACAGCTAGTAATGTCTGAGGCTAGATTTGAACTCAGCCACCTATCCACATCTGTCATGTGGGCCAACCTTTTCATTCTACAATGATAAAGTTGGAACTCAGAGAGGTTTAGCAGTTGACAGACACAGAATGCGCTCAAGTAGAAACAGTCAGAACTGAAATCTGAATGCCTTGCACTCTGTGTTCATTACTTGCCCCAGAAAACCATGTCTGTCTTCTTCCACTTTACATTTTTTTTGCCATATATCTAGTACAGAAATGAGGCTGGAAGTACAGGGATGGAATTGGAGTGGAGTTTCAGACTAAACAACACAGTAGAGCAGAGCATCTTTCTTCACAGAGACACAGATTGCAGATTTTCTCAGAGGTTTCCCAGAACGTATGTTGTCCCGACGTGCCACTGTTGTCAATGGGCCAGTCTAACCAAGTTTGAAAATCCTCCACCATCAGCTTGGCTGCCAGAATAATTAATTTTTCTGCCTCAAAGAGACTATTTGTTGCATGCTAGAGGAGTCACAGTCTTCACAGCAGAGAGGGCATCCACATTGATGAAATCCTTTATCCTTCAAGTAGTAATTAGGACTTAGGCCATGGGTCTGGGAAGTCCCCAGTTATGGATACTATTCTTATTACTCATCTGCTCTTATGTTTATAATTTTCATGGTCCCAGAGGCAAGGGCACAGGGTACATTTTTAAGCCACGCATACGTTTGACCCTTTAACAGGCCGCCTGTGCCTATTATCCAAACAAACAAAGAAAACAAGCTGGCTAGGCGCAGTGATAACCACAAGGTTTCTGCTTAGAAATGTTTCCCAGTTTGGGAGTTACTGCTTTCAGCTGTAATAATAACGGACTTTTCCTTAGAGGAAAAATATGTAGTGTTTAAAACAAATATCAGCAGCTCCATTTTGCAACACTGAGAAAACACGAATGACCTTTTTTGTTGTTGTTTTAAGATCACCCAAAGGTTTCATAAACGTTGTTTACTTGCACTGGGGGATAGGGAATTTCACTGGACTATGGTAGAGGGGAAGAAGCAGTAGAAATGGATTTCATGAGTATGTTGGAGCATCACCCAAGTCTTTTAAAGATGGCCTTCACCCAGGGAATTACTGCATACTTGTCATTAAGCATTCTACTTGCCATTCAAGACCCAGGTTTTGCATCTTAAACTTAATTCAAAATGCAGGGGTTTGGGGGTTTGTTTGTTTTTTTTTTTAGCTCAGAGATACTCCATCCTTACTTATTGCCCTGAGGTTGACATGGGCCAGTGGTTTCATACCAAGGAAAGCAGTTCAGGCACTGTTGATCCAGATCTCAAGAGACTGTTCTTAAGGGAAAGCACACATTTCCCTGGTGAATGACAGTTGTTTTGAAAGCAAAACCAAAGAGGTTTATTGATAAGATTTCACACCAGCAACCTTTACTTACCAAAAAAAAAAAGTAACAGCATTAAGCTTTGTTCCCTGAGACCACCCTCAGTCTTACTTGGTTCATCTTCCTGCTTTATTGCAACCACTCCGCTATCACTCCACAAGAGAACTTATCCTTCCTCCAGTATCCTCTTACTATTTCTGAAAGAACCAAATAACCAAAACAAAACAAATCAACTATTATTTTATTTAATGATAATTTTTCTTTAAAGGGGGGGAAGGACCCTCCTGACTTCCCCTCTTTTAAGTCTCAGCTAAAACTCCATCATCCACAAGAACTCTTTTTCTGTCCTTGTTAATCTTACTGCTTTCCCACTGAAACTTCATCCAATTTTCTCTGTAAATATCTTGTTTTTACAATATCTGTTTACATGTTGTCTCCCCATTAGACTATGAGCTTCTTGAGAGGAAGGACTGGTTTTTACTTGCTTGTTTGTTTTTGGTTTGTGAGTTCTTTTAAAAAACTTTTTTTAACATTCCAGCTTAGCACAGTGCCTAGAACACAATAGGCACTTAATTAAATACTAGTTAACTGGCTAACTAAAAATTACAACAGGAAATACAGAGACAGAGTCAAGAAGTTCCTTTTCTCAGCCAGCTGGATAATAAAATTCTGAGCTGATGTGTTTATTTCCCCAAATACCTCAATAAGTATTTGAGTTAGTCATTTAAAATAGAAATCAAATGACAAAATAACCAGACATACTACAAGATGAATACTATTTAAGGTGATCTAATTTATTTAGACCAGTGGTGATAGAAAGATTCACCAGCTTACACTACACATTGATATGCATTAAAAAGTCTATGAATAGTGAAGAGGGCAACAGTCTCTGATGTGGTTTAGAGCTTATATGCCCAATCAGTCAAAGTGTATTGAAAAATTTTTAGAAATACGAAGATTTTTGGAATATGTCAGCTGTAAAGATTCTGGAAGCATCTTGTACACTAGAATGGTTATCTGTATTCTACATGTCTCAAAATTCCATAAACCAGAGACACAATAGAGCAAGAAAGGTAAGACTTATACAAGGGTATCAAAGATGGAGAGATAGAAGGGGTCTAATCTACTTCCTTTTACAAATGGTGAAAATAAAGCCTAGAGAAATTGTGACTTGACACAATCAATAAGTATCAGAGATAAGATTTGAACTGGGGTCCCCTGACTCTTGAGTGAGCACTTTCCATTGTACCATGATATGTTTCCATTACAATTAAACACTTCATGTCAAGTTCTAGGATGAGGAGGTAAAAAGCCAAAACAGTCCATGTATCCTATTAGGAAATAGATGAACACAAATACGTAGGATTCAAATTAAAATGGGTAAAGGTTTACCATGTGGGAAAGCATGTTCAGCTGGAGAGGGTAAGTATTATTAAGGACCACAGAATATCAGAGATCAAAATGATCCCAGAGAATATCTAGTCCAACTAACTGCTAAAAAAGCATAACTTTGGCCAGTGGCTCCTAATTTTGCTTCATGAGACCAAGCAGGACAAATCTATGACTTCTTCCACATGACAACTCCTTAAATGACAACTCCACTTAAAAGTAGAAGAGCATAGACACAGAGTTGGAAAGAACCTCAGAGGCCATCTATTCCAACACCCCACCCTCATTTTACAGGTGAGAAAGCTTGGTTCCAAGGAATGTAAGTGGCTTGTTCAAAGTGACACAGGTGAGATTTGACCCAAGAGGGTCCTGACCCAAGAGCCAACGTTCTCTCCAGTGAATCATACTGCCTCTCAGCTGTCACATTCCACCTCTTCATGGTTTTTCTCCAGTCTAGACATCTTCATGTCCTTCATTTGTTCTTCATATGGCAGGAACATGAGGTCTTCACATCTGAGCTGGACCTTAAACAAAAGAGAATAATTTCAACACGTAGAAATTAAGGAGAGGGAGATTCCAAAGAGTGGTATTAGATACATTGACCTACTTGTCATTTTTTTAGAAGTAAATTCTGTGAAAGTAGTAGGTATTATATCCCTCTCCATTTCCATAGAATCTTGAATAATGTTAGATATTAACCATAGGTAATAATTCCCAAGAGACAGCGTGGCATACAGATAAAGTGCCAGTCTTGGAACCAAGAAAATCTGGATTCATTCCTACCTCTTGTGACCATGGACAGAACCCATAAATTCTCAGTAGCATCTATGTCTCTAAATGATGTATACATCACTAATCTGCATCAGTGGGGGAAGGGTTCTCCAGCCTGAGAGTTCTATTTACTAATGGAATCAAAGGTCCATACTCCTCCCCCCACCCACACATACACCCCAAAAGAAATACCCCCAAAGAAAACAAATTATTTGCTGATGACAAAGCAACTTAACCAATTAGAAAGAATGCTAGGCTAGGAATGGAAAGAATTTCGCATTTCTTCACTAGGTGACCAGTTTAGAGAAGTTCAACTCTCTCATCTTCAGTTTTTGCTTTTATAAACTGGTTATTGATACTTGCCCAAAACACTTTGAAAAATTGTTTTTCTTTGTTTGCTATTGTGTTTTGGTCCCAACCTGAAATTTCACTTGTGTACTGAATGCCTTCTACTCAAACAAATCAGCAACCATAAATGCTGTGAGCATAAGGATTATGTCATCCAGACCTAGCACAGTACCTGGCATACAGTTTAAACTTAATAGTTGATTGTTGGGTAAATTAATTCTTTTTAAAGAGTTCTCTGAGGCATCAAGAAATAAATAGCTCACAATCATTCAACAGTTAATTATAGGCAACTGGATGGGAACAATGGATATAGAATACCGGACCTGCAGTCAGGAAGAGTCAATCAAATCACTTAAATTCTGTTACAATGAAGGTAATAGTGCACTTGCCCCACAGGGTGGTTGTGAGAACAAAATATTTGTAACATACATTACAAACCTTCAATATAAATGATGGTCATCATTATTTTATATTAGAGGCAGGGCTTGCACCTAGATATATTCTCAGTTAGTCAACCAACTTTTATTAAGGACTAACTTTGTGTCAGGCATTGTGCTAAATGCTGGGGTACAAAGAAAATTAAAAACAAACAAACAAAAAGCCACTTTCCGTTCTCAAGGAGTCCTCAGTCAAGCAGAGGAGACAACATGCAAACAATTATGGACAAATAAAGTCTACAGGGCAGCTCGGTGGTGCTGGATAGAGTGCTGGGCCTTAGGGTCAAGAAGACTCATCTTCCTGAGTTCAAATCTAGCCTCAGATACTTACTAGCTATATGACTCTGGTCAAGTCACTTAACTCTATTTATCTGTTTCCTCATCTATAAAATGAGCTGGAGAAGGAGATGGCAAATCCCTCCAGTATCTCTGCCAAGGAAGCCTTAAATGGGGCTTTCCTCTCACAAAGAGTCAGACATGACTGAAACAACTGAACAACAGTTCATTTACAAGGTAATTTGGAGATACTCTCAGACAAAAGGCACTAACTTACAGAGGCCTGGGAAAGATAATGCAGAAAATGAGACTTCACTGGCACTTGAAATCACAGAAGCTGGAAGGTGAAAACGAGGAAGGAGAGAATTCCAGGAAAGGGAGGAAATGAGTGAAAATATCTGGAGTCCAGAGGTGTAGTGTCTTTTTCAAAGAACAGCAAGGAGGTCAGTATCACTGGATTGCAGATGAAGTAGAAGGAGGGTTAAGCGGAAGCTGTGAGAGGACTGGAAAGGCAGAAAGGGGCCAGGTTATGAATAACTTTAAAAGCCAAACAAAGGATTTTTACTTAAATCTGGAGGTAATATGAAGCCCTTGGGGTTTATTGAATGGAATTGAAGGGTGATGTGGTCAGATCTACACTGTAGGAAAATCAATTAGACAGTTAAGTGGAGAAACGACTGCAGTAGTAAGAGTCTTGAGGCAGGGAGACCTTCCGGTAGACTAGTGCAATAGTTCAGGCGTGAGGTGATGAGGACCTGAATCAGGGAAGTTGCAGGAGCAGAAGAGAAAAAAAGGTATGTGGGAGAGATACTATTATAAGCAGAAATCATAGGATTTGACAAATAATTGGGTATAAGGGGAT
Source organism: Potorous gilbertii (assembly GCA_028658325.1). Taxonomy (NCBI): domain Eukaryota; kingdom Metazoa; phylum Chordata; class Mammalia; order Diprotodontia; family Potoroidae; genus Potorous; species Potorous gilbertii. The sequence continues at coordinate 627,433,247 of CM053769.1, read as the reverse complement.
AGAGATGGTGAGTTTTAATGAATGACACCTAGTTTGTGAGCCTGGGTGACTAGAAGGATGGTGGTAGTCAAGACAATAGGAAAGCTATGAAGAAAGAAGATGTTGAAAGGACAATTAATGAGTTCTGTTTTGCTCATGTTGAGTTTAAGATACCTATGAAATAGGTATGGGAGGTATGAAATATGAAAGGGAGGTTAGGGCTAGACAAGTAAATCTTAGAGTCATTTGCATAGCGATATTAATTGAAACCATAGGAGTTGATGAGATCACCAAATAAAATAGAAAGACAGTAGAGAAGACGGTCCAGGACAGAGTCTTGGGAGACCCTGATGGTTAGCAGTCATAATATTATAAAAAGTAGCAAGATTTATGTAATCCACCATCTGCTCACCAGCCAGATGTTATCTCTCCTTTTATTAAACTCCCATAGTTCTTTATTAAAACTCTATTATTGTGCTTAGCATATTCTGCCATTATTTCATTTGTCCGTGTGTGTTGTAAATTTCTCCAGCATAGGGACTATCTCTGATTCATATTTGCATAAGCACAGTGCTCTACATTTGGAAAGTATGCTAGTAAATGTTGAACAACTAATTCTCCAGAAAACAGAATGTGTGTGTGTGTGTATGAAATGAATTTTCATTTTTACTCATTTTTCTCCATCATTTTCTTAAGTCTAGACATTCTGCAAAAGAATAAATTAAACCCTACTTCATAGTATTTGCTGACATCTAAGGCATAAATAATCCCAAGGAGAATTTAACAGCCTGCTCCAGCACACCACTGGACAAGCAGACAAAGTTTGGAGGCAGGGGAAGAAAATTGAAAATATTTTTTCATTTTGTTGACTACATAGTGGGATTTACAGGTAGCAATGCCCTCCACCCAGTAGAATAGAAGCTCCATGAGGGTCAGAACCTTGTGATTTCATTTATCTGCCCATAGTCATGATTAATATATTTTTGTTTATTAAAAACATTTGTGGTTGAATTCCATAATGTAGATTTTGTATCAT
>CM053769.1:627347863-627431732 GCA_028658325.1 Potorous gilbertii | reverse complement strand
AGAATGTCCAGTGTATCGGGGAGGGGGAGGGGACAAAGGGGGAGAAAATTTTGGAACCCAAAATCTTGTGAAAATGAATGTAAAAAGTTAAATAAATTTATTTAAAAATAAAAAAAAAAATAAAAATTTCCAGACTTTTCTATCTACCACTAGCATATCTCTCACTCTAGAGATGCCTCTGTCACAGCATCTCTCTCCTCTGATTGGTGAGTCCCTGAATGGAACCACCAAGCCATCCCTGCTCATTTATCTGCTAGTTCCACTTTGGAGTCTATGTATTTTTCCAGCTCTTCACCAACAGCCTACTCCCATGTTCCCTTTTTCTTCCCAGGTTTCTTTTATGTGTTGTCTTCTCCCATTACAATGTAAGTTTCTCCAGGGTAGGGGCTATCATATTTCTATTTTTTGGCTTGGATTTGCATGCCCAACACAATGCAATGCCTGGCATGTATTAGGAGCTTAACAAATTTCAACACTGTCAGTAATTTCCAAATAGAAACTTCCTCCATGGATATAGATCAGCAAATCTTCATTAACTAATACACTTAAAGTGCTGCCTCGGGGCTAGGTGATTTTTATCCAGAGTCACTCAGCTAGCATGTGTCTGAGGCAGAATAAGAACCCAGGGCTTTCTGATTCTAAGGTCATTTCTGTATTTGTGCCATTCCATGCTGCTTTTCTGTTAAAGGACTAGTGATTCCTATTCAAATAAATGTTTCATTCATTCATCATCATGACTCATTTTGTCTTTTGTTGTTATTGCCTTACTAAGCATCATTGTTTGCCATACACAAATTCTACAAATTCATATTAAGGGAAAATAAGAGTAATCTCTATCTGAGCCAGTTTTGTTCTTGTGTTAATTATTGCATCCGATTCATTAGGACCCCTTTTGGGGTTTTCATGGCAGAGATACTGGAGTGGTTCACCATTTCCTTCTCTAGCTCATTTTACAGATGAGGACCCTGAGGCAAGCAGGGTTAAGTGATTTGGCCAAAGGTGCACAGCTGCTAAGTGTCTGAAGCCAAATTTGAACTCAGGTCCTTCTGACTCCAGGCTTGTATTCTATCCAGTGTACCTCCCAGTTGCCCCATCTGAACCAAAAGTTTATGTAAATGGAGAGCTCTGCTTCACGAGTCTTCCAAGACCCTGTTCTGGGCTCTCTACTCTTTTTGTTACACAGCCTCTCACTTGGGGAACCTCACAGTTCTAATGGATTAATTGCCATCTCGATGTAAATGACTTCCAGAGTGATATATCCAGTCCTTCTCTCACACTGCTCAAGTCCTGTCCCATATCAATTGTCACTGATTATTTTTCAAACTGGGTGTCACATGGGCATATCAAGTTCAATAAGTCCAACACAGAACTCATCATTCTTCCACATAAACCCTCTTTTCATTCAAATTTACCCACTTTTGTTCAGGTTACCACTGGTTTTCCTGTCCCACAGGTTCACAACCTTGGCACCATCCTATCCTCCTAAGCATCAATCACACCTTACATCTATCCCAGATGTAATGGGAGTTCAAAATCTTCTATTGATAGGCCTCAGGAGGGCCTACTGAAGGAGGCTTGATTAGCGGAGGCTTGTTTTGTGTGAAGACCCACCTTTTCTGATTGCTAATGAGGCACTGGGTCATGAGGAGGTCATGGCCTCTGGCTCAGAAAAGAGTACATTCATTTGATATACATGTGTGTATGTGTGTATATACACACACACACACATGTATATATGTATGTGTGTATACACACATACATATATACACACAAACACACATATGTGTGTATATGTATACATATGTGCATATATACATATATGGATGTATATATATATGTATATATGCGCTGAGGTGAGGTTTTGCTTTGTGGCTTAGTTCTTGGAAGAAGTTTCTTGTGCCAGATGAGACTCCAGGCAGCTGTTTTAAGAAGCCTCCTGGCTTTGAAAACCCAGATGTTGGTGCCTCTCTCTCTGGTACTGATATATGTATTGCCTACGGTCAGACAACTGGAAGCCCTGTCTGTTGGTCCTGCTTGTATTTTCTCTGTTGATATATATAATTAACATAACATTATTTACCCCTCTTTCCTTTGAAAAAAGCAGATCTAAGAACTTGTGTAGCAGGCCCTCCTGTGTATGCCAGGATGCTTGCTGATATACCAGGCCTTTACAACATTTGACCTGCAGGCCACTTATGGCCCAAGTACTGCTTGTGGCCCTTGAAAGGATTTTGGACTGGTTGAAAAAAAATGGAGAGGATGTAAAACAGGCCTGTGGTCTGTATGTTGTGCAGGCATGATCTAACCAATTACCAAATGTTGCCATTCCTACTATAACAAATATTGTACCTATCCCCTTCTCTCACACAGTTCTCGCCAGGCTTCTTGTCATTTCTCAAAAGGACTGTTTCAATAACCTTCTAATTAGTTTCCCTGCCTTCAGTCTCTTCTCATTCCAATTTATTCTCCACATGGTTGATTTTGCTAAAGTTCAGTTCTGATCATGTCCTACTCTCCATCCTCTAACTCCCGTATTCATTAAACTCTAGCGGCTCTCTGTTACTTCCCAAGTCAAATACAAACTCCTCTATTTGGAATTTAAGATGGTTCGCAACTTGGCCCAGCCTAACCTTTATAATTTTGTTTTACATTATTTCTTTCCACATACTTTGTCTAGAAATTGGCATTTCTTAAACTGTGGGTTGCAACCCCTCAAGGGGTTGCAAAAAAATTGGCAACAGCAGAACGTTTCTGAATATTCAATGACCAAAAATTAATTCAAAATCAAATGCATAATAAATCAAGGGGGTTTCTGGTTGCATTTGCCCACATTTCGTGGCACAACTTCACTGCAGGCTTAGTTCTGAACACAAAGTACGTGCACTTTGCATTGCACATGCCCTCAGGCCACACAATGACAGTGGTGCCCAAAACATGAAAAGGGGTCACTACTGGACAAAGTTTAAGAAGCCCTGGTCATGCTGGCCCTCATATACTGGGCACTCTCCAATTTATATGACTGCATAGGCTGTTTGCTGGGTGAGGAAGACATATCGTTTCCACACCCACAGCTCAGAAATTCTAGGGATCTATAAAGTATGATCGAAGGTATGAGGGAAAGAATGACTTCATTTTTGTTTTTGTCTCCTACACATATAGTGCCTGGAATATAGTAGGCAATTAATAATAAATGCTTGCTTCTTTGGTTGATAGATTTGCATCACAGGAACATCCAGGACAATTCAATAAGCTGGTAAGTTGCAGGATATCACCAGAATAGCAAGCAAAGTAATAAAGCAATTACTTTGTCCTGCAATATCCAATCACTAACCCATGTCTCCCGGCATACAGCTCAGGCCACAAGGGCAGATTCATGTGTAATTTATTTTGACATGAACGATCTACAGTAAGGTGAGCTACAGATCCAAAGTAAGTAAGATTCACCTAGTTAAATGTGCCTGAATTAAATTACTGGAATGGAAACAAAGAACTGATTTCAGTGTTTAGAGCCAGAAGCCCTTCACAAAACAAGGCCATTTTCTGAAAACCACAACGTCTGGTCATTCTACCCTGGCAGGAAGACAGCACTACAATTTTTAGAAATTTGATTTCTTCTGGTGTGGTTTTTCTGCTGTTTTCATTTGCTATGCATTTGGCCAAATAAATAAATCTTCTCCAGGTTGAAATGGTGACTTGAGAGCTAAGGTTTGATTCAGATTTAAAAGGATTCAAGACTTAATGCTTGTAGCAAGAGGAAACAATAAATGATGGACAACTAGTGATGCTGCTGGTATCCTCAGAAGGTCAAAACGTCTGTAGTCAGAAGGTTGGTCAATGGGAATTTATTAAGCATCTGCTCCAGTGCCAGTTATTATGCTAAGCACTGGGGATACAAAGGAAGGCAAAATATAGTCCCTGCCCTTGAGGAGCAAATAATCAAATAAAAATGTGGAAACAAGTTATATGTAGGATAAATAGGAAATTATTAGGAGAGTGAAGGCACTAAAATTAAGAGAGTTTGGGGAAAATTCTCTGTAGAAAATGGGCCTTGATAAAAATGAATGCTAAAAATTTTCTTGATATGTAATTGTAGAGAAAAAATGAAATACTATTCAAATATTTAAAAAAAAAAAAGGGATCAGCCTTGAAGGAAGCCAGAAAGTCAGGAAGCAGAGGTGAAAAGGGGTACAACCAGTGAAAATGCCTGGAGTTGAGAGATAAAGTGTCTTGTTCATGGAACCTCCAGGAGGCCTTGGCATACAGGATAACCCATGTGTTGAGGATTATAGGAGGGCATGGACAAAAAATTATAGAGGTAAAGGCATGTGTGGGTGGTAGTCTACACCCTTAGAGAGAACAACCACGTTGCTAAGACTACAGATCAAATTAAGAAAGTAGTAAATGCATAAAGTATTTACTACATGATTTTGAAGTTTTGCCTATCATAAATCAGGTCCTCTGTATATATTTCATCTTCTCCTTCTCACTTTGGCATATGTCATTCTTCTTCCCTGGAACATCCTCCCTAGCCCTTTCCACTAAATCACTTCTTTCCTTATCTTCAAGACTACAATAATAACTTCAACAACATCAACTCACTTATTTAGTTCTTTAAGCTTTATAGAGCACTTTGAGTACCTTATTTCAACTGATTTTTTCAATAACTTTGGGGGGTGGGTGGAAAGAGTAATTACCCCCATTTTTCCTGATAAGTAAACTGAAACTTAGAGGAAAAATGTGACTTCCCTAGGTTAACATACTAAAAATCTGAGGCAGGATATGAACTCATGTCTTCCTGACTCCATATCCTGCAGCCTATCCATGAGATCATGGTGCTTTTCTATGATTGAATGACTTCATGAACCCTTTTTTGAGATTAGTCTCCACTTGGCTTCAATAATTACAGTACCTGAGGAGTACCACTCTTCCTCTTCAAGTATTTTGCTATTCTTCCTCCTCCACCAATGAATGTATTACTTGTGCAAATTTACAAAATTTGGCACGTTATTAATTTTACATCAAAAGACTAGTTAATGCTTAAATTTAAAAAAATCTGCAAATTAGCAAAATGTGCAATTAACAGATGTTTGAACTAATTCTGTTTACATAAATAATTATTTGTTTGCTGAAAGGCTTCTGTCTGGATTATCCCATAAGAGCAAATGAATGAATGTATTTAGAATGCCTGGAGCCTTGGTCTGAAGCTTATCTAATTCAACCTGCTTTTATCAACTGAGCATCTAACCAAGGAAATGTCTCTTCCTTTGATAAGTTAGTCTTGGGAATAAAGACTATTTCTTTGAATTTGCTTATTTTTTTCCTTGCTGCAAAATTGGCCGTTTCAGTCATTGGTTGTGATTGTACTTGATCAGTTTCTCTCACTCATTTGTAATTTCATTTGTTTCCTATGTCCTTTATTATGTTACAGAAAAGTATTTCTCTTCAGCAGTGAGTATGAAATTCACTTACTCAACTAATGTCGTAAATAGCATTGCTATCATCATCCCAGTAGCTGAAGAACAAGTCTTTCAAATCTTATTCATGTGCTATAGAACATCAAACTGATGTTTATTAAATTCCTAATGATTCCTAATGTTTATTAAATAAGATGATAACAGATAGTATATTGAAAGAAAGATAGCATATTAAGACAGTATATTCAGAATATGCTGTAGATTATCAAAGGCATTTTCAGAACCTTTGTGGAGAACATTAAAATTTTTGTATGTTATTTTTAGCACTTCACATTTGAAATAGTGCTTGTTTAATTTTTTTATTGGTCTTATAATTTAGTGCAATATTAGGATTTTCATTTCACATATAAGGAAACTTGGAATACAATGAGGAAAAATGATATACCCCAAGAAAATAACAGTAGAACTCATATTCTCTCATTTCCAGTGGTTCAACTAAACTAGAAATTGTGTAAAAAAAAAAGAGGTATGCTCAGAAAAGTAATATGTTAAACAATTGTTTTCATAACTTTGAATTACAGAAGACAAGGATCAAATTTCTACCACTGAAACTCAGCTTTCTGAAAAACTGTACCTCCCACTACATTTGGTTAATGGGGGTTACATTGCATGTCCTTTCAGATAGCTGTCATTTTTACAGCTACTCTTTGAAGAGGACCTCTGCTGTGCTCTTCCAGCATGTGTGACCAACAAAATTTTCCTTTTAAGATGCTGGTCAAAATTCCCACCCTCCCCATGGTGTCCTAGAACACACAGTTTACATCAACTCAAAGGGGAACTCCTGGAACCTGGTGGGCATATGCTATGTGTCATGAGGACACACTGCTGAAGGCGGAAATGCCTGGACAGCCAAGACCCCAGGGGTGTCAGAGGCCGCAGCACTCGAGGAGTTAAGTGGTTCCATTGAAGTTTGTTTTGGCTGGTGTTCAGTTCTCTGGTCTAGCCTAGCTTTGCTTTCACACACAAATCTTGGAACCAAGCCACTGAAGTCAAATCTGCCTGAGTGAGAAATTGATCACTACATTTAAATAAATGAATTATTTAAAAACAACAACAAGGAAAATGCATGGTTAAAAAAAAGTCTTTTTTTTTCTTCCTGAATTCTGAGTTTAAAAGGAGAACTGGTAGAAGAAGGAGTTAGGAATTGTCAGTCTTCAAAAACTAATTTCAAAGTATGTTCCTTTTGGAAAAGAAAGAAAGAAAGAAAGCAAAGAAGGAAGGAAGGAAGAAAGAAAGAGAAAAGAAAGAAAGAAGGAAGGAGAAAGAGAAAAGAAAGAAAGGAGAGAGGGAAGAAGGAAGAAAGGAGGAAGGAAAGAGAAAAGAAACCTTTTAATCTGCACAGTCATGCTTCTCCACTCTGACTTTTTTTGCCTATGATTTACTTTCTCTCAGTCTTTGCTATGAACTCAGCCTAATGGTCCAGACTATTCCTTAGCAAAGTCCTCAGGACCTAAGTTGCCATTATAATCTGGAACACCTAGAAGCTCAGACAGTAATCTTGTTTTTGCCAGTGTCTGATAAAATGTGAAGATTTTCCAATTAGACATAAACATTTTTGAAGCCAGTGAGTCAAGCCTGTATCCAAGAAGTAGTACAAATCATGTGCAGATCTGTGTGCAAACATGTGCACGTGGAACAAAATTCCTCTTTACAAGAAGCCGAGTGGGAATTCTACAGTTTAGTTTGTGAAGTCATTATCTGGGCATTACTCTAACATAATACATAGCTGATACTCTCATTTGCATGCTAGAGAAACAGGAACGAGACTCTCAAGAAAGATGCCAAACAATGTAGCTTCCCCAGAAATTATGTATACAACAAGTACCATGAAAATACATATACATACACATATACATATTTATTCACATATATGTATATGTGTGTACATATATATAGTTCTTTATGCACTAATAATGAAGTAATTATTTTGCATGTGATTCAAGCCAAAAAATTTACTTTTCTTGTATGTTTATATACATACACACATTAATGAATATAAACAATGGTTTAACTATCAATCTGTGCCCATTAGTATCTTCATACTGACCTGAAGATTCCTCCAGCACTTAGGGGTCAGCCCTCTGCTGTGTGTAATGGTAATTCAAATGGGAAGATCTTTCCCATTCATTAATAGGTCTATGTGAACTGCTTAAAACACTTGGAAACCTAAGTCACATATGGTGGGAGGAGCTTTGCTGAATAGGTGGAACAGGAAGGGTGGAGCAGAACCTGGTTAGTGAGATTGGTAGGGAAGGAGGAGAGAGGACATAGGGCAGCAGGCACAGCAAGTCTTGTGAGTGTTTGCTTGTGAGAACACCTTGCAGGGGAGGTAGGGATGGGTGGGTGGGGGAGCATGGGGAAGGAGAATGACTTGGAAATTCCTTTGTCACTAGAAGTGTTAATGTGTATTGATTTCTTGGCTACTATGACTGATTTGGCTTTCTGAGGATGGGATTTGACTTTCTGGTGTCCAAATTAGTGTTTTTCTTCTGTTGTCTATATGAAGAGTCTTTTATACTTTGCAATTTGCCTGGGCAACACACCGTAACAGTGGGATGACTGACAAATATTATGTGGGACTGACAGAAGTGCATGAGGTTGAGATCTACATTGCTGGAAAAGTGACTCACATCAGAGACATCACAGACCTCCTAGATAACAGGAACATATTTGTCACAGGGCTTTTGTGAAGACTAAAAGAAATAAAGTATAAAAAAAGCTTTGTAAACCTCCACTTTCTTTATATGTCAGCTAAAGTCCTATATAAATGGCATGTCTACTTGTTTACCTCTCATCTTCACCTTCTTCCTCCAAAAGACCTCTGACTCCCTAGTCAGTAATAAGCTTCCCTCCTCCCACCAGGTTTCAACTCTTGTGGGCATCTCTGTCTCTGTTTCTCCATCTGTCTCTTTGTCTTTGTGGTATTTGGTATTTATTTGTGTATCTGTGTGAATGTCACATTCAGTTAAATGATCTTAAGGTCCTAGAGTCTAGGGAATCAATCTTTAGAAACTCTGTGTTTCTCTTAAGTCTTTTCTACTGTTTAGCACACAGGAAGGGTTGAGCTTAATGAATATGAGTTTAGATGCCAAATTATCAATTTTATCACATAAATGTTGCAGATAATCTCCTGATTTTATTCCAGCTTGGCAATCTAACTTCCTATTTGCCTGTTTGCTCTAGGTCCAAGCTACCTAGTGATCTACAGTGGTACAGAAACCTACTTTTTTTTTTTATTAAGAAAGTTACTTCCTACTTGATGATCTTATGAATGTGGACCCCTTAGCCTTTAGGTTAAATAGAGGTGGTGGATACCTCATAGATAAATGAGTAATACACGTTGATTATAAGAAATCAGGTGAAAATGAGAAGTGCTAAGTTGGTAGGTAATGAATCTTAGGAATAGGAAGCCTAGAAGAAATAAAGGGATGAGGTAGAAAGAGGGCTCCAAATTATGGGTATAGAATTTCATGTCCCAAGAGACTTTAGAGATTATCTAACCCATGCCCTCGTTTTAAAGATGAGCAATCTCAGACTCAAAGAGTTATGCATGGATGGAACATCAAACAACATGTTGGGAGAGACGACTGATTTAGAGCTAAAAGGAGCTTTAAAAGCTATCTGGTACAACCCCTTCAGTAAACAGATGAGAAGACAAAAGTCTAGAGGGACTAAATATCTTTTTAAAAGCCTTAGAGGTAGTAATCAACAGAAATTGGGTTTGGACTAAGATCCTTTAGTCTTTAATCCATTGTTCTCTACATTGTACTAGGCTGCTTCTCACATATGAAAATGTCAAACTGATTCTATGGTCTCAAAAGATGGTAACTAAATTGTATGGCACTATAAAATTATAAAAGCTCTTCCAAAACATTTCAATAAGGTCAACAGACTTTGGTTTGTAAGAGATATGTGCAAAGACCAGCTTAGTGTAATGTAAATAGCACTGAAGTGGTGAATAAAGAGACCTAGGTTCTAAGCCTGACTCTACCATTCACCAGCTGTGTAACCTTGGACAAATCACTACACAGAAAGATGGGATAATATGCATATGATAATAGATTCCAAATTCATTAAATCAACAGATCCAAAGAATGATAATGATGGCTTAATATCAATCTGGAGAGAAGAGTTTATCAAGTGCCACTAAGATCTATCCTTGGTCCTATTGCATTAGGTATATAGATCAACTGACTTGGATCAAGACATAAATAATGTGTTTCTATAATTTATGGATGATACAAAGGTGAGAGACATGATAATCACAGGGGATGTGAAAAAGAATTCTAAAAAAATTGTGACAGATAAGGTCAAAAATTTTAAGACAATTTAATGATAGATAAAAACTACTACATATGAGTTCAAAAATCAACTTGACAAGAGAGGCATGGATAGCTGATAACATTTCATTTGAAAAAGGCATGTCATTTGTAGTGGAATAAATGCTTAATATGAGTCAATAGTGTAATGGCAACCAAAAAAAGTAAATGTGACCATCAGCTTTATCCACAATATCCAAATATTGAGTGAAAATGAGGTGATGATGTTTCCTGTTGGTCCCAACACTGTTAAGACCAAATCTGAGGACTGTGTTCAGTTCTAGGTATCATGCATTAGGAAAGACATTGATGAATTAGAGCATATTCAAAGGAAGGCAACCTGGATGATGAAGATCTACAAACTTATGTCACACAAATATCAGTTCAATGACTTGGACATGTTTAGCTTAGAAAGAGGAGACTGTAGAGAGTGCCAAAGAATTATCTTAAAGTATATGGAAGACTGTCATTATGGAAGAGAAATTAAATTTGTTTTGCTTGATCCTAGAAGAGATAATTAGGAGCAATTACTACAAGTCTTTGAAAGACAGATTTTTGCTCAATCTAAGTAATGGTTGTATCAGTTAGACCTATTCGAAACCTGTCTAGGCTATCATGGGAGATAGGGAATTCCATCTCTTTGGAGGTTGGATGATATGTTAATGGCAAAGGAGAGAATTTTCTTTCTAGGTATATGTTGGCCTTGACTATCTCCAAGGGGTCTTCCAAGAATGAGATTCTTTAACTCTATGACAAACATCTCTGAGCCACACTTTCGCTAAGTACAAATAAATAGATTGGATTAGGTCAGTAATTCTCCAAGTTTTTTGTTCTGCAAACCTTTCTCAACAGCAACAAAAAATGAACCCTCAGAGTAACATAATAGACTGCTCACAATATTCCTTTAGATATATTCATTAAATCTAAAGTGGACAGAGTATAGATGTAATCACCACATGAACACCAAAATCACTGTGTACATGATCGTGACAGTTTTGAACCAGAAACAAACCTATCCAGAGAGCCCTTAGGTCTCTAAAATTCTATAATTAAGCCCAGATGCAAAATATTCTTCCAAGTCAAAATCTTTTCATATATTTATATTCTACATTGATTACTTATTTAACAAATGAATATGATAGAAAGATCTATCAATAAATGTATGGGATTGATTAGTGTTTAAAGCAAAATACTTTAAGAACCATGTAAAAAGTCATAAACTGAAATAAAATAAATAAATAAACAGTATGTAGTTCCAATTAGCTATTGAAAGGAGGTGAAATTAGGTTACACAAACAAACCTCATTTTATATAACAGAGAAGTTCCTAAAAAGTTATTTTTAAAACATTTAAGTAAACTTAATTTAAGTATATTAGGAGAGAGTTTACTTTTTAAAAGAGTACAATAAGTATTTTTTTCTTTTAGAGTAAAGAATTATTTGTCCAAATGAATTCTTGCAACTTCATTTTTAGGTTCAAAAACATCTATATGTCCATTTTCTGTAGAGTATAGGCTTCCTGTAAGACTTCCTTAGAATGAAAGCATCAAATTAACAAAGTATGACTGGATTGCAAATCTTATTTAATATTTGCAGTTAGCTTTTAGTTAGATATACTACAATAATCAATTGATCATTTTAAGGCAAATGTTTTCATTGATACCATCCTTATGAAATGGGTCACTTTTCTTTATTTCTCTTTGTGTATATATGTGTGTATATATGTATGTGTGTGTGTGTGCGTGCATGCACACACACACACACACACACACATATATATATATATATATATATATATATATATAATATCATATATATGGAAGGTGCTATGCTAGACACTAAAGAGGATTCAATAGATACATCCTTTACTCGATAAAAATTCGTATTTGTTTCAGCTTCATTTTCCTTGTTCCACCCAACGAGCTCCCACTGTGGTGTGTGATTTAACAACTGAACTTGAGGCTTAATTATGAACTCATAATTGAATCCAGAATAAAGAAGTTTAACAGCAACTCAATAGACCGCTAAAGCTCAATGAGTAATAAATGGTCCATTTAAAGTTAATGCCGGTCTCAGAATGGGATATTTCGTCAACACTCAGCAAAACGAAATGAAATTTTTCTTTCGTCTTGACTTTCAGGGAGGTTTCGTGGAAAAATAATCAAGATTTCCATTTCAACTGATCAAAAATAGCTTTTGGCTTCTGAAAGAAGATTAATAGGGAGTTTTATTTTGGATACAGCTGCCTGTCAGATGTTGATCATAAAAGCTGGAGTCAGTAAGGTGGCCAGAATCCATTGCAGGTGGGCAGCAACTTCCCAAGAATTTAAAGACCTTCGAGATATTTGAGGAAGATGAGTAGACATGTAGTAACAAAGTGAAGAATTAATAAGAGAGAGACCCTCCTTTGCTCTGGCAAAATGAAGAATGTCCCAGAGACTTCCATACCTACCTGAGATGGCTGCAATCTTGCTTCTATTATTTACCATTCCTTTTCCTTTGTACTCTTACATAATTACATATTTGAATGATAAATATGATTCTCCTTCCCCTAAGACATCTGGTTACAAAATCTGAAGACAACTGGGCTTCCATGAATGCCTTATTCATATCATCCACTTTTGTTATGAGCCAGAGATCATAACGATCCCTTAAATCCAGAGTAAAGCATGCCATTAAGGGATTTTTTTCTTACTTAGGCACTTATAGTGAGTAATTCTACAGTCTCCAGAATGGTATACTCAAGTCAGAGCCAGGAATCAGAACTCAGGCACAATATGCTTAGAATGAGGTGTGTGAAAAGAAAGCAACAAGGAATATCTTAAAAATACTTGTTATGAATACACATAGTTTTATTCTAGAACATGGTGTTCTCTGTGATATTCATTTTTTAATTTCTTTAATGATGTTCTTACATATGTTACCCGAAAGGCTCAAAATGTCTGGTGGATAGTGAGTTATATTCAGGAGTCACGGAAGGAATCACAATTTTTAAACATGGCTGAGGGCACACAAATGCTTTGTCCTAGCTCTGACTTCTACCTAAGCAATCTGGGAACACCAGTGGCTTCTGAGCACAAGCAAATGTCCTCCTGATCCCCAACTTGTAAACTCAAGATCACTGCAGCCATATTTTATGTTTCCTTGGAGAGGATTAATTTAATTTTGATTTCCTCTCTCTGTGTTTTCTTTGGAGGTTTCCACATATATTGCTAAAGTTGACTAGTACTTGGCAGTGAGAAGGCTGTAATATGATGTATATCACTTTAGCCTTACTCAGCCAAGTTGGCCAGCACTTCAATAAAAACAAAGAAGAGGCCTTGAGGACAGTTCCATCTCACATTTAGGAGGCAGAAGATTGTGGCTGAGAAACAAAGAGGTGGCAAGATATGCCATTTTGGATCGATTCTTTTCCAAGAGGCAAGTTTTGATTTCAGTTACATGGTGAATGGCATAATATACTGTATTATAATTTCTTAGAATTCAGAGGTTAGAATAGAACGATGAATGTTCCTTAAATCAGTCAGCTTTCCAAAGATATTGATATCAAATTTTATCTACTATCTTTTATCCTCCCCTCATTATTCTATTCAATTCTATTCAAATCTATGTAGCAGAAAACAAAACAAAACAAAACAACTACATACCCTATTGCCTGACAGCACTGAGGAGGTTGCAAAGTTTAAATAAGATATAATCCTCATCCTCTAAGAGTTCATAATCTGGCATAAGGGAAAGATAGATACAACAATATCTATGCTACATAGTCCTGCATGATAAATACAGTGTAAAAGGGAAGAATAAAGTGCTTTGTGAGATCCAGGAGTAAAGGTTGTTACTGATGAGTGTTTGATCCAGGTTTGAAGAAGAGACAACTATATTGGGTTCTATAAGTATGAATTTAAAAGGCACCAAAGGGAAAGGAGGACCATATAGGCCTATGGAATACACTCCGGTATGTTTAGAGCACCACATATACAGAATCATAGTAGCAAAAGCAACCCCTTTAAAGTTTTCAAAACACTTTATACACAGTATTCCATTGGACCTTAAGAATAGTCATATGAATAGGTACCACTGGTACTCTTATGATCACCATGCCATAGAAAAGAAAAGCAAGGTTTGGAGAGAGTGAGTGACTTGCCCATAGTCACATAGTTTGTGTGAGAGACAGGCTTTTATTTTAACACTTGTCTTCCTGACTCCAGGTCCAGCAATCTGTTACACCTCTCTGAATCACAGAATGGAATAAAAAGAGGTAAGATTGGATAGGCAAGTGACACCAAATTGTAAAGCCCTCGAAAGCCAGGAAAAAGAGCATATTTTATTTAGTAAACAAAAAAATGAGACACTTGAGACTTTGGACAAAAAGAATGCACTATAGAATGACATTTAGGAAAGCAAAATCTAAGCGAATGTCTTCAGAGACAAATCCAAATGGAAGCAGGAATCCAGGCCACCAAAGAAGTTTCATTTCTGACTCTTATATTTATAGATTATCAGAACTGAAAGATACATCTAGTCCAAAATCTTTATTTTAGAAATGAGTAAACTGAGGCTCCGAAGATTTGAAAGTCACAAAGTAAAGAGCTGCTTGAACTCTGATCTCCTAATTTGTAGTTTCATGTTTGTTAGTTGGTCATTCTACTGTACTGCATTTCCTCTCTTGGGTTTTCACAAACTTTCTTCAAAGTAAACAGATTGGCTTGTGGGAATGGTCAAAGAACCTAACTCCTCTCAAAACTCCTATCGATCTTTTCAATTTTCCTACCACGTCATAAATTATTTGAAGGCAACAACAGCATCACACAAGGTTTCCCTCTGTTTTATCATTGATAACATAGTTAATGGTGAACAACAAATACTTCATTATTCTTGATAATGTGACGCTTTAGCCTAGATAAAACATTGATTTTTTTTTACCCTCCATTTCCACTTTGACCATATGTGGCAACTTATGTGTTGATGAGAAAGCATTGCTTTTTTTAGTTGAGAGCTTTTATTACACTTGCAGCATTGCAGCAAAGGAAAATCAAATGAACTATCTCAGGGTTGAAGGACTAAAGCAGAGACTTTGTACATGTACTGACATACAAAGGTTGTGTATGTACTGACAAGTTGCTTCCACTGCAATCAAGATTCAACACTTGGATCTTCTTCTTTTTGGCTAATGCCTGTTGTTTTTCATAGCTGAAATGCATTTGTTTCATCTCCTGATTCCAATGTTCAAGTAAGTCTGCTTTCTTTGGCAGGAGCTGTAGGCACAGTCCTACACTTAGTATGACTGCCTGGAGCACAGTGCATGTAACTTTAGCCTGGAGCAAGAAACTCACTCAATGGACAGATGAGGCTCTTGTAGGGCAAGATGCACAGATCACTCATCTCGGTGAGTCTTCTCCCTCTGAGAAGGTAACCAGGAAAGGCACTCTAAAAATCAAAGGAATTGAGGTATTTCAGTGACCATAGTCTGGGAACAGAGCATTTAGAGCCAGAAAGGTTATTGTTTCAGAGAGTATGAGTAAGAGTTTTTTAAACTACACAGTTTGTTAACAACATAACCATATTTTCTGCTTCACAAATTCCAAGAACCATCTAATCCATTGGCAATAGCACTGTCTTGCTTTTAAAGATCCAGGAACAAGGAGTTCAAAGAAAGATTTAAACCAATCAGAAGAAAGTGTAAGAAAGTATGGCCAAATATTTACTTAGCATCTTTTCTTTATTTTATCCCAAACCAAAATTTCATTCACAGTATGTTGGCAGAGAAATTGCCACCAAACATGGGAGTTAGAAAGAACATTACAGGTCAAATTGTGCGTTCTTCTCATTTTACAGTTAGGTAAACTGAGGTCCAGAGAGGTTAAGTCACTTGCCCAAAAGTCACAGAGCTAGTGATTTGTGGTACCTATTAAGAGTGAAGTCAAGAAGATTATCTAGGTTTTCTAGCATTACGATGTAAATTCTAAAAGAGCATAAGGCTGATTTCTGGTTGTTAATTAAAGTTGGCAGAGTCAAGAAGAGGACTAGGACTCCAGACTTTAATTTCAGTGCTTTTATCCACTATGTCACACTTTCTCATGTTACTAACAAGTTTTCTAATAGTAGTAATTTTGAAAACCTAGAAATCGGATAGCACAATATATTAAGCACAATCAAAGGAAGTTATTACAAATGGTGCAAATATCTTTTTGGAGGCAACAAACATCCTGCTTGCAAAGCAACGATCAATAAAATGTACCTTGATTGTTGCTGATCTAGCACTGAAAAGCCACCTAACCCTACCCTTTCATTTTATAGGAAAGGCAACTAAGGACCATAAAAGTTAGGTGACTGAGCCAAGGTATATAGTTTGTAAGTATTAGAGTTAAGATTTGAGTCCAGGAGCTCTGGATCCAAATTATGTGTCCTTTTCATTGTGCCATGTTGGTCATATAGTCTTAGGCTGCCTCTACCAATTCTGTTACTGATGTCATGCACTGTCACACAGAAAACATGGTATTTAAACAAAAGAAGAGAGAAATCCTCCTAGATTCACTCATTTGGGTTGCCAGGAAAGCATAACTTCTTAAAACCAAGGGGTTAATGATGGTAACCACCCAATTCAAAATAGGGACTAAACATCACCAAGGGGTGGATGAACACAGAAAATCAGTGACAGATGGAAGTCATGTTCCTGAGTTGGGCAACCCAAAGTATACTCCTAATCCCTCAAATTCTGCCAGAGTAAAATGAAATGACTTTTTAGGAACTACAGAAAAAGAATTTAGCCAATGATTCATTTCAGAAGATTTCTGAAAAATAGAACTGTGATATTTTTCCATATATGTGTACCGAAAGGTCACATCACACAGAGTTTCATTTCATCATTTCACCTATGGAACATTTGTGAAGAAAGAAAACCTTCTCATTGCTACAGATGGATAAAGATAAAGCATCCTGAACATAAAAGAACCTTTCTAATACACTTCAAAGGCACAAAATACCAGTGTTTCACTAATGCAACCTTAAATTAAAGGCTTCTAAAGAAATCCTGTGTACACATGGAAAAGAATGAGTGTTTTTCCCTTGGGTAACTCTTCTATATTAAATATTTGTTTTCCATCAGTGGCATAATAACATCTATACCAAAGAGTAAATAAAGCTTACTAAGAGTAAACCTTCTTTGTAAGTGAACACAACATAAAGCTGATTGTCCAAAATAATGGGGAGAATGAAAATAATTAAATAATTGAAAGTTTGGTTTGTACTCCTCCTTTATTGTGTATAGAACTTTTTCACTGAATGGCTTTAAAGGATTTTATATAAAATCATTAAGAGAAAATTTGATTTAAGTGCCTTTTGCATATAGATAAACCAAGATAGATAGAAAGAAAAATAATGTGAATAAAGTGAGAACATACAATCATTGACTAGAATCTTAGAAGGGATCATCTAATACAATCCCTTCATTTTACAAATGTAAAATTAAAGTCCAAGAGGCATACTGACTTTCCCTATTCTCAGGAGACAGAGATCTACTGACTCTCTGACTTGTATTTCTCCTACTATACTCTTCTGTCTCTGAGATTTCTAAAGAACTGCTATCCATTACAGTAGCCATTTTATTATATTCCATTGATATTCCAAAACCACAGTTACATAAAATGGCAGGCTGATTTTGTTACATCTAATCTTAATAATGTGAAGTCAGGAAAATTTGTTCCTGGCTGGGTGGTACCATCATACAGAAAAATGAAAGCACATAGGAACCATGGTACTATGGCACTACTGCTAGGTCTCTGTGTAGCACAGCTCTATCTGTATGGACCAAGAACATCATTTTTGGGCACAGCACACAGGATCAAAAATAATGAGAACACATGCCAAGTGAATTGAAGCAATTTACAAATAATTCAGACCTCCCCAAACCCATTATTTCAATAAAAAAGCTCAATATTACAGATCATGTAATGAGCAATACAATGATTTATATTGGGTGTAAGTAAGCTGCTATATGTGGTTGGTGATGACTTTTGTGATAAAACTGGCATCAAAGATGTAACAGATGGACCGTTGAAGTGTTTCTATGGGCTTATTTATGGAAATTATGGCCTCACATTTCACAGAATTGGAAGCTATTGATGAATGATTATCTCTGCTGATGGAGGGAGTTCACATATCAATAAAATCACGTATTCATTCAACTGTTGCTCCAAATATAGTCTTTAAAATGAAATCTCTGTACTGAAATTGTAAATTGGCATGCATTAAATTACTCTGTACCATTAAAATAGTTTTGGACATAATAATTACACCTTAGCATTTCAGCAGGCTTTTATGCTGAACATAAAGTTAATGTAGATAAATCACTCTCACTTGGAATCATTCTTCCCCAACCCAAGAAGCCCTGATCCACTTGAATATATGATTGCTTACTAATATAAAACTGAGTGACACTGTAATGTATCACTTTAACTAATCAAGGTCAAGTAATAATACATTAACTACTCTGATGAGAAATAAAAATAAATTTATAAAAATTAAACTGAAATATTATTTAAAGAAAACAGTGAGAGACCTAAACAAAGTCAATCTGAAGACACTTAAAGATGAGAATGGAAGAACAAATAAGAGAAATGAAAATTTTTTAATTAACACATTTTATTTCTTTACTTACTTTACTTTCAAAGGTAGTAGAGTCACTTCATTTAGAGTGACTCTAATCTGAAAGACCCAAATGTGCTTTCAGTGGAGATATAAATGAAACTAAAGAAAACAAAAATGGAAACATAAGCTAGATTCAGAGAAGGGAAACTAGAGATATTTCAATTTCAGGTGAGGTAAGTTATGAGAACTTTGAAGGATTCATTTACAAGGTATCTGAAAAAGAGAAAGATAATGTGGAGATGGGGAAAATCTGAGACCTTATTACTAAAGAAAAGTGACTGAAAGATGCTTTGGAATCAAAGACTTGGTTTCAAATCCTGCCTGTATTACTTATTAACTGTATGATACTACGCGTAACCTCTGAGGGTTGTATCAGATGCATCTTAGGGCCCTTCAAGATCTAAACAGGAGTTCAAAGGAGCTGAGAACCAAAGATGAAAACATTCAAGGGTTGTAATTATACTTCAGAAATTAGCAAACACTACAAACCAGTGTTGGATTTATTATTTTGCTGAATATCTACATTTAAGAAAATGACAGAAAAAAGTTAATTTAGATCAAACTTCAAATTACATTGAGCATATATTCACACATATTTACATTTATATACCCATGCCTATACAAATACATGTGCATACACAAATACGTGTGTATGTGACAGAGAAAGAGAACTGGTTACTGGACATTTACCACAATATGATTGTAACATCTATGATCTCATCTAAAATAACCACAGAATCAAGGAAAACAATTTATGAGTTATTTTATTTTTTCCAAGATAAAAGAGTTTTTCCCTTCCCTTGAGGTGCTCAGAGGCAAGCAAGATCCAATAAGAGAGGACCATGCATAAACAATACAGTCCACAAATAATTAAAGAGTTCTAGGAAACAATTTGATAATGATGGTGATGATGGTGATGAATCACAGATGAGAAAACAGGTTGAGAAAAATCAAAACTAGCTGTGCTAACCTGGATTAGCGTTAATAATCATAATAGTTAATAACAACTTAACTATTACTTTAAGGTTTTCAAAGCACTTTGAACAAATTGTATCATTTGATCCCTGCAATAATCCTATGAATTAGGTATTGCGTTACCATTTTCTACATTTTACAGAAGATGAAACTGAGGCTTAAAACTTAAATAGCTCCTCTATGGTCAACCAATTTGTAAATTTCTGAGGTTGTATTTGAAGCAAGGACTTTCTGAATCCAAATCTGGAACTTGACCCCCTCTACAAAATAGCTGCACAGGTAGCTATATTTTAAAAATCTCATTAATTATGCTGAGGACAAACCTAATATTATATGGCCACCCTACTATATTGTAATATTAGTATTATATGGGGTCTTTGGCCAGGTAAAATCAATATATTTACACATTTCATTTTACCCAGTAATATTCTAGAATGCATATTTAATCCACCTAACCCGTTCTGATGGTCCTTCCCACGTGGTCCTTGAGAAAAAGTAATGTTAAATTTTATTCAAAGAAAAATAGATACTTTCGAAATTCTATGAGTCTTCCTAATGGTACTCAAGTTGTCAGTACTGGAATTTTAATGATTCATCTGAAGGGAAACACATTGGGTGTCAGCGGAAAGAAAAAAAATTTGAGCTAACCAGGAAAACTTAACTATTTCAGATGACATGGGGCAATTGTAAGACTCCCAATAAACTGCAGAGCTTCAGGATTAGCCAGAATGAATATCACTTGCAGACTTGTGGCTAGGAGGGATTAGGGTAGACTTTAACTTAGTGGGGAAAAAAAGGAATCCCTTCTTGGGGTTGAAATGTGAAACGTTTTCCCTCTTTTTGAATTACAACCAAACAATCTCAAGGTAAACAGTGAAATTCCATATACTGTGTGAGTGGGGATAATGAGCTCAGTGTAGCTATGCTGCTTCCTAGAGTAATGTGATATTTGACCATGACTGCTTTCCCTCCCAACAGAAACACTAGTTTCACTCAGGGTGGATTTATTATTTATAATTCACCCATCTCCAAAGAGTTGAACTCTTACTCTTGGGTGGTACCTATTGTACTTTTTCTCAATCTGTTGATGATTCACAATTTGTTCATGTAATAACTTAAGGAAATCAGAAGTTGAATTCGTATATCAAAATGAATTCATACAAATCAGTCATTGCTTTCAAGTACCTTCAAAAACTCCAAATGTGATTTTTATAATCACATTCAACATATCACTAACCTCTTCTCCCCAAATACAAGGTAGGAGTTATATCTGTGGCTTCTTTGGTCTAGGGAACCCTATGGTGCAAATCTTCCTCTACTGATGCCAGTTGGCGCTTCTTTTCAATTTATACTTTTTAGAGAGTTGTTTAGATAACTGAGAGTTTAAGTGATAGCTTCAGATTCACAGAGTCAGGTGATATTTGAAAGGAGAGTGGAATCCAGGTCTTTCAGATTACAGGAACAGCTATCCATTTTGTCATACATTCTTTCCTATAATATAATTGCTGAAAAATGTCACTTTACAATCTTGTATATATTCTATTCTCTTCATTATTGCTAAGTATCTGGAATAGAATATGGCCATCTCCCCAAAATGGTGTCTTTAAATTGTTAACTCCACCACCTCCAAACCATACAGGAAATTCACCTGCCAGGTCTTGTGGCTATTGACACTTTGTTGAATAATTCCAATTATAGGAATGTGTGTTCATCCTTCGTTGCTGAAGAAGACCATTCCATCAGATAAATGATGACATGACTTGCACTTGACTTAGTTTTGAGTGAGGGAGGGCTATACAGGTAACCAGTCTCACTTCTCCTTTGGAGAATCCGGGGACCAGATATTCATCAGGATGACGCAATTGGGGTTAAGTGGCTTGTCCAAGGTCACACAGCTAGTTAGTGTCAAGTGTCTGAAGTGAGATTTGAACTCAGGTCCCCCTGACTCCTGCACTGGTGCTCTTATCCACTGCACCACCTAGCTGTGCCATACAGGAATGTATTCTTTTTTAGGTGAGCTTGTTTGGTTTTGGGGTGACTCTATTAGCTAAATCTCCTTATGCTAATCTGAACTGGCCACATGATCTCTTCTACCCATTGGTCTCAGTTGATAAATCTCTGTCTTATTGAGCTTTGTGTCTTCCTGAACACTAACCTAGTGACCACCACATACACATACTAAGATTAAATGTTTGTGAAACAAATGGATATGGCCGATAACAAATATTTGACCATGAAGAGCAAATTTCATTTTTCTTAAGCGATCAGAAGTAACTCAAAGTCAAGTATAATTTATAAAGTGGGAAATCAACCTAAATAACAGTTTTGCTTAAATGACATAGGGAAGGTTGAGGCTCTGAAGAACTGTAGGACTAAAGCCAGTCAAGTGTCCACACTAAGCCTGGAACTAATACCGGAACTATGCTGTCTAATAAGGGGCAGAAAGTCTTGAGTCAGAAAAATCAAGCAAGTTAAAGCTTATGTCCTTATTACTATTGGGGTGAAGTCCATGGATAGTGACTGTCTTCCCAGCCTAAGCAAGATTGGGAAACCCAATCTCAAGAACAACACGAGGCAAAATAAACAAATTTTAAAAATTGTAAGATTATATAAAATGGCTAATAATTTTCAGATGTGGCTCTGAATCTTTCCATGATCATAGATCAGACCAAATAATAATTTAATAACATATTTAATCCTAAACAGGAATAAGACCAAGTAATAAACTGCAAAGGCTTCTGGTAACAAAAAATAAAAATATAAGAACTTTGAAAAAATTAAGATAGTTTTAAATGACTTTAAGGGATTTTAAAATGTTCTAAAAACTATCAATCCAATGTTCCTGGGAAATATCATTTGGTCATTTTAAGATGTCTTCAATTATCTATTACTTATATAGTCCTACATGGCCAATTAATGAACCTATAGTTACACAGACCCACACTGTCATTCTTTCCCTTAAAAACAAGAGGTAAGGAGGGAGGGGTTCATATTGGTTGATGTTTATAAGTTTCCAAAAGGCACGATTGTGTGAAAAAATGTGCAAGGCGCTTTTTTCTCCTTTAAGAGAGTTTAAAAGTAACTAAATATAGTTTAAGCTAGTATGTTTCAATTATGTGGTGATATTTCCAACCTGTTTAAAAAGTGTGTTGCCCAATAAAATAATTTTGTGTACAAAAAGACACTCCCAAGACACAAAGCTCAATAAAACAGAGATTAAATGCTCAGAGAACTTATTTAAATCTTTCAATATCTCTCTACTTAAGCCAGAGAATTATTTACATCTTCCAGATGAGTTACAGTATATTAAGCTTGGGTCTACAAATCAATAACACCAAAACCAACAAATAAAACAAAAAAACAGATTTAAATCAATAGAAACCTGGAAGTTTTGGTTTCTAACACTTGTCGATCCATCTTAACATTCCACTATAGCAATAGACCACTAAATCTTTAGGTCACAAAATCTTTGTCACCAACCACATAGATGTAATCAAAATGATTTATCTAAGTAAAAATAGAGATCAGAAATAATTCCAGCCCAAAGACCAATGTATGTTCATTCTGAATCTCATAATGATAAATAATTACAGACAAGTTTTCCCCTCTTAACCCATGTCTCAAACCTGGAGCATTTGCATAAGAATATCATATTTGGTTGGGAGAATAGTGACTCAACAAATGCACATTTGTGTATGAGGTGTAACTTTGGAAGGGAGAAATATTGCTCTTTTCTTCGAGAGAGGGTAACACATGAAATTCCAGGGGTGTGTGTGGGGGAAGATGGGGGGAGAAGAAAGAGACAGAGAGAAAGAATGAGAAAGAGAGGGGAGAGAGAGAGAAAGAAAGAGACAGAGACAGAGAGAGACATAGAGATAGAGATGGGATGGGTGAAGCTAGCTCCTCTATATGTAGCTAGCATCTAATTAGCCTCCATAGAGACTTTGTGGAATTGCCCCTTGGGTGAGATCTGTGCCTTCCTCTCTTGTGAGCTCCCAACGAAAGCTTATTCACTCTGTATACCTTTTAGTATATCTGTACATTTATCTGATTTCAGTTGTGGATCTTCTTTTGGATAAATGGTTTACTTATTATTCACTATTTCTAGATAGTATTTTGCATAATAGAATTTGATAGGAAGAGGTTAAACCTTCAGATATTAAGTGTATGTTCTCTTTAAGATATAGCAACTAGGAAGGCGGCTTGAACCCTAGAAAAAAATAGTTTCATAAACTAGCAATATTTAGAGGCATAGATAGATATAATTCTAATCCAGTATTCTAACTGGGAAGTGAACAAGATTATTAAGATATTTATTCATGTTTCCCAGGAGTTACATTTAGGCAACCCATGTGGAAATACCTATGAGCTGCTATATGGACCACAAATATACATGCCCTGAACTTCAAAAACACAACAGTCTTAATTGTATTTAGGACTTCTGTGTTATGTGGTTAAAAAAAATCAAAAGGTCTACCTTCAACCATAAATAGATGACACAAACTTGAAGTACACTGCAAGAAACAGAGTGCCCACTCACATTATCTATTTGATAAGAAAATTATATCAGCTGCTCAAGCATTCAACTTTAAATTTTTACTGCACTGTGCTTGACATACATGAAAAGATTCAGACTTAGAGTACTAACTTTACACTTTGGTTGCTCTAGTAAATTCATGTATTAAAACAAACTTATGGCTCTTAGAGTTTTCCTTGATTAATCTAATGCCAATTATGGTTGCTATTGGAAGAATTTTCACTAAAATAATGAAAATGTAGCAAAAAGGACATTGTAGAAGAATTCTAGTTCCTGCTTTCTTTGACTTGCACAAAACTAGAGCCATTTAACCTCCCTGGGCCTCAGTTTCTTTATCTATAAAATGTGAGAACTGGAGAAAAATGATGTTTAAGATCTCTTCTAGCAGCACCATTTTGTCAGTCTAGAAGACACAGCTCACAAAGGTGAAATGCTATCAATTAGCAGCTAAACTGTTAAACCCTGAGCGAACAGTTAGGGAGTTGAGGGATAGCCTTGGAATCAAATGTCTCCAGTAACTGAATAGGGAGACAGATGGGTCTCCCTTATTGTTTGATATTTGAAGCAGTTCCCTGAGATTATCCCCCATCTCCACATACCCAATATAATGGGAAATCAACCACAGAGTACATGTCCCAGCAACTGGTTTCTTGTCATTAGTCCTGAAATAAGCTATAAAATCTCTCAGAACCCCTAGAACATATTCTCTATTACCATGTTTCATAGCAAAGGTCTTCTTACCCCTTCCTGTCTTCCCCGTAAGAAGTGTTTTTAAAGATTACATAGTACATTTCAGCAATGATCTCATGGGTGGAAACTACCCAATGAAGATAGTGAAATTGATCTGACCAAACTCATGGCCTCACATTACCCAAATGCAGAGTTTTACATGATCTCTACTTGGTCTAGATTCTGCAAAAGTGATTAAATTTGGCCTATGTTCCAATTATCCAGAAGCAGGGCTCAGGAAGGCCTGCATGCTTCAAAAATATTTTGCTCATCAAGATGAATTAGATACACATTTTTTGCCTCTGGTTCAAATAAAATAGAACTAAGATAGCTTACTTTAATTTTAAATGACATTCATATCACATCCAATGATAGTATATGAGATTATTGTAAAGGATCTCACTTTCTTTGTTTTATGTTAGATAAGGTCAGCATACAAAAAAATTTCAGGCTGAAATATTGCTAATACCCTCCTCAGAGACACAATAAAAACAGTCATAAAAATAGACTAGTAATTTTGCTACTGTAAAAATAAATGTATAACAAAGGTAGAGACATAATAAATCAATAAGAATTTGTATTATGTGCCAGATGGACAGTTAGATCAGATGATGCCAATGAAATAAATGAAACAATCCTTACTCATAAAGATTTTACATTCAAATATTAGGAGACAAGCGCAAATATGTACACACGCGTATATGTATAGGTATATATAAATGCAAATAAGTATAAAATGCTAAATAAAAGATAGTTTCAGTGGGAGGTCACTAATAGTTGATGGAATCAGGAAAGGTTTCACATAGAATGTTGTTGTGTTCATCCTTCTTTGCTGAAGAAGACCATGCCATCAGAGAAATGATGACATGACTTGCACTTGACTTTGTTTTGAGTGAGGGAGGGCTGTGCAGGTCACCAGTCTCACTTCTCCTCCAGAGTCATCTGAATCCAGTGACCAGATATTCATCAGGATGACTGAAGATGGCCCAGGATGCAATGGGAGCTTTTGGTCTTTCTGGGTACTCACTTAGAGGGATATAACGCCTATTCAGCGAATGGTCCTCTTTAAGAAGTACTCAGGAAATGGTTCCTTTAATGAGCAAAAGAAAAAAAATAACTAGATCAAGCTGGGAGGGAAAGAGAAACAGTTACTACTAATAATCACTCTAAGCCAGGAGGGTCCAGAAAGCAGCCATTAAGTGGAGCTTGTTGTCCTTCGTTTCCAATCTGAAAGAAATCAATTGTTCCATGTTCATTTCTACCTGTTGCCTCTTGGCCCTCATACAGATTCCTCTGGAGACAAGCAAGGTGATTTGGTACTCCCATCTCTGTGAACACTTACCACATTTTGTGGTGATCCAACCAGACAAAAGCATCATGATGATGCGTGAAGAAGAAATAGGTTTCTTTTTTTTCCCCTGAAACTACCCTTGATTTCATCATAATCCAAAGAATTTAGGGTTAGGTTTGACAATTTGGTGTCTACTTCCTCTGTTTCTTTGAAAACCAGCCTGTTTTTCTGGTAATTCTTGGTTCACATATTGCTGAAGCCTAGCTTAAAAAATCTTAAATCTTAAAGAACTTTACTGACATGTGAAACATCTCTTGAAATGATTTTCTTGAAGAGGTCTCATCTTTTCCATTTTGGTGTTTTCTTCTATTTCTTTGCATTTCTCCATTAAACAAACCTTATCTCATTTTTCTATTATCTGGAATTCTACATTCGAGTGCATCTTTCCCTTTCTCCTTTCCATTTCTCTTTCTTTCTATTCTCAGCTAGAACCTCATCAGATACCATTTTACTTTCTTGTTCTTTTTCTTTGGAGTTTTTCTTTTCTTTCTTTCTTTCTTTCTTTCTTTTTTTTTTTTGCTGTCTCCTATACAATGTTACAAATCTCTATCCATAGTTCTTCAGGCACTCTTCCCTTCAATCCCTTTGAAGATCCCTTCAATCCATTCATTACTTTCACATGCTTATTCATAAGGGATGTTATTTAGGTCATACCTATATCGTCTGATGGATTTCCCTATTTAAAGAACACACGCATGGAAAAATTCTGCCAATAGTGTCTTTTGATGGTTAATATAGTTATGTGATCCCATCAGCTATAGTTCTGGCAACTGCTAGTTGACCACAACAACTCTGTTTGTGGAAGGAGTCCCCCCCCAGATATCCACACACATACATACAAACACACTCATACATATACATATATACACATATATATGCACATACATACATAAAAATAATTCTCTCTCACACACAAAAGCAATATTTGTGAATAGTCCTGGAGTTGGTTAAATATGTTTCTTCAATCTGAAAAGATACCTGGCTTCTATTTAGTAATTTAGGAAGAAAACAAACATTAATTAAGTACCTACTATATGTCAGGAACTATGCTAAGCAGTTTACAAATGTCTCATTTGATCTCCACAGCAACCCTGGCATGACTATCCCCTTTTTACGGTTGAAGAAACAGAGGCAGACAAAAGTCAAATGTGTTGTCCCAGGGTCACACACACGCTACTAAGTGCGTTTGAACTCAGATCTTCTAGACTCGAGACCCAGCATTCACTCTATCCACTGCCCCACACAACTGTTTAGGGACCAGGATAAACTGATTTAGTAAGATAGCAATTGTCTTGAAGGAAAAGAAGAGTTCTTTGAGGTCTAGATGAGGAGGGAATGCATTCTAGGTATGGGGTACCATCAGTGAAAAGATGATGAGAAGAGAGATAGAGTGTCTTGTGTGAAACCAAGAGAAAAAGTTATTCAGTCCAGATTTCAGTTTGACAGATGAGGAATAAAGTCTAATGAGGAGAGAAAGATAGATTGTGAAGGGACTTTAAAGATAAACAAAGGTAACCAGTCTCACCTGCTCCTTTTCAATATAGTTACTAAGATGATTTTCATGATAACTAAGGACAAGACAGTTTAAATGACTCCTCTCCCAATTCCATCTAGAGTCTCCAGGATAATTTGAAGGGGATCCAAGCCAGAGACTCAAGTATAGGATATGAGTTGAAAGGAATTTCAGGTCATAATTCAGCTAGGAGTTATACTGAAGTAATCTAGTAATAGTAGAAGATAAAGAGATCAAAATGTAGATCTGAAAATATTAGATTGGCATTTCCCAGGTGTAGTTTGTTAAGGGAGAGAGGAATCCTAAAAGATCTAAGGATGGACCTTTGAGAAACCAAGCTAAACAAGTTCTACTTTGAGGCTCTATAGCTGCTAAAGGCCAGTAGCCACAGAAGAAATGACCAAGAGAGAGTATCAGTGGCAGAGTAACAGCAGGTGACAACAGTGGAAAGCTTTGCCAGTAACAGAGCCATCCAAAAGAAGAAGATTTGGAGTTGAGAGGAATGTTAGAAACCATCCGGCTAACCTTCTTATTTCTAGATATGGGAACTGAGGTTCACAGAAGTAAAACACAGTTTTCATGATCACACCTGTAGTAAATGTATAGAGCCAGGTCCTCTGACTGCCTCAAGGCAACTAGGTGTGGTAATGCACAGAGCGCTGGGCATGAAATCAGGAAAATCTGAGATCAAATCCATCCTCAAACACTGGCTAGCTGTGTAACTTTGGACAAGTCACTTAACTGCTATCTACCTCAGTTTCTTAAACTGTAAAAATTGTGAAATTCTTCAATTGTAAAATAAGGACAGTATTTATCTCCCAGGGTTACTGTGAAGTCATGAAAAATGAAAATATTTGTCAAGTGCTTAGCACAGTGCTTAGCACATAATAGGTATTTAATAAAACCTTCTTTCCTTCTTTCTTTCCTCTGACTTCTAATCTAGCACTCTTTTCTGAGCACCATGCTGTTCCCTAGAGAGATATATGGTTTCAAGGAATCTTACCAGACCAATCACATATACTCTAGTTCTGGTCAAGTAGACTTATTGATATTTCTTTACATAACATTTTGTCTCCTGCTTCTATAGCTTTCTATAAGCTGTCACCTATTCTCTCATGTCTGGAATGTAGAAATCCTTAGCTTTTAAACATAGGTCAAACACCACCTTCTTCAGGTGTCCCTTCCTGACTGCACAGTTTTATATGCTTTCACTACTCCCTCCCCTCCCCCCTTCTTACTACATACTAGGTGCCTTCTCTATACTCTGTCTCCTGTCAATATTGTCAATTCTCAGGTACTCAATTATCACTTCCATACAAATAGTTCTCAAATCTTCATTTCTATTCTTGACTTCTCTCCTGAGTCTGAGCCTTACTAATTTACTTATATAATATTTTGTGATATCTGTGTTTTTGTCTTATCTCTGTAGGAGACCGTAAGCTCTCTAGGGGTAGGGACTTTGTTTTAGCTAAATTTCCCATGTTTTAAATTGGCAGAAAAAGACTGGAGTGGGAGGTGGAAGGGACAGCACATTTATGTATTTGCAAACTCTCTCCTCCACAGCCCGAATACAATGGATGATGCTTTAGGCAAGAAGTGATTCATTGTTGACTTTGTATTCCCAGGATCTAGAACACATTATCTATACCACAGTAGGTGCCTCCTTCTACACTCTGCTCATTGGCAGCATTGTTCCCTCCCATGTATTTAACTATTGATTTGAGAACAAATATCTCATCTTTGTGTCTCTTCTTGACCACTGAGTCCCAGATTCATACCGACAACTCAGGATATTTCCAACTGAATTTCCCATCAGTACATCTAATTAAATATACAAGTTCCATCTAATCATTCCTACCAAACATACTCCTGTCAATGGTATCACCATTTATTCACTCTCCCAAATTTCCGTTCTTAGTTTTACCTTTGACTCTCTAGACTCCTACCTCTAATCAAGTCTCCTATCTCTAATTATCCTGTTGGATTGATTTTTGAAATATCTCTTGCATCTATCACCATTGCTATGGCAACAAGCAGTGTTTTATGCAGGGGAGGTGCTTAATAAATGCTTATTGAACAGATACACTCTATGAAGGTTTAAGGGAGATGATTTGAATGGTTTAGGTCTTTAAAAAAGTTACCCAAGAAAGCTTGAATTAATACCTTCATTATCTCATTCCCATTGCCTCAGAGTGTCAAGGAGCATTCTAAGGCATGGCCCTGATTCTAGTGTAGGCAATCTATAATTACTATCTTATTATGGTGATTATATTTCTTCCACTGAAAAGTATCATTGATGGTTGAGAGTAAACAAATGCATGCACCCTCTTAGATCTCAGATAATCCCAGGTTCTACTTAGCATCAAATCCATGAAAGGTAAGAGGAAATAAAAGTAAATAGTGAAAAACAAACAAACTTCACTGCTATAGTTACCATTAAAAGAATTATCAGGTCATTAGGAATTTTTGAAAGGATTCTGAATTATCTCTCACAGAATTGCTAAAATAAGATAGCATCTATGGCATGTTTATCTTCTTTGTATGTGGATGTTGATAGAAACCATAGAAAAATCTTGACAAATATAGATTTAGTTAAGGCATAAATGTTAATGAAGTAAGTAATGAATGGAATTTTTCCATTCTTTTTTCTGGACCTAAAAAGTTCCCTCCAAAAAACCCCACAACCAAAACCAAAAACAAAACAATTTAAAAATTCTTGCTATGTTCAAAAATGTTCAAAATAATTGAGAAGCACTGAAGACATGCCGGCATATTTCAATCTTAAAATATTCAAAATGACTTATCAATAAAAATACAAAGACAATAACGCATTTTTAACATAAATATAATTTTCCCCAAGTTTTCAGGTTGATACAAAAATGTCTGGATTGCTTTTTTTTTTTATCGCTTTCTTTAAAAAAAAAAATTACAAATCACAAAGAAAGAACCCTCAATTCTTTGGGCCTATGGGGCCTTAATCTTCCATTGTGGGCCTGGGTAAAGAGAAAGAAGGTTGGTCATTGGGTTTGGTGAACAGATAAGTTTGTTCTGGGCAAGCACTTGTGCCAAGGATGGATTGAAAGTGGAGCAAAAGCCATTATGATTTGATAGCATAAAGAAACAAAAAGTTCCTCCCTGGAGGTGGCATGATGGACAATGTAAAAGATATATATTGACAGAGCCCAATATTGCAGTGACGATGAAATTGATAGGTTCATGTTCAACAGCTCAGGTGAGTATGGGTAGAAACAAGGGAGTTACAAAGAAGGGGCTGTGATGACCAAAGCTAAGAGGCTGTCTCACAATTCTGAGTTGTACTGACAACAGGTTGCCAACAAATGCCAATTCATTGGATAGAGTCTAGGTTTAAACCCACGTAAGGGCCTGGGACACCTAGAGAATCTGAACCATTGTGGTAGTAGCTTCACCATCCTTGATGGTGGTAGGTTGTCGGGGGTAGGCAGAGGACCCTCAGAGGTCAGATGTGTTTAGTCTTTAGATCCTTAAAGTTAGGTAAAAGATGGGGGTAAAGGGGCAAGAAGTTCTATAATAGGGCATTTGTCTGAGAAACCAACATTTCAATTTATTTTAGTGGACAATCCTTGCATTTCAGAGAAGTTCAACAATTTTATCACAACGTATAAAATGGTTTCCGTTGAATGGGCATGCTAATGAACATATCTCAGAGCATATTCTTTTGTTCATTGGGTTTAATTTTCTGTCTGACATCTGTAGGACATATTTACAAGATTCTGATTCATCTTAGTATGTTTTTGGCTGACATATCTTTTATATCTATTACCTTCCAAGTTCACTGGGCTCAATAAAACATATATTAATAAAGGTGAATGGGAGATTTTGGAATATATTCAGAACATATCAGGGTTACAAAAAAATCAGAAAATACTTAGATCCTGTGTATGAGGAGGTCATTGATAATAGCCGAAATGACTTTTAGTTTTGCATTCACGAAAATTGAGAATAAGAAACTGAAGATAATTTCTCTAGAGGGAGAAATGATAGGATGTAATAAAGAATGATTTTGGGGGGGAAAGGAAGAACGAAAATAGTAAGATGTTGAAGTTACACTCTGTTTATACGCATGGCATCAAAACAAGTTCACAGCCACTTAAAACATAACATTCAGAGAAATAAATCGGACATACTCAGTTTACAAGCTACTCTTCGAATCATATCACCATGTAGGTGGAATGGACTGATTAGATTAACCCGAAAAGTTACATTTGGAGCAATCCTTAACTGTTCTAAAACTATAAATACTGTGACAGATTTTCTTTTTTTCCACACATTCACCCTGTTGCCTTAAACACAGTCAAACTGACTTTTATAGAAACTTTGTCAGACTGGTTACCCAGTGACTATTTTGATAATGTTCAGTTAGGTGTTCCTTTATCTGTGCAACTCCAGCTGATTCTGTAGATAAGAAGTGGCATAGTAGTCATACCAAAGTTGATGGCTAGGTCCACTTAAATCTCATTTTATAGCATCGTAATTAATACAATAGCCTCGAAAAAGGAATGTTTTGACAGTTTTCAAAAGCTACTTTTGGTTCTACAGACATAATCACGTATACCACATATTATAGCATCTTACTACATGATTAAAAAAAAACTCAGCCTTACTCTCCCTGGATTCAGTCTATACATGCACAGAGAAAAACCACCAAAAATGTTGGATCGTGTATCTTTCATAACTCAGTGTTTTAAGGGCCAGGAGAGGCGCCTGTTTTTCTAATCAAGAAGTTTCTCCATTTCAGACATGAAAGCTTCGCAAAATAGTTGGAAGGTTGAATCCTTTAAATATCTTTCAGTCCTTCTGGTATTAAGTTGAGGTTGAAAATGAGCCATAAGTAATAAGCATAAAAAATACTGAAATAGGGATAGTCTGTGAACATGAACAAGACATTTAAACCTTCATGATAGACAGTAATTACGGTGGCAAGCTGTGAGAGCGGAGCTAATGACCTGCCCAGGCTGCCATTCATGAGATAATCCTTATGTTTCTCACATATATTTATGAATAAGACTTAGCTCTCAGCCTTTACTATATACACATTCCATGAGCTAATCATTAGGCCTTTAGTTAAATGATAAGTGTTTTAAGACACATATGGGAAACCATATATTGTTTATAGATATACTTATCTGGAAATGGCCCTTTCTAGGTTTAGAGAACCACAATAGGGCATTCGAAATGATTAGCACTATTAGATCTAACTTTAGAATAAATGCATCCTGTCCAAAGAGAACTATTTTAGCTGCCATTAGGAACAACAAATTCACTAAAGGTTGAATGGTTCGTAGGCTACTAATGGGTTGACTGTTCTATTGATTCCAGCAAGAATCTAGGTTATTAGAAGTTTGCATTAGTCTATGCCTTATTTTAAAGTATTGATCTGTTAATTAAGTTTGAATAGGGCTCAATGATTCTCTAGATTTGGGCAGGGGTCATCTAACCATTGACATCCCCCACCCAAATGAGCAGTTTTCTGAATATGGCTCACTTTAACTTCTAAAGCAAATAGAAAACAGTTACACAAGGCTTATTTTATGCTAGTTTTCTAGATTCCCAAAAATGAATCCTGAAGCCTGAGATGGACAAGAACAATGGGAACAAATAGATGATAGAAGATACATTTTGGATAAAGTGTTTCAGTTCATCATATCATAACATGAAATCATAACATTGGAAAGGGCTATAGAGATTACATAGTCCAAATTTATTATTTTTATGACTGAGGAAGTTGAGTACAGAGCAGTTAAGGGTCTTTCTGTGGAGTACAGGAAAGCTTTGGTCAGAAGTCATGTCAGAAATCACGCCTTCACATGGCCTGTCCAGTGCTTTTTCTACTATATACTATGTTATACTATATACTCTACTACTATATACTATGCTATTAGTATATTTTGCCAATTAAAATGGTCTGATATTTCATAAATCCATCAGTTGATTCCTGAGTTTTCTTCATTCATTTAAAATTTATCATCTCAAGAGCTCAAGAACTTAATTCACAACTCACCTAGAATGATGATTAATTTAGCTTAAAAACTCTCCATATATTCAATGACACTTTCGTGGGAATTGAAAACCAGATACTATACCAGTCAGAAGAATGTAAATTGAAAGGTACAACTTCTTTGACACCCTGAAACTAACAAAAGGCTTCAAGTAATCCAAAATCAGTGGAGAGAGCTAAACTGTAGGTGAAATCTTTTTCCTGGTGATGATCACATATTTTCCACACTCACAATACAACATCATAGAACTTTGTGTGTTCTGTAGGTAGTTCTGGAGCACCAGTCACTAGGACTTAATGAGATGAGTATACGTATAGAGGAGGAGACATTTTAGAAAGTATGCTTCGCTGATGGAAAAGAGTCTCCAAATGAGCAAAAGGCAATGGAAGAATACTGAATGGCTGGAGGAAAAAGGAAAGAACCTCTCAAAGAGAAGGTGGGAAATTACCAAAAAGCAAGCTTTGTGCTTTTGTCAAGAGCTAATTCTACATAAGATGCATTATAACAGGTTAGGTATCCCAGTACATCTATATGACTGCAAGATGCCTAGCTAAAAAGGGACAACTCTTAGGTGTTTTGTCATCGTGGTGTGAAAAATCTAATACTTGAAAAAAATAATATATCTTGATTGCATATATTTTCTGATTACATGTATTTTTACTTTTCAGTTAGATTCAGTACTTGATACTGCAGTCAAAGCCCAAGACTTTTCTTTTATTACAACTAAAGATGTTTTCAAGCAAAGAAAAATGTATATTGGGGATGAGTGGAACGTATGATCTAAGAGGAATGAAAAACTACATGATAAAGTGAATGGATGAATAATAAAAAGCAATCTAAAATCAGCAGAGGAACTGAGTAAGTCAATAGATAAAAAGTAAAAGGGCTAAAAAAGGAGTACCTATTAGTTGGAAAAGTTAAATTATGCCCAAATTAAATTCATGTCAATGAACATTTATTAAATTTCTACTTAGGTATCAGACACTGTGTATCTGAGGATATAAAAACAAACATAAAATAATCCCTATCCTGAGAGAAATTAATTTTAATGATGTACCATTTGATTATTAATAATAATTTGTAATATTCCCTTCCCTGCCAAAAAGTCTAGCTTAAAGAGAAGCTTCTCCCTGGCTAAGGAATGTCCTAAGCATGTCAGCTCTTTTGAAGTCAACTGCTAGTCCTTCTCTTGGGAAAAGAGCTCTGTCCTTGCTTCCTCTTCATTAGGGTTCAGGACAAACCAACTCATGAAGGAGAAACTAAACCAGAGAGAAACTGATTGGGAAGTCTGATTGCTGAAGGTGGCTCATACCTCATGACCAAGCCATATTCTCAGCTGACCTAAGATCTAGGATGAAATGATTAAGCAGGGCTAAGGACTCTTAGCCTACCTCCTTAATAAATGTCCACCAATCAGAAGTGAGTTTCACTAGTCAGGGGAGTTCCCTGTCAGAAGAAATATACCTGATTTAAGGTTTTTCAGTCTGCCTTGCAATCTTTGATTACCAAGAGAAATCATTGACCACCAATTTATTGATTTTTGGCCAGCCCATTTAATCAATTAATTTTTATTAGCAGGAACTTTGTCTCTCAGAATTTTATTCTGTAAGGGGGCGGGGGATCCTATTGGATAAAGAAGATTAAATAAATATACGTGTAGACTTTCAAAAGTTAGGAAAGTCCTAGAAAGGTAGAATGCTAAGTGTGTGTGTGTTTGTCCTTCATTGCAAAGAAGACCATACCATCAGAAATAAAGACACGACTTGCACTTAACTTTGTTTTAAGTGAGGGAGGGCTATGCAGGTCACCACTACAAATTAGTCAAATATTTCATGGTTTAAATTTACTTCTCAAATCCCAGCATCATCCACATCATACCTGCCTTGCATTTCAACTTGGATGTTCAACACTGGTTGAAATATAATTGGTTTAATTAACCAGCATCTTTTTAAAAATAGAGT
This sequence comes from Potorous gilbertii, assembly GCA_028658325.1. Classification (NCBI taxonomy): domain Eukaryota; kingdom Metazoa; phylum Chordata; class Mammalia; order Diprotodontia; family Potoroidae; genus Potorous; species Potorous gilbertii. The sequence continues at coordinate 627,396,190 of CM053769.1, read as the reverse complement.
ATTATATAGATAACGCATGAGTAGTCAGCTGTAGTTATGCACATGCACTGTAAATATCTAAAATGCAAAGCCTTGTGGACACCTCTGAATGTCTAAATACTGCTTGACATGATTATCCTTGCATAAGCATACAAATATGTTGGTTGAGACAAGTTTACAGAATGAGCTCTAGTTTTATCCGGTCAAAAAAATTAATTAGTTTCTTCTCTCTTCCTCTCTCTTGTGCTTTTCTGGGGCTTTATTGATACCTGAATATTTCTACTCCAGGAGTGCCTGTATTTGTTTTTGCTCTACTCTAACATAGCCTACATTTACACAGATATTCTGAGTACTTTATAATTGTGTTAGAAATTATGTCATTCTCCTACTGTTCCACATTCATCCAGCAACAGAGAAAAACTTATTAGATTACCCTACAAAGGGTAAGAGATGTACTAACTTTAAAATAATGCTACTTTTATAAAGGTGCTGCCCTAATTCTCCCATTGAAATCGTTTGTTATGACTTAGATGAATATTATATAAAGCCATGAACTGGAGAGCTCCAACATCTGAGTTCAAGTGCTCCTTTCTCCATGACAGATCATTTCACGTGGAGTTTTCCTTCCAACTGGACAGCAGTCAGTCTTCAGCAGGGCATAGACAGGGCTGAAAGAATGGAAAATTACTTTGGCTAGGAGAGCCCAAATGGAAAAATAAACCTTACACCAATAGATGTGTAAGTCTATAAGGGGTCCTTATCTCACAGGAATATGGTCCTCCAAATTGGCTAGGTTCAAGTCATCCTGGGGAATGATCCACTTGGCTCAGGACTTAGTACAGCATGAAACTGGGCTTTGGTTCACAGGGCAGGATAATGAAGATCACCACAGGAATTTTCCTAAGTTTTTAGGATGTGGAAATGGCAGCACCATCTAGTAGAGAAAACCCTCAAATGAAAACTATAAAACCTGGAGTCTGGCTCCACCTCATCCTGTGACCACTCACAGAACTTGTCAGTTTTCTAGGACTCAGAGTACTTTACTGGTGTTATTATACCATCCCTCACAGCTTTGCAAGACTGGCAATGCTGAGGTGATATCTAGCCATACTCACAGAAGGGAAAATGATAAAAATGTACTTTTTTGAAAGAATATAAGCACCTGACACCAAGCTGAGTGGACTTGGGTATCTGGAAGAATAAGACATCCTGTTTATGGGAATCATAAAGATACATGTGAGTCAATGTATCTAAAGTAAAAAATAATAGACAATCCTAATGGGATGCAGAAAGAGTAACCTCAAGAATTAAACCTTTTTTTCTTACTGTTGTTCAGTTGTTTCAGTCATGTCCAATTTTTCATAACCTCATTTGGGCTTTTCTTGGCAAAGATATTAAGTGGTTTGCATTACCTTCTTCAGCTCTTTTTACAAATGAAGATACTGAGGCAAACAGGGTGAAGTGAGTTGCCCAAGGACACACGGCTAGTAAATGTCTAATGTTGGATTTGAACTCAGTATTATAAGGCCTGGCACTTTATGAACAGATTTTTAATACCTTCTGTGGTAATATGGTATTGGCATTGTGGATTTGCAGTCAGAAGTCTTGGGTTTGACTTCTGGTTCTGATGCTTGTTATCTGCATGGTCTTCTCCCTTTTCCATACCTCCCTCCAAACATTAATATCCTCATCTATTAATTAAGGGTATTAGAAAAGCTTATCATTTGTGAGTCTATGGTCTTGATCTGCTATGTAGATTCTTCCCTTTATGTTAAATTTCATATAAATTTCATAGAATTTTATGCTTAGGGATAATGCTTGTATGGAATAGATAATAGAATTTCTACTTCTTTTCTTTGTCACACATTTATCAGGCACTACTGCATGGCCCAGTAGAAAAAAGGCTTTGAGCTGTAATTTTTATCTTCATAGTCAACGGGTTGCCAGTGATAAAGAATTGGACCATATTCACTTAGTCTAGTGATGTGAGGAGATATCAGAGAATTGGCTAGAACTAAGTGATGACATCTTTCTTGGGTATATGATATTCAAAACTTCTCAGGTTCATAAAAATTATGTCTGTAAGAAAGCCATATTTCTGAAATTATCACAATTAGGTTGACCTTATTTGATTCTTGAGGTTGGTCCAGGGAAAACATATTATACTAGCATTTATCTAGGCTTGTACTAGGGAATCGGCCTGCCCCCATTGGAGAATTTAAGAAATTCAATCCTTAGAATCATTCTAGAGAGTTCAAGTTTTATGTTCTTCTTGCTCTTTTGGTCTCTCCCTTGAAGGCCATATCAAATTTAAAATTACTCTAGGGCAGGAATTTATAATTTGAACTTCTTGAGTTTGTTTCTTTTTAATATTGTTAACTATATTTCAATACAATTTTTTTTTACTGTTCAGTCATTTTCAGTTGTGTCTTACACTTCATGACCCCATTTGGGGTTGTTTTTTTTTGGTAAAGATACTAGAGTGGTTTACCATTTCCTTTTCTAGTTTGTTTTCCAGTTGAGGAAACTGAGGCAAACAGGGTTAAATGACTTTCCTGGAGACACATAGCTAGTAAGCATCTAAGGCAGGATGGAAAAAATACTAAACAATACAGTTTAATCTTAAAAGTGTTGTCATGCTTTTTTTTTCTTTTTTCTTCTGGAGAGCCAGTTGTTAAACATTTACCAGCAAGTCAGAAGACAGTCAGAAGAAGTCAGAATCCCTCTCCATATGCTCAGGATATTCCCATGTCTGAAATGCACTTCCAAATCATCCTCATCTCTTGAAGCCCTTCCAAGGTACGAATCAGGTAAGCACTTCTCTCCTTGCCTGTCATGATCTTCCCCAAGAGCCAAACTGTAAGGATGCCTCCATTCTCACATTTCTTATTTCTCTTTCCCTGGACTTTCCCCTCACAACTGTCACATTCTCTTAATCTTATTCGTTACATATTGTATTGCTTTTTTTTGTTTGTAAGCCCCATAATATCATTCCTTTCTTTCTTTTTTCTCTCTCTCTTTTTCTTTCTTTCTCTCTCTCTCTCTCTTTCTTTCTGTTTTCTGGCTGTTTATGGCTGTTTTCTGGATGCTCCTGTCTTAACAGTGATTATCAATAGTACTGTTGCTCTTTCCCTCTAAGCTTCATCTACTTGTATATTTTTGTCTTTGACTCATTACAAGGACCATTCCCTGATTACTTCTTAAACAAGCCTATTCACTGGATGGCCATCACCTCACTCTAAAAAACTACCTGAATAGAGCTCACTCAGAAAAGGCCATGGTCTCTCATTGCATCCTGATGACTATCTGCTCACTGGATCCAGATGGCTTAGGAGAGGAAAGTGAGGCTGGTGACCTGCACAGCCCTCCCTCACTCAAAACAAAGTCAAGTACAAGTCATATCATCATTTCTCTGATGGCATGGTCTTCTTTGAAAACAAAGGACGAACAAAAACACAAAAATCTTTTAAAAATTATATTAAGGTATGGAAATGCTTGTTTTATTCCATAAATTTTAAAAAATAGATAAGAAAAGTACTATCCCATCTGTTATCTCACACATAATTCATAACAACTTTGGTAGAGAGGGCAGTCATTCTTATATCTCTATTGCAGAAGAAGAAATTGAAACTCAGAGAGATTAAGTGATTTAAGGAAGGTCACAGAGCAGAGGTCACACAGATCCAGAAATGGAGGAGACTTTAAATGTCACCTAATCCAAATCCCTCATTTTAGAGGTGGTAACAAAAACCATGTCTCGTGATTCAACCATAAAATTGGGTTTGTGTTGCTTAGGAACACAAATGCCGTTGCTATTTTACTAAATGAGTTAGTATGGTAGAGACCAATTTGGTATGTTATGTGAGAAGAATACTAATAGCATTAATTAATGATACTGTATGACATTTTGATGTTTGCAGAGATATAACAAGTAGTACTAACCATCTCTATTTTGCAGATAAGAAACTGGGGCTCAGGAGGTTAGTTAAATGACCTGCCCACTATTATATAGCATATAATTATCAAGGGTACATTTTCAAATTCCAATTTTCCTGATTAGCCCATCTTTCTCTAAGAATTTCTGATTAGGAGCCCTTCTTGACTCACTATCCCTTTCCTTATGGTTGCTAAATATGACCCTTTCTCTGTAAGTCTGAAACTGCAACCACCTCTGTATCCACTAGGTTGGTTTCAGCAATTGACATATGTCACCTACTTGACTGAAAGTTTAAGGCTAACCTAAGAAGGTAGCTCAGCTCTTCTTATTCACACTTCTCCGCTAATCATCCATTTTCTCCCTTTTTGTCAAAAGAAGTATATTTATTCCTTGCTATGACTAATCTTACCACTTGAGCTCTTGATTTTATCCCTTTTGTTATCAAAGATAGCAATAACACCTACCTCTCTGGAGTACTGTGAGGACCTAATGAAATAACAGTTGTAGAAACTGTATAGTACAATGATCAGTCCATGGTAGGTGTTATATAAAGTCTTCATCCCTTCCCTTCCCCCTCACAATAGTATGCAACGAGTTATGAAGACCTGTCAATTTTGTCTCTGCAATATTGCCAATATCTGTACCCTCATGTCTTTTTCTCCTGTCATTACCCTGGTATAGGCTAGGGAATCTAGTCTACTTACTATTACTCCTGATATATTTTCCCACTTATATTCTCTCCTTTCTTTAAATCATCCTTTGTAACTACCAGAAACCTTCATGAACTGAATTTGTTTATGCCACTTTTCTCAAAAAGCATCATTGACTCCGCAATCTACAGAGCGAATTCTTTCGCCTGGCATTCACAAATATACGGATGAAAGGGACATTTGAGATCTTCTACTCTAAATCCTTCATTTTGCAGTTGAGAAAACAGACTCAGAGAAGCTAAATAATTTGCACCAGGATTTGAACCAATGTCTCCTAGGTCTAAATTCGACTCTCTGTGCACTGCATTCAAAGCCCTTCATAATCCAGCACGACCTTGTCTTTCTGGCTTTTTTATTTTTCCATATATTTAATACTCTGTAGAAGAACTGGATTATTCTTCGCACACCCTCATGGATCCTTACCTTTTTCTGCCTCTTTCTTTGCATGTTTTGGTTTCTATGCTACAATATCTTTCTTCCATTTGAATCACCTTTTGAATTCCTATCTGTCATTCAAAGACAATTCAAATGCCAACTTTTCCATAGCATATTCTCTGACTCCCCGTGGTAGATAACAATTTTGTCCTCTTTGGACCCTGGTATAGAGCACCATTTGTATATATATTCTGAAATGACTATGCAGCATTTTGCAGTGTAGATTGTGTACTGCTCACCATAAATTTCATGAGGGTAAGTATAAACCTTGAGACTTCTCTAGCACCTTGCACAGTATCCTGTCCACAGTTAGCATTTAATAAATTTTTGTTTAATCAAATTCTGTCATTCTCCAGAAAACAAAATAGCTAGTCTTGTTTATTTGTGTTTGAATGCAACTTTCATTCTGTTAAATATCACATGGGATTAGGCCAAAGAAAGGTTTGAGATATTCAAATATTCAAAGATATTTTTTATGGCTCTGCTAAATAATTATTTAATAAATGATAATTTTTTTCAAATTTGTTAAATAATTGTTTTCTTTAGAACGAGATATCTATGAAAACATAAAATGCTATTGTTAAGAAGCACTCCTTAATAGTAAAAGAACAAAAACAAATTTACACATTATCATAGTGAGATAATTAATGGAAAGGGAATTACAAAAAGAGGAAGTTGAGACTTAAAAGCTAAACTTGCAAATGTGAAAGTATCTGTCTGAGTAGTCGCAAACTACCCCTAGTCTCAGAATGACCTCACTTCTCACTTAAGACTGCAGAAAGAAATCACAAGAAAAATAAAGATCTTTGTTTGAAAGATTACTAATCATAAAGAATATTTGTTTTTGTGAATGACAAAGGAGGACTAGGAGATGACATTATGAAATGTTAAGAGCACTTATTGAGACAGAATTAATATCCCTGTGCTGGGTTAGAGATCTCCTGGTTAGTCAGTGAGTTAGTGAACATATATTAAGTATGGGCCAGGCACTGTGCTAAGCACTGGTGATAAAAATAAAGGTTAAAAAGACAGACCTTGTTCTCAAAGGGCTAAAGCTCTAATGTTAGTTACATTATCGGTCCCACAGGTACTCATTGATGAGAAGGTGGGTGGTAATTGTGGGTATAAACATCCTACTCTAGTACAATGGGAGAGCAAAACCATTTCTATCATTATTTTCTTTTAAAAATAAAGTTAATTTCATTCCTTCATGAATACACAGAATTCTTTGTACCTGAAAATAAGAGCACCCCATCTGGGTCATTTAGCTCTTTTTTTTTAAAGCAAAAAAAAAAATCATTAAACTATGCAGCCTCCTTTCAGTCCTCCACCATGATATGTCTCCAGGACAATGGGACTCAATCTTCCACAGTAAATGTCAGCCTCTACATATTCTGAGACTTTAAAAATGAAACACTGCTCCATTAAGCAAAAGAGTCAGTGAGTTTTGCTCATGGTAAAGTCAATCAGAGATAATGGATCAAAGAAAAATAATATTGTCATTTTATTATTCTCCAAATAAATCTAAATATTCATTTTATCTTTGGATGTACATATATAAAAATATACATACATATATCAATATATCCCTGAGAAAGTGTTTTCCTATATACACTTTATTAATTTATTATAGCTACAATATATTCATTATTATACTTTTAATATACTTACTTATAAATATATAGATTTAGGAAATTCAGTTAGATATCAACACAAATACATTCATGTTTTTTAAAACTATTCTTTATGCTGTTTGTTTTTGTCAAAAAAATTTTCTGGAATAACTGAGAAGTAAATGGTTCTGGAATGAACCAATGAATTTCTTTGGTAGGCTAATATGAAATGACAATGCTAATTAATAGAGGCTCAAAAATTAAGTATAAAAATAATTTTATTTGGTTTGTTAATTAAATGATACATTTTATCAGACACATACCCAAAGGTTATTTCACACATGTGTTCTCCTTATCTACCTTTCACTTAGTAGCTAAGTTTTAGAAAGCAACTCAAGGAAAATGATTGCTTCACATGTTTTTGCACTCTTCTATCTTTCTCCCTTTTATTTCCAGCACAGTCTCTGGGGAAATCAAGCATGGTAGTCAAGTGAATCTGCATTTCCTCCATTTTCCCAATACTTGCCACAGAATGGGATGTGGAGAGAAGTCCCTCCAATGTAAATTTTGTATCCCACACAGTCTCACAATTTAGCATATAAACATCAAAGTAGTAGAAGTCTGCTTTCTACATGCACTACCACCAATGGTCTTTTCCCTCAGTTGTAAGTAAGGGACAAGAACAAGGAAAAATCTGGCTGCCTCACAGAATATCTGTGAAGAAAAAAATGAATCCATTCAAATCTCTAGCTGGGATTTAGATAGTCCCTTTAGTCTAAAATATTGCAGCAAAGGGGAAAGATGAAGCAGGCTAGACTAATATTTCAAATATATTAAAAGAGAACAGTTTCACAAGGAAACCTAGGAATGGAGGACCCATGCTGCTAGGGAGTTCATTTACATTTATAAAACTTGAGTTGTCTTCATATGATTCATAAAAAGTTATTACGTGAAAAAGTTGGCTATTCACTCCATTCTTCATTGCAAATACTCTAGAACAAATAACTGTTAAACACATAAAAGTTCAATGTATTAAGTGGGAAAGGTAAATAAAACCTGTTAAACAAATTATAATCTCTAGATGAGTGAAATGAATACTCTTAGTTATAAATTTAAGTACATCCAAGAGAACAAAGCCACAAGAGGCAACTCTGCATTCTTGAGCTAATTTCTTAGGCCAGAACAATAGGAAGATTTTTTTACAACAGTCACACAGAAGTTGAGGACCTGCATGTGAAGTCTACAGACTCATAAAATAGCCCTTTTCGTAAATGAATAATGTATCTAGATTGACGAGGAGTCTCAGGTAGGTTGTCACTCTTTGTCACGCCACTTTTTGGTGCATCGAGGTTCTGGTTAATTCTTCCTTATTCTGGGTCTTGTCTCTCCCAAGCACCTTTGCAGTGCAGATGAAATTTACCTTTAGCCTAGTATATTCTCTACTTTGCAGTTTATTTCAACATAAAGAGACTCTTGGTAGATTAAGTCAAAATCCTTATTGAAAGAACTTTGGATTTTTTAGCAAGGGAATTGGGAGGTCTAAATGCTTAAGAATTACAATTCTAAGTCTTTTGTAGAATATAATATCCTGGAATTGCCTCCCCCTCCACCGCCAAGTCCTTCAGGATTCATCAGATATTGAAGCAGTATTGGACTGAGCTTCCCAAGTTCTCTTTGACTTTCAAGGGAGATAGATGGTACTCCTCAAGGCAGGTTCATACGATCATAGACTTAGATCTGAAAGTGACCTTAAAACTCATGGATTCCAATTTCCTCATTTTGCAGATGAGGAAATAGAGGCTTAGGGAGAGTGTGACTTTCTCAATACGTGTCAGGTAGAACCTGAACATTTGCACTTGGAATTATGACTCTATCCTTTACATCAAGTTTCTGTTTTCCTTCAAGTCTGGGAATAGTTAGAACTGTTCTGACCCTAGATTACAGGGATTAAGAAGTGATAGCAATTTATTAGACTGCATAGTATCTTCAATTTGAAACTTAACTATGGGCTTTTGCTTTTAATAGAAATCACTACAAAAGTAGATATTAATTTTTCTTCCTTCCCCTCCCCATAAGTTAATAGAGAAAAAAGTGTGATATAAAAGAAAGATGAGTTGAAATGGCATCAAAGGACCCAGGTTTTAATTTGGGCTTTGGCACTAACTAGCTGTGTAACTTGGGGAAGTCACCACACTTCTGTGAGTGTCAGATTTTTCTTTAAAATGAGAACATTGGATTAATTGAACTCAAGTGTCTTTTTGAGTCCTAAACATGGCATCAACGTAACTTTCCTTCTTTTTCACCGGTATAAGCACAAAATATCAGGATAGGAAGTAGACCTGTGATTTTTTGAAATAAAATACTCTTGCATGAGTAGAATTCCCACTACCAATGCAGGTACCTTCTTTGTACCTTAAAATCCTAGAGAATTGTCCAGGGCATTAAATGGCTAAGTCACTTTTCCAGAGTCACACTAAGTATGTGTCAAAGGTAATATTTAAACCTAAGTCTAAGTTCAAAGTCAGCTCTCTCCCTACCGTATCAGATGCTCTCTCAAAATGAAAAAAGAAAAATAAATCATTTCAAAATCTAATAAAGGGTTGTCTCACTTCTTGAATTTTCCCAACAAAATATCTGTATTTTTCCTTTATCTTATATGTTTCTTTATATTACACTGAAAAAGAATTACACAACTCATTCTATGTCCTCTCCATCAAATAACCTGCAATAGCCTTTTATATAGTACCTCCTTGGAGGCAGGTACATCTTCTGCCACCAGTACCTAGTCTAGCATATTGAACATGGCAGGGATTTAAGTGTTTATTCAGTTCAACAAATATTTATCTAGTGAATGCTCTCTGTAACATGTGGACAATGAAGATACAGAGAATAAAATAAAATAAGCCCTGTCTTCACGGTGTTTACATTCTAAAGGAAAGATAACATATACTTTAGATTTAGGGTATCAGAGACTGAAATTAGACCCACACTTTAGTACAATATTTTTCTAATACATGCATCAGCTCCTTGCTTTATTGCTCAGTTCACTTACCTGCTTTCACCAAGGGGTAACAATGGAATTAATGATATGTCAAATGATAAAACATGCATAATAGACTCCAATCATTAAAAAGGGGGTAATGAAGGGTAATGGTCATGAGAGACAATAGACAATAAGTTAAATTTTCACAATGAAGCTATAAAATTCAGTCTCGGTAATGTAGTGGATAGAGTCTGGCTTTGAGTCAAGAAGAGACCCGAGTTCAAATTTGTCTGTAGATACTTCTTAGCTGTGTGACCCTGGGTAAGTCACAACTTCTGTCCACCTCTGTTTTCTCATCTATCAAATGGCGATGACAATAGCACCTATCATGCCAGGTTGTGGTAAGGCTAGAATGAGATAGTATTTGTAAAGTTCTTTGCAAACCTTAATAATTGATAACTATGCTAGCTATAATTACTGTAAAGCGTTATTAGCATTTGATTCTGCTTCCGCCAGAAAACAGGATTCCTCTACAGACCATATACTCTTTGTCTTAGTCAACACCTGCAGGCAGAGCATCACCCAAACCTAGGAAACAATATTAAAAATAAAAGGGCAGACCTCAAATTACTTCTGCCTTAGGCTAAAACTTCATGAGCTCTCTTCACTTGTGCGCTTCTCCCTTTAATCCCCACCCCATTCTTTGACTTAGCAGACTGAATCTTGTTTGCCTTGATTTAGGATGCTCAACTTCTGCTCCTCCATGATTTAGATGCCTTCATGAACTTGACCCTTTGACTATTCAGACCTGAAGGATTTGTTAACTCTCTCATACTTAGCTATATCCTAATACTGGACTCTTGACCAGGTCTGCTCTTGCAGCTTATCATTTACAGTCATCAGACATCCATCCAGTAAAAGCCACAAATCAGAGATTTGGGTGAAATAACAAATCTCATAATTGAGCTGCAGTCATCCAGATACTTCTTTTTGAAATGTGTTTATCAATCAATCATACAGAATGCTAGGATTGCCAATAAATAGAATACATGACAAGCTGTTCATTTTCATGTTGAGATGTATTTCCTCAAAACCTATTTTACAATTTAGTCTGGTTTGGACTTATTTTTTATTGAAAGGGAAATTTACAAGTACACAGCATCATTTAAGGATATGAGTTTATCACATTGCGGATAGCAGGAAACAACACAGTTCTGGAAGGACATTTTCATACTAGCCCTATTCCAATGTCGAAATTGTGTTTGTATTTTTCATTTCCAAATATTAAAATCACTGAAAATGTTAGTCCTGAAAGGACCCTTGGAAATCATCTAGGCCAATCTCTCACACAATACAAAAATTTCTTCTACATCATTCCTGATGGAAAGTTGTTCAATCTCTGCTGAGATACTTGAAGTAATAGGAATCTCACCACTTTTAATAAGAAACTGGTTCAATCAAAGTAGAGTTCCCTCTATTAAAATAATTTTTTTATATTACGAAAAAATTGCCCTCTTGTCACTTCTAATGCTTATCTTGCCTGTTTTTTGGCCCAACAAAAAACATATCTATTCCATCTTCTACATGAAAATTTTCGGAGTATTAGAAAGATACCTGTTATATTTCACCTTAGTTTTCTTTAAGTTTAAATCCCCAGTTCTGTTAATTCTTCACATATAAATTCCTGACACCTTACCATACAAATCACCCTCTTACAGATGCATTCTATTTTTCCAATGACCCTTTAGAAATCTGGTAATCAAAATTAAAGGCAGTGCTACCACTGTGGACTGGCCCCTATAAAATAAGATTATTACATCCCTGTCTGCTTTAGTAGCTCCAACTCAACAACAATATAGTGCCATCAGAAGGGTCAATGTTTTCTTCTGCAGATATACCATTTCTTAGAGACAGAGGTCCTTCAAAAGTACACTACTTAGTAGTAAGAGGTTGTTGCTTGTTACCAACAAATATTTGCATGTATAAAGTGACCAAAAAAAAAAAGATCATCAAGGAGAGTATGAATCGAAATGGGCAATCATGGAGTCAGAGGAAGGAACAACACATGGACAGTCAGATGCCAGGGGGTTCTACTGCTAGTTACCCTGGGAATATTAAAATAAGCAGAGGAAGGTAATTGGCGTGTTAGATATATGTGATAGAAAATTTACAGAAAAATATGGACATTAGTGATATAGGATATGATATGGAGGGATTATAATCTGCTCTATTAGATGGAATATTCACACTGATGAACAATATGATTATAGATCCATTTAAGTGTCTAAGCATAAAAGATACCTGGTCCCAGACTGAGGGGTTCCCCCAGATTTCTAGCACACTTCATTACCTTTATTAGGGTCTACTTCCCCCCACACCTCAGGCAGGAATCCCATGTCAGCATTACACGGGTATTCCAAAAGTCTCGGTGCAGTTTTAAGTGAGCAGGTTTTGGGCCACCTTGTATTTATTCACAGTCTCAAATGTGAACAGTATTTTCACTCTCAGAGTCCTGTTACTTATTGTTTTTGACTTCTAGAACTGACTCATTCATCTATTCCACCATCATAGGCTTGATTGGGCTAATCAGAAACCCTCTGGATCTTGCCTAATAATTTGTTTGTTTTTCCTTTTCAAACAAGAAATAAAACCCAAGGAAATGTAAATAGTTAATTTGGATAACGTTCTCATCATTGTACCATCTTGCCTCTGCAAGTTTTGCAGCATATTAAAAAATGAAGCCCATATCCCTCCCCATTAACCCCCATAGCTGGAGAGTCTGTAGCAGGGATTCTTAAATAAAGTTGGTGAAATATAAAAAATCAATAACTGTATGTCAACATAATTGCCTTCCTTTGTAATCCCATGTATTTTATTTCATGCATTTAAAACATTATTCTGAAAAGGGATTCATAGGCTTCACTTGATTGCCAAAATAGTTTGTCCTTCACTACATACACCCCAAAAGTAAGAACACCTAGTCATTTATCCATGAAAATTTCACATTTTTCCTTTACTTTTATTATAACCTAAGATCTTTCCAATATTCAAGTATTCTTAGGTTCATTGATTTCTGCACAGTTAAGCAATTCCTTTATGCTGAGCACTTTGTCTACTTTCCTTCCATCAGATCTGTTTCTTTTTGAATCAAGTACCTCTTTCAAATGTCCTATGTAAATCAGGAATCTCATCCCACCTAATATGAGTTAGGGTGGAGGAATAGGAACCAAATTGTTTATTTCATTGGAATAGGGAATTTCTAGTGAGGAAATTCCCTCTACTAATGCAGCTCTTCTCTGAAACTTAGAGAATTGGCTGGAGTATTGAGAGCTCTGCAGCAGAGACTGGACAACTTTTCTAGATTCCAAGGCCTGCTAACCATTACATAAGGCTGCCTCTTATATAGTGTTACTTATGGAGTTGCATATAACCTGTTTGAGAAAAATGTAAAATTCACTGTGATACTCGGACAAAAGCTAATTTAGTTCAAATATTTTCCAGTAAGGCAATTTGAACCGAAACTTACCTTTTGGATAAAAATTAAACTAATAAATCAAATGTATTCAGATTTCATTTCCTGTATTCAAGATTCTTTCCATGTGATTACAAATGCAATTTTAATTATAACAAAAATAAACTTTAAATCAGCTTTGGACAATGGCTTGGACTACACAGGTGTGGGCTACATAAATATGTAAGCAACAAAGACTGAGGAATCACAAGCTTGCATCTCATAGGGATATATTAAGTGAAATAAAATTTGAATAACAAACTTTAAATCATATCTGATATAATCAAACTGTAAAAAAATAGTTATAGACATGTTTTTCATATGGATTTCTTAGAAGTAACTCTATTATCACTTCTTTTTGTACTTTTTTGTCTTGCTAATCACAAAATTATAGAGTTGGAAGAAATCTTTGAAGTCATCCATTCCAACTACCGTGTGAAGCATGAATCAGCTTCCTGACATTCCTGATGACTGAGCATCTAGTCTGCACTTGAATAATTCCCATCATTGAGAACTCATTACCCCTTCCATTTTTGGAAAGTTCTAGTTGTTGGGATATTTCTTCTAATATAGTTGAAATATAGTTCTAATATAGTTGAAATTTATTTCCACGTATTGAACCTAGATTTGGCCTCCAGTGAGGAGAAATCTGTTATATCCTTAGGTAGCTCATTTAGCTTTTGGATTGCTCTAAGTTTCAGAAAGGTCTTCTTTATAGCAACTGGAAACTTGCCTGTTTGCAACTTCTAGACATTGTTCCTAGGTCTAGTGAAGCAGATTGTTTAAATGTTGTTTCTTGGGATTATTATTTCATATATGACATCTTTTCCCGCCTCAATCTAACCTTTCTTAAATTCTTTGAATTGTATCTTGAATTGTTCACCAAAATATGCCATGAAAGAATTATGATAATTGAGATAAAAGGTTTATTAATTCTGGTGTTGCAGACCACATTGTCATTTGGGTAAAGCCAATAGGCTGCTTCTCAGAATAATGCTTTTAACTGCATAAAATAAAATATATAGAATTACAAAGGAAATTGATTCAAATGAAATGTAGTTTAAAAAAAAACATTTAATGATACCAGGCTCAAAACTCTTCTTCTAACTGGGCCAAGTCATTGTTCTTCTTTTAATACAGCCATATTAGCTTTCCTGCCTGTCATATCACCATATTATTGACATATTAATTTTTATTTCATTAAATTCTTCAAGTATTTTTCACAAAACTACTATCTAGTCACCCTTTTCCTTATGTCACTGAATATTTTGAAACTGAGGACAAGACTTTACACTTAGTACGATTGATTATATTTCATAATGTCAGACAAAATCTACCATTCCATATTATGATATTTTCTGGATTCCTATTTTGTTATTCAACATGTTAACTATCCTTCTCAACTTTGTGTCATCTACAAATTTGATAAAAATGTTATTTATGCTTTCATCCATGTTATTGGCAAAAATGCTGTCAAGAACTGAGCCAAGCAAAAATACTTTCAGAATGAAATCCAGAGACTTCACTTGAGGATGACATAAACTTCTCTAAATCTTCCTTTCTTCACATAAAATATCTCTTGTTTCTTCAACTGAAATGACATGGCTTTGAGCCCTTTCACTGTCAATAGTGATCTACTTTGTATATGGTAACATATGTCCATCCATGAACATTCCTTAGGTATAATCAGTGCAGCAATTGCAAATATACCTAACTGTACTATAGTCTAGACCACACCTTTTTCATTTAATCCATTAGGATATTCTGAAAGACTTTGTCAGATACTTTATAAGTGAAATATACAATGTCTATAGCATTTCTCTGATCTACCCAGTCCAGTAACCCTGTCAAGAAAAGGAAATTAAATTAGTTTAGCATGACTTCTTTTTAATGAACCCATGTTGGCTTGTAATTATCACTATGTCACTTTCTAAATGTGCACAAGGCATCTGTTTAATAACTCATTTTAGAAATTTTCCAGGAATCAATGTGAAGATTCCTGGCCTATAGTTAAAGAATCACACAATCAGTTTCAGAGCTGGAAGGTCCCTCTGAGGCAATCTCATCCAAACTGTACCTTAACAGGAAATCTCTCCAAAATATGCTCCAAAAACTATCATCTAGCCTTTACATAAAGACCTCCTATGAGGAAAAATCTGTTATATCCTGAGGTAGCTCATTTAGTTTTTGGATTGCTTTAAGTTTTAGGAAGGTTTCTTTATATCAACTGGAAATTTGCCTGTTTGCAACTTGTAGGCATTGTTCCTAGGTCTAGATTCTGGGAGCAAACAGAACAAGTATAATATACCTTGTTCAACTAACAGCTCTTCAAATACACAAAGATGTAAATCATACTTTTTTCTTTCTCCCCAAGGCTTCACCAGATTAACACCCCCCCCCCACTTATTTCAATTCACCTTCATATGACACGATTTGGAGATTCTTTGTCATCCTACCTACCCTCTTGTAGATATATCTACCCTCCTGTAGATATTTAGCTTATGAATTCAATTTGACTTAATTGAACAGTTAGGAACTCCCTACATTATATAAGACACTATGCTAAGTAAAGACACAAAGAAAAAAAATCAAATTGTTACTGTCTTGAAAGAACTTACTTTTTTCTAGGGAGAATACAGTATGTTTACAAGTAATCAGATACATAGCAATTAAAACCAATTTAAAGTTGTCATGCCTGTGGCTGGGGTGGAGACAAAGATCAGGTAAGGCTGCAATTCTGCTCTGAAGGAAGTTAGGGATTATGAGAGGCAACAGTAAGGGAGTACTTTCCAGATATGAAGAATCACTTGTTCGGAGGAACAGAGTATATAAATACAGTGTCATGTCTGGGGAGTGATTAATCGGCTAGTTTGAAAGGAAGGCAGAAACTGCAAAATGAAATACGTCTAGACTAGAAATGTAGGTGAGAGCCAGATTGTAGAGAGCTTTAAGTGCTAGACAAGTTTGTGTTTTAGACTAGAGGTAATATGCAGCCACTGTGGCTTTAAGTGGGAAGGGGGATTTCACCTTCAGATATGTGTTTCAGTAATATACATTGGGTAGCTTATGGAGGATGAATAGGAGAAGAGAGAAACGAGGGTAAATTAAGAAGCTACTGAAATAGTTCAGAAAAAAGCTGATGAACTGAATGTATGAATGAAAACAAAAGGATAGAATTCAAGAGATGTGGAGATAGAATCAACAAATTTGTCAACTGACTGGAGATGGAGATTAAAAGAAAGGGGACAATTAAGTGATTGGTTCTATGGCTGCAAACAGGTGACTGGAAGGAGGTTGGTTCCATCAACAGAAAGAAGAAAGTTTAGAGGAGGAAATATTTTGAATTCTATCACATCCAGTGGAGAAATCTAGTAGATAATTAGTAATGCAAGACTAAAGGTCAGGAGAGAGATTAGAATTGAAAATAGAGATTTGGGAGTCATCTACATAGAGTTTATGACTAAATGCGGTATCACAATTAAACAAGGTATTCTCTATGTTGTACAGTGATAGCCCAGTAGATGGGGATGACATATCCCTTACTTAATACATATTAAGGATCACATTAGTTCTTGATGTTGTAGCCACAGATGTCACACTATTGACTCAAATGAACTTGTAATCAACTAAAAAACAAAACAACCAAAAAAACCAACCCAGATTCCTTTGAGATGAAGTGTGAAGCTATCTCTTGTATCTTGTGCCTATGAAATTGATTTTCTCCAACTAAATATTAAGCTTGGCATTTGTCCCTATGACTTGTCATCTTCCTAGATTTAGTCCAAGATTCTAACCTGTCAAGATCTTTCTTGGATTCTAACTCTGCCATCCAATTTGCTAGGTATAACCCATATCATGATGTTATTAAATTCAATTCAGTATTTGATTAAGTACTCACTATGTTCTAGCATTGTGCTAGGTCCTAAGGATACTAAATAAAGTGATAAACTGTTCTTATTCCAAAAGCACCTTACACAATACTAGGAGAATATATTTTCATGGACAAGTAAATAAAATATAATTTGAGGCAGCCAAAGATACTAACATTGATGGAAGACGTTTTTAACTGAGGTCCCTGAAGTTAGTTTTAAAAATATTTGGAAAATGATTTAAAAATAATTGGTTTTCTTTGTATCCTATGCATTTTATTTTATGCATGAATAATTTATTCTTGGAAGGGACACATATACTTCACTGGACTGTCAAAGTGATCCATGAAATAAAACAGTTTAAGAATCCTTGACGTAACAAGACAGCTTCTTGTAATAAATGCTCCTAGTGAGGATCCTCAGATGAAGCCAAGGAGTCTATGGAATAGACATAAGAAGGGAGAGCATCACAGACATGGAGATAGCCTAAATATTATTAAGCACAGATACAGAAGATAGAATACCCAGCTTAAGCAAATAGATAGCTTGGCTGGAATTAGAGTAAGTAAAAAGGGAGCAATATGCAAAATCTATAAGCATAGCACATCATTTATGCCTTTAACCAAGTCATAGATTAAAAATGTACATAAATAGCACAGAGCACAGAGTTATGCATATAGCCTTGAAGTCTATTACTGTGGACTTCTCATGATGACACTGAACCATTAATGACTACTCTTTGGATATAACTATTCAACCCACACTAAATCCATCTAATTGCAATATAGTTTGGTTAACATATGGTCATCTTGTTGACAAAAATCATGAGATAGTTTGTCAAATGCTTTGCTAAAATCTAGGCAAAATATATCTATATCTATATATGTATATAGTTATTGCCATATATTTATAAGCTTATATTTTATCTATCCACATATGTATACATGGTATACATATTTTCTGGATTCTCTTGATCTACCAGTTTAGTAACTCAATTAAAACCAGAATTAATGCTAGTTAGAGATGCCATTGCTACCTTCATAAATTCTCTTACAATGGAGTCCTTATTTCTACTCAGACAGCTACCACGCAACTAGATTATTTTAGCAACCTCCCCACTACAGTCCATCCCACACACCCTTCCTCACCATCTTACTCCCCAACTCAATCAACTGATTGCTTCTATTGCCTTGGGATAAAATATAAACTGGAGTTTAGCTTTTAAAGTCCACAATCATCCCTAACCTATCTTTCCAACCTCATTGACTTTGATCACTCTTCTGCACTCTGTAATCCAGACAAACTGGCCTTTACTCTTTTTTCTCACACACAGTACACCATCTTTTTCTACAGATCTCTTTCCAGTCCTCCATGCCTGGAATATACTCCTTCCATACTTTAAAACTCTTCTTTTCCCCTTAAGATACAGTTCAAGCACAATATTCTTCATGAAACCTATTCTTGTTTTCCCAGAATGTTAATGCCCTCCCTCCCAAAATACCTTGAAACTGACTACTTTCTAGGTATTTATATTTATTCAATTCATATTTACCTAATAAATATACTACATGTATGCATGTATGTATATATGTGTGTGTGAATGCATATGTTCCTGCTCTCTCTTCCACTAGAATATAAGATCTTTATGAATGGAAATTATTTCATTCTTTGTCTTTGGTTCCCTAGCATGTAGCATATTCCTGACACAGAGTAGGTGCTTAGTAAATATTTTGACTGACTTCTTTTAAATGCCATCGCTTTCCAATGATATCCTCCTTTCCCACAACCCTTCCTTTTAATAACAATGACAACAAAACAAACAGTTAAGCAAACAACAAAACTCATATGTCTGATAGGATTGTGATCAATATTCCAATAGGGATAATATAAAGGCCATTCATGCTTTTAACAGAGTTTAGATGCTATCTGAAGCTCTTTCCAACTTAAATTTCTACAATTCCTTAAGTTTAAGTCATGATCCTGTAAGCCATTTCTGGTGTTCCTATACTATCATCTTATTCATCTCTCCAATTATGAAGTCTTCTTTTCTATTGTTACATTTCCATTGTCTATCAGAAATAGTGATGAAATAAATATTATTAATTCCTCAATGAGTTTCAGTTTTTTTCTCATACTTCATAACTCTGATGGATTTTTCCACATTTCTCAAGTTGATAGCTTGAGCATTTTTAAATGGCTAAAAAGTATTTATTGAGCATTTACTGTACACCAAACACTGGGTTAAGTGCTGCAGATACAAAAAGAAAAGGAAATGGTCCCTGCTTTCAGGAAATTTACATTCTAATGGGGGAAACCCTGCTAATAGGTAAAACAAGGGAGGAAAATTATAGTCTGGGAAGTCTCAAAGATGAGGAGCTAGGACTTTAGAACAACATAGAAACATACCTTGTCTAGGGGTAGTAGTAGTGGTGACTTGATTAGCATTCTAGGTGGTTGGAGTAGGAGTAGGGAGAGGATAAACTCACAGATATAGGGTGGGAAATAGCCCAAGTGAAGATGAGGAAGCAGAGTAGTAGGGAATGTCAAACTGAATAACTCATCTCCTTTCAGACTTGGCCTCTGTCTGTCCAGTTGGGGTCAAGGAACCACAGCATCAGTAAGAATGACAAGGTAGAAAATGACTGGGGGGCAGATAGCTACCGTGATTACCAGCATGGTTCTTATGTTATATTTCCACAGTTTCCTCCAAGACAGTTTTTACCCTAGCAAATTTCTAGGATCAAGGGACAAATTTTTCTTTGCTATCATTTCCTTACGTAAATGAGACCCTGTCTGAACATGGCACACAATAATTTTTCTCTCCCTGGATGATAATACTTGATCTGATTGATTTTATGAAAATCAGTCTGAGTTCAATGTCAACTATGAAATCATTTTATAGAAGGAGAAAAAAGTCATACTTTTTTTAACCCCTTTAGGGATACATTTTCATATCTTCTGAACAAATTCATTGACCCCAGGAATACCTCAGCATTACTATTGCTTTTTCACCAGACAATTTGGACCTTTTTATGCCTACAAACTGAAACCACCATTTCTCCCCTTTCACTAGAGATAGCCCCAGGCCCCTAATTTTGTTGTTTTGTGCTATGAAATATTGCATCTATTAGTCCAGACCTTTTACATTTCCCAACAGATTAGAAAATTGTTAGAAAAAAAATGAGAACACTTATCTTTTCCCTTAACCTTCAAAAAAATACTAAGTGGCTCCAGAATTTTTGATTTATAAACTAATCTCATTCTCTGATCTGGAATAATAAACACCAGGGAATCTGGCTATTTATAAAGCTGGTTTTCATGACCAACTTAACGAACTTTCCTTTGGCCTAAAATTTTTAAAAACTGAAATGCAAAAATAGAAGCATTATCTTCAGTTCAGGCCTCTTTTCTTATAAAGATATACTTAAGATAGCTGTTTTTGCCTTTCTCAAATCCAGAAGGTCACTTAAAGCAAACCAGTGGCATGTTTCCATGACTTTTATGAAATCTAAATTATAGCACTAACCAATTTCTGAAGCTCATCATATTTTGGGGGCAATTAGGTAGTATAGAGGCTAGAGCACTGGGGCTTGGAATCAGGAAGACAAGTTAAACTAGCTTTAGCCCACAATTGCTAGATGTATGGCGCTAGGTAAGTCATTTAACTTCTGTTTGCCTCAGTTTTCTGATCTGTAAAATGGAAATAAAAATAGTACCTATCTTCAGAATTGTTGTGGGGAATAAATAAAATATAGTTGTAAAGTACTTAACACAGTGCCTGGCACTTAGTAACTGCTATAAAATATTAGCTATTTTTATTATTTTCCTTCTATATTATTGTATTATTATATGGACACTATATTGTTTTTAAGATCCAGTTCTTTCATGTAGTAGCTACAGCTTATGGAGAGATACATCTCCCCTTTAAAGCCTTGAATAAAGGTGTAAAAAACCATCACTTCATAGTACTATTCTACTTGATGAATACATTCACAACATCTTCCGTTCAGTAATAATGTGATGGGGGAAAAAAAAGGAAATACTTTCTTTGTCCCCTCAGGGTCATTTCTGGCCATTCTGACCAGACTACTAAATTCCTATTTAGAAACATTTCTTAGTAAAGACATCTAGAATTATAGACTCTACTACCTGAAAGGAGTATCAGCAAGCGTGACGCTCAACCTCCCCCCACCCTTCTCACACCAACTTCTTCATTTTGCCAATTTCTCATAGCAAACCCATATAGGTGAAATAACTTGTCTAATGTCACACACCCAATTTGTGGGAAAAAGCAAAAAACAAACAAAAACAAAATCCAAAGTTAGGATTAGAGCTAGGACTTCTTGATCTTTAGTTTAATGCTTGTTTGTTATACCACCACTTCCTTTCTGCTAACCTTATTGGTTGCACCAGAATTAAAACAATTACCCCCGTATCAAGTTGATCACAAAGCAATGAAAAGTCCTATTCACTGATCCAACATAATACCTTGCACATAATAAGCACTTAATGTTTTTCGAATTGAACTGAATATCAACTTTATCTCAGTTGGAAAGATTCTACTCTACATCCTGTTATTACAACAGATGATTAACTCTTTTTAGATTGCAAGCTTCCTTCACAGAATGAACAGCATTGTTGAAGAAATTCAGATTTTTTTCCCACTTAAAAACCCTGTTTGAATGTCTTCACTGATAAAATTTGTGGTGAAATGGCTGAGAATTTCTGCATAGATGAAGATGAGAAATCTTTATGAGAAATAAAATGTGAAAGTCCATAGAAAATAGCTTGGGCTGAGACTATGCTTATAAAACATAAAGTAAATTCTTTAGTATAATTGCCAATAAAAACTATCAATGTGATTAATGTAGTGTCCTTGCAATCAAATAATTGATTAGCAAATATTAATGAATATCCTTTATAAATGAGATACTGTGATATTTATTATTATTCCACTGCTGGGGAGAAATAGCTAGAATCTCATCCTTCCAAACAAAATGAACAGTTCAATTAATTTCTTAGGCAGTTCAGACTCTAAAATATTTTCCCCTAGAATTGATCTGGATAATGCATGAAGATGGATTTTTTTGGGGGAATAACTGAATTATCTTCATAATAGTTTTAGTTGCCCATTTCATTTTGTGTTTTGCAACATAATTTAAATTCCTGACTCCCTCCCCAATTCAGTAGTTCACTCTTAGTATATTTTACTACTTTCTGTGTTTCCTTATCTGTGAATATGTTGAATCTGCCTCCTCCCTCCTCTTTCCCTTCAGTACAATGTAAGCTCCCAGACAGAATATCTCCTAGCAAGGAGCCTTGCATATAGTAGGTGCTTTAAGACATATTTGTTGAAATCCTTTTTCAAATATCTAGAATTCTATAATGGATTTTTTGCAACTGAAGTTGCTCAGACTTGAAACTGCATCCAATCAGTTGTCAAATCCTGTGTTTCCACCATGAAAATCTTTGTTAAATCTGTCCCCTCCTTTTCATTCTCTGAACAACTCTCACCCTAAATACTGAAATAACTTAACTGATCCCCTTTACTCTAGTTCTTTCTCCTTTATCAAATGTCCTTTCACAAAATTGACAAAATACTCTTCTTAATGACATCTTTGATGATGTCAATATTCACCAAAAACTTTCAGCGGTTTCACCTTCATAAACTCACCAAACTCTTGTTCAGTTGTTGTGTGACTCTTTGTGACTCAATTGAGAATTTGCTTGGCAAAGATACTGGAATCATTTGCCATTTCCTTCTTTAGTTCATTTTACAGATGACGAAACTGAAGGAAAAAGGGTTTAATGACTTGTCCAGGGTCGTACAGCTAGTAACTTTCTGGGGCCAGATTTGAACTAAGAAAGATCAGCCTTCCTGACTCCAGGCTGGTGTTCTATCCACCAAACTACACGTTCTTTATCCTAGTATTTCTTATTCTCAGTAATCTGATTTTAACCTGCCTTTTTGGCCTTAGTTCATAATTAGTCATCTTTGACTGTCTAATCATGTCTAAGCCAGTTATCTACGCTCTAGACAAGAACTACTTATTATTGCCTGATCTTGCCCTCACATCTCTGACATCTATGTGTATAGGCACACATTCCCCACATCTGGAACAGAGACCTTCTCTATTTCAGGTTTCCTGAAATCCTTCTCTTTCTTCCAGACCCAGCTTTGGTCCTGCATCTCCATAAAAGATTGTAGGAACCATTCATCCTCAGGCAGAAATGGTCCCTTATACCTTGATCCTCCCATGTTAATTTCAAGCCCCTCTTGTGAATTTACCATATAATATTTGAGTTATAGCTACGATTATGGGAGAAGTTCTCCTCCCAATACACTGTAAATTCTTTGAGAATAGGACTATGATATATTTTTGTTTTAGTATCCCTAGTGTTTATCTAAGTGCTTTACATACTGTGGACATTGAACAAATGCTTTTGAATCTGATTGAACAGAGTTGTCCAGCAGACTAATAAATGAAATATAGACAAGTGGTATAGTGATAGAGCACCAGGATGGAGTCAGGAAGACTTGAGTTCAAATCCCAGCCTCAGACACTTACCAGGTATGCGACCCTGGGCAATCACTTAATCCTATTTACCTCAGTCGCCTTATCTGTAAAATAAGCTGGAGAAGGAAATGTATTTACCAGGAAAACCCCAAATGGGGTCACAGTCAGACACGACTGAAAAATGACTCAACAACAAAACCATATTAATATATGTGTATTTATATTTACTGTGATATATGTTTATTCAATTACAATTACTGAATGTGTGGATAAGCACCTTCTGGAACTTTACAGCTGTTTAAAAATATTTTGTAAACAGGTCTTAAATGTAAAATATTACAGTATTTATTAGGAAGTTACCTAGCATCAACAAGAATCCCAGGTGGATTTCCTGTGTTTGTAGAGTATATGGGGTACAAAGTTTGTAACAGAAAAATCAAAGAGTTTTATCATTTAGTTAATCATCATAACATTCTTGGGAAGCTGGGACTTCCTGGGGAAGCCAGTCCATCCTCAGGAAAGAGTAAACAAATGCATTAACCTGATTTCTAAGGTCAGCCTTTGCCTATGACTATACAAGGTCACCACTTATAATGATAACTTTATTTGTTCCATGATCTTGCATCCCATCTTTATATTCTTTATCTACATGACTCATAATAAAATTAATGAAACTGTCATATAAAATTTTATTAATGACTCATCTTAAAACCCTTTTGCAAAAATCAGATACAAAGAGGATGGTGATTTGTGCCAGTGGTTTTATCTTCATTTGGATGTAAGATCTAAATCATACAAATTCATTCTTTACCTTAGGTCTATCAAAGAACAAATACAAAAAAAAATGGCATTAAGTATTTCAGATGTAAACATCTCTGGATTTTTGAAATAACTTTTCAACCTGCTTATGCTGTTCAAATTAACCTTTCTAAATACACACAGGATGAGAGTTGAGATTCAAAAAAATCCTGACAGGCTATAATGAGACATCACATCTAAACTGAAGAGATTTAATAAGGAAAAATGAAAAGGTCTTTGTTTTAAGTGAAAGAAAATCTCAAACGCAGAACAGAAACATAGGTAGACAATAGTTTATATAGATTAGATATGGGAATTTCAGATGACTCCAAAATCAATATAAAGTAATTCAACTAAAAAAATCTAACATTGATTACATGACTACTATATGCAAGATGCAAGGAATTGTACCTGATGTTGCTTAATAGTGTAACAAGGCCACCAAAAAAGATTAACAAGAGCCTACTTTGTATAAAGTTAGATATAATGCCCAAAAAGAGCTTTAGGATGAGAATACATGATACTCTTGTTCTCTGTTTTCTTCAGATCACATGTTGAGGACTGCTGAGGTCTGTGAGCCTTTATATATCCTGCAGGGCCTACTCCTATTGGCCTTGTCACCAATCTTTTGATATGTGCCCTGAAGAGGAAACTTCCTATCTGTGTTGTATCCTTTTATTAGAATATAAGCTCAGTGAGAGCAGGAGACAGCTCATTTTTCTAATTGCTTGCTCATCATAATATCTGGAACATAAGTGCTCAATTTTTCATTCATTTCATTAATTATCATTGTACACTGTGGTACTTACTTATATTTTTGTCTTGCCTAGTTATTTAGCTTTGTCATATATGCAGAGAAGTTTCTTTTCACTGTATTCTGTTTGACTCACACCATGAATTGCACAGTATTTTACCATAACACAGTCCAATAAATTATTTTTTAATTTAATTGTTCATTCATTGATAAAAATTCAGCACCTTCTGTGGGTAGATAAAAAATGCTTCTCATGACTGATAATTGATTTAGAATCATGTTAAATTGCATGTAATAGTTTGCTCATGCCTGAAATAAATAATTTGCTTAAAGCAGTCATTTTATGGTCTCTATGATATTGTGTGTGATACTGGGTAAGAGACAGTAATAAAGAGAGTCCGAATTAGAACACAACTTTCTTTCACAATTTGGATTACTGTCAGAATTCTCTTTCTTTTCTATTTGTAATTCTGATTTTTAAAGCATAACCATTGGCTAAAGGTGTCCTGCACAATATAAGCTTCATATTTGCTGGTCCATAGCTCTATATAGGAGAGTGATTCTGGGAGGAAAATAAACTGGAGCTTAAGATGATATTTGGTATTTTAATTTCATATTCCAGGTTCTCAGTTGCGGCAAACAATGGGCCAATTATGATAATTTATAAACAACTCCATCAACAATTCAACTTGGCCAAAATTTAATATCTAAAATGCAGAGCACAGTACTTGGTTCTGGAAGGTGCAAAGAAACCTGTTAGAGAAGACAATGTGTTTTATTTATGATCCATATGGATAATGTTTTATTTTGGTATATTTACTAAGTGCCTTAAATGTTCTGGGAGAATTGTTGTAATTCACAACTTAATTACAACTCTTTGGGGTTCCTAAATTATTAATTTAAGCTTTAAAATAACCCTGCTGGGTTGATATACAGATTTTACTATCATTCCCATTTTACAGAGAAGGAAATTGGTGCTAATTAAGTCATTAAGTGAGATGCTGGTCATGACAAAACTTGAAAGCCTCAAGAATGAGATTTCAGGTCAGGCCTTCCTGACTCCACACCCAACACTCTTATCCGTTACACCGCACATACCTGCTGCAACTTACAAACGGAATGTAAGTTGGACTGTGAAGGATTCCAGACCAAGAAACATTGACCTAGTAGCTTAATTGCCAAATATTCAGGACCATGAATAGCCAAAAGAATATAGATTACTTCTGAAAGGGTACTTCAGTTTTTTGGAAAAATACAAAAAAGTATTTCTAATGTTATCTGATCACCTTTACGTGAGGAAACTTTTTTTCATTTAAGTCCTCGTGGTTAGGGTACCCTCCGTAGTTGCTCAGGGACCTAAGAAGATCGTTTGTAATTGTTAATCAGTAGATTTCTTGAATCTCATTTCCATTCTTTATTTCTTGTCTTTCTTTTTCTCTTCCTGTGCCCTTGTTTATTCCAGCTTCCTTCACCAGATTTGTGTGTTCTTCAATTGTTTTCACCTTTTTGAAGGATAAGTTTCATTTTCCAGAACTTTGAGACCATTACTTTCTACAAGCCCAAATCCCTAAAAAGAACTATTTCCGTGTCCTTTATATTAAAAATGATTTTTGGTGTGATTAAAGCAGAAGCGTTGGGAGGGAAAGTTTGAGGGGTTTTTGATCAATATGAGGTTGTTATGAGGATTAAATAACCTCATACGTGCAGGCACTGGCAAATCTTCAAGTGCTATATAAATCTTCTTGTTACTACATCAGTCAACAAATTCTTTCATATATATAAAAATAGTCAGAGTTATTTTTTCAGTAAGTTCCTCCCTTCTTAACACTTTCTAAAGTTAGGAAAACTTTGCCATTTTATGAGTGCCTTTTTTAAAAGGAAACTTTGAATGATCAAATTCTAAATGCAATATTAAACTACACAGCTGGGCACTGGATCTGGAAAAAAAAGATCCCCTAGTCATGGAATCTCTGCTCCAGGTCACTGTGGGATGGACCTGTGAAGTAGTGCTAAGAGCTCATGGAAATAATGTTTGTTTACCATTGAGTATAAAGAATGTACTGAGTTCTTAGAGAGCAGGGTAGACATGGTTTTGCCCACTAGCTTTTCCATCTGTATGGTTAATGTATTTTTACTTAATTTAAAGACCTTCCCCATCAACTACTAGGCCTATGTGACTTGGCTAAATTACGTTGAAGTCTAAGTCATATGTGGTAGGAGGATCTTGCTGAATGGGTGGAACTAGAAGAGTGGAACAGAGCTAGATGTTGGTGAGAGCAGTTAGAAGGGAGGAGAGAGAGGACACAGGCAGGCACAGCTAGTCTTGTGAGTGCTGGTGGGAAGGGGGAAAGGTTTGAGAATGGCATTGTCCCCCTGCAGTGCTAATGTGTATTGACTTCTTGGTTGCTATGATGGATTTGGCTTTCTGGTGTTGGGAGTTGGCTTTCTGGTATCTGAATGATTATTTTTTCTTCTGCTTTCAATATGGAAAGTTGGTTATACTTTCTGATTCAGAACTATGCAGGCATATTCATAGTCACCATTGATGCTGTGAATATTACCTTGGCCATACACAATCTAATAGGAAAACCTAAAAAAGAACCATTAAAGCCAGATGCTCAAACATTTCCAAAATCATTGAAATGAGAATTAACTGAATTCAGGACTGCAAAAGAAGCAATTATAAGTACTTTTACCTTCAAGAAAAGTATTCTGAACCTTCATAAATCATCCTCATTCTCACCTTTCTTATAAAGCATCTCAAATTGCTGAGTTTTTTTAGGGAGCTATTTAAAATATCCTTTTTAATAATACAGTTGGCTGATATATTCATTGGATGCTTACAAGGAAGAACTAGTAAAGAACTGTTTCAAAATCCACATGCCAGCCTCAGATTAATTTGTCCATTTTCAAACAAAAAATACCTATATGTGTGGAGATAAGATATTTCCCCTTTCTCATTCACAAAGGAGTCTAGTGGTCATTGATAATCCAAGCTTTCTTCTACTTATTCAAGAAGTGTTGGAGAGGAGTAGTTCCCCATTTCAACAGCTTGGACTATTCAAGTTGTGATTTTTCCTGATGTCATGGTCCTCTGTGAGAACAAAGACAAACCAAACACACACACACACACACACACACACAACCACAACAACCACAAGAAGAATTATACCACCTCTATGGAACCAGCACTGTAAAAGCTGAGATTTATAAACAAGATCACATTCAGAAGAGAATGATAAAATACAGATTTTAAATTTCTTTAAAATATGACTGGCTCTTAGAAACTGAGCTCAGTTTCAGTTATTAAACTGTTCAATTATTAAATCACAATTTTTAATTACTCATATTCATTTATCTATGTCTATAGCTGAATCTTTATAAGGCCATAAAGGGGCAAATCAAGATTTTATCTTGCATTGGTTGACAGGAAGCTGTTTGTTTTCCATCATCCAGTGGAGGTTATTCTTTGAACCAAATGTCTCTCTTCTTTTCTCGCACGGGGTGAGGAGCATTGACCTATGAAAGAAAATCCTACCTTGCATCACACATCATCTTTATGCCCCTCAGATCTAGGACTAAACCATTTTCATTTCTGTTCCTAAAATTCCTCTTCCTGGCCTAACGTAACTTGACTGGGCTTGAAAGCACCAAGTTACACTTAGTTCCGTGTATACTTCCTCTATGCCTTGGGCAAGGATATGGCTTTCAGTATTATAGGTCGAAGATTGTAATTCCTAGTGGAGGGATGAAAGAAAAGGAAAGGAAGGAAAGGAGGGAGGGAGGGGGAGAAAGATAAAGAGATGGGGAGAGGACAGGGAGGCAGAGGGAGACAGAGGTAGAGAGAAAAACAGAGATAACGAATAAGGAAAGGGGCAGAAAAAAGTAGAAATCAAACAAGCTATGCCTTTCAACAATGGAACAGAGACTGGGTAGAAGTAATGGTTCTGACTAATCATGGTTGGATTCTAACTAATGATCCCAAACCAGTACTTTGAGTATGGGCTTAAAGTCTCGTTGTTAAACTCAAGAAATTCTTCTTATATAAATATTAGGAGGAAATATGACCATCAGGTCTAAACCACCACCCTAACAATGAGAGAACACATGAATTGTAGCGTGATGGTTGCCCTTCATGCAATAAGAGAATAGTTTTATATTGGTTTGAATAGTTGGAAATCTTTTCTCCAAAGACTGAATCCAGCAGTGTAGACACAAGTCACCAACAGAGAAAAAATGTTGGTGAAGTGAATAAATGCAATGTCTTGTACATTAGATCCAAATGCTAGAAATAGTTTAGATCTGAGTCAAAGTTGGAAACAGTTCACACAAACAGAAGGCAAAGTTCTATGCTCCCAAGGTATCTCCAAAGGGAAATGGGAGAACTCATAACATAAAGAATCTATATATAAGAATGTATTATATATATGTGAATGTAAAAATTTGACTTCTCATTACAGAAGTCATAACTACTGTCATGCAAGCACTGTCATGATGGGGAAGATATTTAACCTCTTTGAGCGTTATCAATAAAACTAAGAGACTGACAAAAGAACTTCCAAGGTCCTTTCTAGCTCTAAATCCTAGGATTCCATGAGTCTTGGAATGTGAAATGGGTGACATATAGTCTTCTATCTTGTCACGCCAGCTCCTTTCCTAAGCTTCCTAAAAGTGGTTATCCTCTTAGAGTGGACGTATATTTTTTCAACGAGCTGTCAGCATTCCCATTTGGATCTTTGTTGACAAAATTCAGCAAGTATTGAACTTATCAATAATGTCTGAACCTCTCTTCTTGCTCCAAAGTTCCCTATTTCTGTTGATGGTACAACAATCCTCTCAGTCCCTTGGATCTGAAACATAAGAATTTGTCTTGACTTTTCTCTCTCCCTTAAAACCCCAATACCCAGTTACCAAGTCCTGTCAACCTTAATTCTTTCCCATCTCTTCTATGTCTCTTTTTCTCTGCTATCATCATTACCCTACTTTGAATTCTCTTTACCTCTCACTTGGATTGTTCTGATAATCTAAAAATCATCTCCTCAGATTCATCTTCTACCTTCTCCAACACATCTTTTCCACACCTGCCAAAAATAATGCTCTTTATTAAGTCATTCTTCTGTTCAAAGTTCTCTAGCAGTTGCCTATTACCTTTGGAAACAACAAGACTGGCAATGATAGCATTCAAAAATGGCTCCGACCTAATTTTCAAATCTTATTTCACATCACTCCACTTTATGCACTTTGTGTTAGGCAAGCTCAAATTCTACTTGCTCCTAGAGCCCATTGTACTGTCTCCTGCTGTCATTAATTTCTTTGCCTTTCAGAATCCTTATCTTCATCAAGGTTCAACTTGGTTGTCATTTCCCCTCCATCCTCCCAGTTAAAAGTATTCTCTCTCTTCCTCGAAATTTCCCAGAGAAATCTTTTTGGAACTCCCTTTTCTCCCATTACTCCTTAGCTTGTATTATACTTATTTCTCTCTGCCTCATTAAGTCCCCATAGTATTATAAGTTTCTTGAGGACAGGGACAGACATTTTTGGACTTTTATACCTATGAACTGTAGCACATTGCCTTGTATGTAGCAGATACATAATAATACATTTTGAATTTGAAT
The DNA here is from genome assembly GCA_028658325.1 of Potorous gilbertii. Taxonomy (NCBI): domain Eukaryota; kingdom Metazoa; phylum Chordata; class Mammalia; order Diprotodontia; family Potoroidae; genus Potorous; species Potorous gilbertii. The sequence goes on along the minus strand of CM053769.1, from coordinate 627,365,468 downwards.
TTGAAATGATTAAAAGTCAGTTATGAGTTTAAAAAAAGCAATAGATTCTTCACAGTCTCTGGAATGATTTCTCCTGATTGAATATCACTTTCCCCCAACCCTGTTACACATTTATCTCCACTCTCAGAGATAACGATGAATTACTGTTACAACCCCCTTGGGAGGGCAAAATTCAGGAATTGGCTGAAAAACATTTCTAACCCAACTATTGGAAATAATGCTACTAGCTTCTATAGCAGTTTCAAAAAGTTCACATGCCAGGAAAAGCATATGTTTTCCTTTAAAATATGTAAGTTTTGCAAAATTATTAATATTTAGATTCTTAATCAAACTAAGTATCTTGAGTTTCTTAAAAGGTAGGTAAAAACCCAAAGCAGAAAGGCATTCAGTTGTCAAGAAGTTGAAAGTAAGTAACCATGATCGTAGCATTACAGATGACAACATCATAGAAGACACATGGAGCTCCCCAACTGTATCATTTTATAGATCAGCATACTGAGGCTTAAAAGAGTTAAATAATAATAAATATAAAATTTAAATAAATTATATATATATATAAATTTATATATAAAATATAAAATTTAAATAAATTATATATATAAAATAAAAATAAATTGTCCAAGGTCACACAGAAAATTATAAAACCAGGATTTGAATAAAAGGTCTCCCATGATAGTTTGACAAGGAGGTAGGCAGCATAGTGAAAGTATATTAGACTTTGGGTCAAGAGGTCCTGAGTCACAATCTTGCTGTAGACACTTACATGACTAATATATCACTAACTTTTCTACAGCATTTACAATTTTCCAGGTGTTGGGCTAAACACTTCACAATTGTTATCTCATTTGATCCCCACAACAATCCTAGGAAGAAATTGCTACTATCATTCACACTTTATAGATGAGGAAACTGAGAGAATCAGTGACTTGTCCAGGGTCCTAGAGCTAGTAAGTGTTGATGATTGGATTTCAATTCCAGTTTGACTCCAGGTCCAGCCCTCTTTCTTCTGTACCAATCATCTGCCTAGCTATTATTATAATATAATAAATATATAATTATATTATTTTATGCATGGATAATGTATATGTTACATGATTAATAATTGTATGACCCTAGGAAAGTCACTTACCTATTTTCAGCCTCAATTTTCTTATTAGTAACGAGGAAAGTAATAGCATCTGCCTCTCAAGGCAACAACCTCATAAGGTTATTGTGAAGAAATATTATATGTAAAACACTTCACCAACCTTAGCGCAGTATTGAAATGTTAGCTATTACTATCTTGCTGCAATTCAAGATGAAAGTCCTTTCTAGATGGAAGAAAACAGAATGAGTCGAATGATAGCAACATATGACTTAATGTGTCATTATGCAGACCTTCTGAAAGACATAATTGAGCCCTCTATTAACTGAGTCTCTTATGTAACAACAAGGATCTACAGCCATGTTTCCCAGCAAGACAGAATAGTCATGTACCTAGCTAAAATTCCTATGCAAGAAAGGTTAGAGATTTGAAACTCCAATAATGGGTTCTGACAGATGGTCACATGCTCTGCTGTCTATGCAGTGTGCATTAGAATCAGCCACTGGTGTTCTATTCCATGAGACAGCTCCATTTCTGGGACCAATTATGTGACAAATAATCCCAGAGTAAATGTTAATAGGGCAAAGACTCAAATTAAAATTAGTAACACCTTCTTTGGAATTCTCAGTGATTTAAAAAAATGCAAGCACATAAAATACATTTACAAATGGTACTCTTATTAAATGGATTTCATTGAAGCATAAAACACTTTTCTTCTGAATTTTTAGACAAGGAAGGAAATCGATATTGTCTTCAACAATGATGGGATACTGCTACTTAAAAGCTGGAAACAAATTCCACACTAATTTACCACAGTTGTGAAAAACTCTGTTTCAAATGAACTTCAGATTTTGCTAATTTTTCTACTGGTTCTGTCCTCAGAATGACAGAAAATACATAGTGACAAAATTTATAAAACATTGGTTGAGCCAAAGCCGTAAGGAGCTTCCTAGGGGAATAAGAAAATAAAAGAAACTTCCAAGTCCCTGTAGAATTTTTCAAGGCACAAATGGAAACATTTGAAAACATAGGGAGTCCTCCAGACCCTTAAAGATTCAACCTAGAGGTTTGTGTCTTTTGTTTTGGATAAGGGGAAAAAAAGGAACTGATGAAATCTTGACTTAAAAACACAACGATGCTAATTCACAATTTCTTAGCCTTACATTTTTACTTTCATTCCAAACCAGACAAACAAATTGTAAGGATAGAAAGAAAAGAGATAAAACTACCTATAGGATTGCTGGTGATAAAAATAATGGTTTGTATTTAAAGAGATTCTCAAATAAATTCTAAGAACCAATGAATGAAATTTACATATCCCCAATATAGTTCTATAAGTGTATGTATACATATATATCTGGTCCTCTTTGAGGGTGAAAGACAAACAACAGTCTATATATGGAGAGAGGAAAAAAGAGAAGAGGAGGGAAGGAGGAAGATGAGAGAGAAGGAGGAGCGGGGAGAAGGGAGAGGGAGGGAGGGAAAGGGGGAAAGAGAAGAGGAGAGAAAGAGAGAGAGAGAGAGAGAGAGAGAGAGAGAGAGAGGTCCACTCAATCACTAATCCAATACTTCGTTATGAAAGGGAGGTTCTCTGATTCTATGACCGGTAGTACACAAACTCTGGCAAGCCCTAACAAGGTAGAAAGACTTTTGGTTTAGAGCCAGAAATGAATTGTATATTTTTTCATTCAGAGACCAGAAATGATAAACTCCTTACCACATTGTGAGAATTACTTTCAGTCCCAGAAACTCATGAAGGCTATTGACTAAAGCATATTGTGTTTCTCATTCACATAAGTGGAGGGAAACAGTGGATCCCTCTGCAGCTAGGTGGTGGAGTGCTAGACTTGGAATTAGGAAGACCTGAGTTCAAATACTACCTCAGACCCTTAATAGCTGTGTAACTCTGAAAAAGAAACCTAACCATTCAGTCTCAGTTTATTCATCTGTAAAATACAGAATAATAAGAGTACCTATTCCCTCCATTATAGATCAGATGAGATATCATGCCATATATTTTGTAAACCCTAAAGCACTATTTAGGTACTTACTATTATTATATAGCTCTGAAAAGGTTTTAACAAAACATATCCTTACAACCACCAGAAAAGATTGGTATGGTATTGCCCTAATATACAAATTGGGAAACAGGCTCAAAGAGTTTAAGACTTTCCTAGGATCATACAGCATACCAGTGCCAGAGGAGAGAGTTGATCCTCTGTCTTCCCTTATTCCAAGTCCAACACTTTCCATTACACTCCATTTCCTGGTCAAACATCTTTAGCTAATATATCAGTTCTAAATAAAATAAAGCCTCACCAAATAAGGTCTCAGACAAGTAGCAATAGAATACCAGTGTACTTCCCAAGTTTTGGTCAACAGATAATAAGAGTTTGAAACTTAAAGAAAAATAAATAATAGACCTCAATAAGTCACCGCACTTCCAAGAAAAAGGAATCTCTATTTCACGATAAACCAGATTGAAATGTATGAATTTGGATTTAATTATAAAGATTTCTAATGCCTTAGACAGACAATTTTGCTATTTTAAACTGATCAAGTGTTGCACAAATACTTATCTGGAAAGAAAGACTTCTTTGGAAAGGGAGTTTGTGAATTTGTTTTAAATTGAGAATGAACAAGTCAGATTCCACAGATGGATCTATTTTGCCCTAAATAACTACTGTCATAACAATTAGACCCCCACTCACCAACCAAATGAACAACTAGCCAAAACTTTCTCAAATGCAAGAAAGGGGCTGAATTCCAGGACCCAAGGTTAAACAAAGCCAATTTCCTCATCAGGAATATGGATGAGAAAAGGCCCAGACCCAACAACATGGAACATTTCCTTCACTCCCTAACATAACATTCGAACACTCCTCCTTCCCCATCACCTTTGATCAGGTGAATTGCAGAGCTCTGACCTTGGCACACTGTCACAAGTTCACAATCCAGGTGCACAATTCCTGGCATGATAGATCAAGCATAAACCAGGGATTTTACATTTTTAGTTTCCTTTGTAGAAAAATGTGATACATAATACAATGTGATCTTCTTATAAATCAGACCATTATATTTTCACGAAACTCCAACATTAGCCTTGGACATAAGAGATTTAAATCCTATCAAATCAACTTTTACACACAGTAACAGAAGTCCAAAAAAAGAAAGAAAAAAGCACTTGGAAGACCTTTAGCTTTTTCCTTTTTAAAGAATCTCATGAGCTCCCACTCAGTAGAACAGGCCCAAACCCCACACATTTTATCTTCTTTCCAAAAATAGCCAACACTGTGAAAAGAGGGCCAAAGATAATGAAGACCAGATGCCTACCTTCACTGGTAGCTGCATTCTTTTGAGCTTTGGTCGGCGTGTGATCTGTACTTGAACTCACGTCGGATGAGATGCTTGAGCTGCCTTTGCCTATGAGAAATAAAATAAGCAGAAGTTGTTGAATTTCTTAACTCCAGAATTCCAGACACATGCTGACCAGTGAACCACACCATCTTTTCTGTCTTATATAAAGGGATATTATAAAACACAAATTTAATTGTATTATAAATAATTAATGACTTAATAGTCTTGATCCTGTAGAAAAAATGATCTGAAGGCAGGTACGGTTTCCTTTAGGGATTTGTATCTCCAGAATATAGCTTAGTACTTTATCCATATGGCAGGTACTTAATATATCCTTGTTGAATGAATAATATTATCACTTTTCTTTTATGTATGTGCTTTTTCCTGGAGGGACATAATTTGAGTTTTGTTATATCCAAAACAAGTCATATTGGTTCTACTGTAAATTCAGATTGGATTATTCACATAATCTAAATATTTGAAAATACATTAAATGCATATTTTACGCATAACATTGTGTTAGGTGGGGTAGGATGGAGAAGGGGCTTTGCAAATGTTTTACGAGATATGATCCCTGTTCCTACTGAATGTCAAAAAAAATTTTTTTAGCTGATAAAGATGATACCAAATTTAGATAAAACATGGTCCCTGATGGGACAGTATATATAATGTTTTCTAAGAAAGAATTTCCTAAAATAGGATAGTCTAAGAACCCTGAGTTTCTGAACTGGAACAAACTTTAGAGATAATCTAGTATAAACTCTTACTTTGCAATTGAGGAATCCGATCTCTAGAGAGGCAACTTGAATTTTCCAGGGTCATACAGAGAGGAAACAATGTGTTTTATTTGGGGGAAAAGCACCGTACTTTGGAGGCAGAACACCTGAGTTCCAGTGTGATCTCTGCTATCCACTACTCATGCAACCATGGGCAAATTACTTCTCTTCCCTAATCCTTGGATGCCAACCTTGTCAAGTGAAGGGTGGATGAGAGCTATGACTCCTTTCAACACTAAGTCCCTGATTCTAATGAAAGGCAAAAACATAGGTCTTCTGAAACAAAGTACTTGAATCATGACACCACACTGATTTCCAAGTGAGTTATGCTACCACCACAAATATATTTCACCTGCAAAAGGAAGTCCATTGGCAAGAGTTCCTATTTGTGTATTTACAGTAAGAATGTTTTGTTTCTTCATTTTTCACTACATAAAGATACCAAAAGAAAACAAATACAATTGTATAACTTTATCATCTTGATAAAATAGGAGGGAAAGGGAAGGGATCTTTCATGTAGAGGTATAAGCAGGTCAAGTGAACTATCATTTATAGACTATTGTGGCTATTTACCTGACTCCAGAAAAAAAAATTTTTATTTCTCACCATGAATAAAACTAGTCACAACAACAAAAATCTGTCCTTGATCCTCTGCCTCATCCAGTTACCATATAATCTCTCTTCTCTACAACACCAACTCTGTCAAACTTTTTCAAAAGTTGTCTTCACCATCCACCATCTTCCTAATACTTTGCCATTTGACTTCTAACCTGTATTCTACTGTAAATGTTTTAAAAATCAATTGTAAAAAAAAAAGCAGTGACATCTTCCTATATAAATTGATTAGACAAAACTTATATGGTCACCCAAGTAAAGAGGTGGGTTCCAAAGAGAGACAACTATAGCGACTGATGAATAGTCCTGATGTAAAAAAAAATAAAATAAAACACTCTTCTAACCCTTTGGTTTCTCTTGTTAGATCTACTTGTGGTTGGTTTACGGAGAGGCACCTAAGATTTGTATACACTAGACTGATACATTTGGACAAATTCAAATTCTTCTTTTCTTCCTCAGCATAATACTGCACATTTCCTAACATTTCTAGACCATTCAGCCCTAAGATCTTGTTAGAGTTGGTTACTTGAGTTAAGTCATACTCTAGGTTTCATTTCTCCATATCAGGCCAAAATGTTGACCTGTAATGAGGTAATTAATTAAATGTAATGAAATAATCAGCAACAACACTGATCAAGAAAATCATAATAATTAACATTTATATAGTGTTTACTATATGCCAGTTACTATGTTAAGCATTTCACAATTTTCATCTCACTAAATCCTCACAAAAACCCAGAGAAATAGATGCTGTTATTGTCTCTACTTTGTAGATGAGGAAACTAAGACAAATAGGGGTTATCCTTGCCCATGGTCACACAGCTAATAAATATCTAAGGTCAGATTTGAATTCCGGTCTTCCTGACTCCAGGCTTGGAACTCTACTCAGTATGCCACCTAACTGCCCCATGTATGTTGAGAACTGTCCTACATGAGTATGTCTATTAGGTCAGTTTATATATTATTAATAAACCCCAGAGTTAAAGAAATCAGATGAGAGATTTTCTATCTGCCCCTTTTAATAATAACCTGAACAGCACAATAAATGATGGTGGGTATTTTTTCAATGTCCTCTTTCTTCTTTATATCCTTGACATATTCTAGTTACATTTATTTTGTTCAATCAAAGGTATTTTTATATTTTAAAATCATCTCTGTCCATTATTTAAGAATTACTTCTAAGTCACAGTTGTCTGAGGTATCTCTATTCATTCTCTATTTTGATGGATGTGACCATTTATATTTGAGTCATACATACATTTGAATTTTATTGTGACATATGTTGCTAGATGTTGGTTAAAATCTAATTTCTTCCAAACTATTTACCAATTCTCCCAGCAGTTCTTATTCAATATGAAGTTGCTATCCCAGTAGTTGGTACTCATTGATTAATAGAACATTATTCTGCTATGTTTGATTCCTTCTTCATTTCATTTAACTTATTTGTTCAATTTTCAATTGTCTATTTTTTCTGTGTTATAATCAGTACTAAATATTTTTGAAGATTAAAACTCTATAATATAGCTTGAGATATCAGGGCTGCTGCACTCCAAATTATTTTCATTATGTCTCTTGAGATTGCACAATTTTGCAATCCAAGATCTAAATAACAAATGGAATTTCTTTTTATGATCTTTTTTTCTGAGTTTTGTCTGTAATATTCAGAAAAGCTATTGATTTTTGTAGGTCTACTTTGCATCCAGCTACTTTTATAATGCTATTATTTCAGTCACTCTGCAATTTTGAGTTGTCAAATAAACTTTTAGTATTTCTTCATTTAAGTTCTTTTTCATTATTTTATGCAGATTTTATCTTAAGGAAAGATGAATTATTCCAATATTTTGAATGCATGTATGTGTACATTTTAGTATGAATTAAAATACATAAAATATATTAAGATATTAATAACTTCTTTTTCTATAGTGATTTTAAGTAGAATAAAGTTTCTGAAGTTCTCTTTTTGTGTGTGGGTTTTTTTTCTTTGATTACAATGTCTGCCCCGTTGGATTTTGTTGAATCTCCTTCAGGTCCTCATTTTAACTGTGTAGGAATCTTTATGCATTAATTATTTCTTAAAAAAAAAAATCACTGTCCCACTTTGACTCCCTCTTCCATTTTATAATTGAATTCCTCCCATTCACACTTTTGGTTATTATTATACAATTTTCATTTCCTATTGTAATGTTTCCTCCTTTTGATTTGTCCTACTCCACATCACCTTCTTTGAAAGAAAAAAAAGGGAAAATGAGGAAAACGGGAATGAAATCAGTATTAGTTATCCACAGTTAGAATGATTTGATTATAAACTTTTTCCCTTTCCCTCTTCTAGTTCAAAGAGAAATTATAATCAGCCCTTTGTATTGGAAGCTACTGAATTTTTTGCATATGATTATTCTATCTCCAACTCTACCTTTTTTTATCAGTCTTTTTCCTCTTTCTCCCTTGCTTCAATCCACTTTCATGTTTAGTTTATGTGTACTTCTACACTATACCCCTTTTTCCCTTTAAATTTCTTTAGTTGGTTGCACATAAAAATAATGTCCATGTGATCCCCCTCCTCTCTTTCCTTTCTCTTCTCCATTCCTTTGTTAAGGAATTCCTGTTCACCCCCCCCCCACTCCCTTCCCATGCTAATTGGCCCCTGAAAGTTCCCTACAATATAAAATTTAGCTTTTGAGAATATATTATATTTAGATGTAGGCCTTTTGGTATATTGTATTACTTTACTTTTCTTTGTTTCTCATGTTTGTTTCAAATATATAATGGAAATGGTACTGAAGTTTTAATGCCAAACATTTTAATTTCTTCACAAAATTTCTTACATTTTCTCATGCTGATACAATATTAACTTAACTCACAGACGTCATATTTTTAAAATGACCTTCCATTCCAGATTATACTCTACTCACTGAAACAATTGCTCAACAGAAAATTACAGTCAGAGAATGTGCATCGTCAAGAAGCAATCCAAGAGGGTTAGGTTTAAAAACGCACCTTTCAAAGGAGTTATAGTAATTCTTTTTCATATGGTGGGAGTAATTGAAAAGTCAAGCCAGTAGTTACATCACCTAAATAGCAAAATAAAATAGCTGCTATTACTTCTGCGCAGAATGAATTGCTTGGTTCTAAAGCCAAGCCATTTTTATTTCTTCCCTCTGCTTCCTAACTCTCTTTTCTTTTCGTTTGGAAGGAAGGGCAAATGTCCTTGTAATGGTCCTGTATGAAATATAGCTTCCAGGTTTTGTTTTGCAGCAGAAATCACATGTAGCTACACAGTCACATGACTAAAACTTTCTCTTTGTCAATGGACAAATGTGTAAAAGATGATGAAAACCATTCTAAGCTCTACCATCCAAATAACATACAGACAATAGAGAAAGAAGTAGTAGAGAAAAAAGGAGGAGAAGAAATAGATAAGGAAATAAAGGATAAGGAGAAATGTATTGAATGCCATAAATGAGGAATACATACAAATATGTCCAATAAAGTCTTGTCTTGATGAGTAATGATGGCATGGAGGTTACCTTGTGTAATGTTAATGTAAAGTTAATGGTGGGTGGAGGGAAGAATTAAAGATCTTCCCTGTCCATTAATAGGTCTCAATACTTTTTATTAATTTCTGTTGAGGCAATGGGTCAGAGGGTCATACCTTTCAGCTCTGATAAGTATATAAATGCTCTGAGGTGACATTTTCCTTTGGGGTTTACTCATTGGAAGCATTTGTTTAGCCAGACAAGACTGAGGAACCACTAAGGAGCCCCCAACTTTGAAAACCCAGATGTTGATGCCTTGCTTTCTGTGGTAACTATGTATGTATGTAACGGTCAGACAGCTGGGTCTATCTGTTGATCTGTGGTATATATATTGCTTATGGTTAGACAGTTGGAAACCCTCTCTGTTGGTCTTTATTTCTCTGCATGTATTTTCTCAGTTGGTATATTGATTATTGATTAAAGTGATTGTTAAACCCTCAAAAGTTGATTTCCTTTTAGTAAAGCAGATGTAAGAATCTGTACAGCAGGCCCTTCTGTATATGTCAGAATGCTTGATGTTACACTTTGGTTCTCAAAAGGTTATGCCTATAGAGAATAAGGTCTGACGTTCCACAACGCTTCAGGGGCTTCTAAAGGGCAATGAGCTGAGTATGTATCTTTTATCTGAGGATTGGAGAATCAACTTGGCTAAGTCTGTAGAGCTCATCAGATGATTGACTGGAAAGAGTCAACATTTTCAAAGAAACTCACCAGGACCATCTACTAAGCACAGAAAAGTTACGATATTTGTTTATAGGGAGAGGGACCACACTGACAAAAAAATCAGACAAAATATTGAACTACTGAAAATGAAAAAAAAAATGGAAAGATACATCTGCTAACAAATTGGGAGGAAATAAGGAAAGCATTATATGAGGGGAGAAGAAAAAATGGACAATAAGAGTATTTGTGTCATTATTTAACTTTTGCAAATGATTTAACATGCTTTATCTCATTTGATATAGTTGTCATTTTTTCAGAAATATCCAACTCTACTCCGTTTGGGATTTTCTTGGCAAAGTTGTTTGCAATTTCCTTCTCCATCTCCAGATGAAGAAACTAAAGAAAATAGGACTAAGAGACTTGCTCGGACACATGACTAGTATGAGGCTAGATTTGACTTCAAGAAGATAAGCTTTTCTGACTCTAGACTGTGAACTCTACCCATTTGGCCACCTAACTGCCCAATTTGATAGTAAAATAGTGGAAAGGTAAAGACCTTAAGTAAGTCACTTAACCCTGTTTGTCTTTATCTGTCAAAACAAAACAAAACAAACAAAAAAAAAAACCCAGAAAAACTGGAGGAGGAAATGGCACATCATTCTAGTATCTTTGCCAAGAAAACCCCAAATGGGATCATGCAGTCAGATGGGATACAGAATATATTAAAAGAGAATATTTTATTTTCCTCTAGTAATTAAGGAATACACAAAAACCCAAGAGAATAAAACTTAAATTTCTATGCATTTAAAAATATTTATTTTTCTTTGTTATAAAGACTATTTTTTTTTCTGGGTAGAATGAAGGAGATATGTAGGTGATATAAAAAAAAAACATATATAAGATAGGAACTAGTCCTATGACTAGTCCTGGGTGAGGAAATTTCCTCTTCCAAAGCTGGTCAGCATCTTCTTTGTGTCTGAAAGTCTTAAGGAATAACCAACAGCTTAAAAAGTGGTATTGAGGAGATTTGCGAGGGAGGGGTCACATACTCAATATATGTCTCAAGGCAGGACTTATCCCAAGTCTTCCTAGCTTTCAGACTTGTTCTCCATCAATTACGCCATTTTGTCCCTAGCCAAACAAAAGACATCAATAGTTTTAAAACTCACAACAGTGTATAAGAGCCCATATTCTAACATATTCAAGAAGGAAAGATGAGATGCCACCAGATTATCTAAAAAAGAACAGGTTTATATACCTGCATTCAAGCCCATGATTTCCTTATCTGCTATCCACTACCTGCCTTATGCGGCAACATCTACCCTTTCCCACTTTGAACATGGTGGTTCCTTTTCATGATTTCTTTGCCTTTAAAGTCTGCTTTTGATATTAATTTTAACCATATTTCATGCACATAGAAATATATGAGAGTAGAACTCACACAATATAATTTTATCTGGAACTTTTAGTTTAGTTCCCCTTTCCTACTGCAGTTAAATTTTTCTCTCAAAGAAAATGGAGTATAATAAAAAATTCAACCTAAACATGTCATATATGATATTATATATAATGTATGCATGCATATGTTATATAATACATATATAAATTATATTTATAAAATTGTTTCAGTGGAAGAAGGAAAATATATATCTATATACATAATATATATATATATATATATATATATAACTAGATATAATTAAATGAATATACACATGTATACACAGTTATATGTGTGTGTATTTATAAAGGTTCATATCACCAAGTCACTAGGTGATGAATATTTTCAGCACAGCAACTTAAACTATCAATTCCACCATGGAGCAGGTTGTGGTCTGCATAGGTAGATGGAATATGCATGAAATCACGGATCCTTTACATATTGAAATATGCACCTGGTCTCCAGTGTATTCTCCTTGCATAGAGAAGTGACCTTAAGTCCCCTACTCCAGCAGAGTACTCAAACTCAAAAAGGCTTTGATTAAAGGCATGGAGACAGACTGTTGTTCAAGGACAAGTCATTAGTTAGGAGATGCTCATTAAGAGAAATCTAGACACAAGATTGAAGAGGGAGGGGGGTATGTGGGGGGGTTGGAGGCACTAAGCAGTAGAGGGTTTGCATCACTGAAGGGACTATCAGTGAGACTACAGGTCTTCCGACATACTGTATATGTGTAAACACATTTATATGTACATGCATGTACAAATACATACACACACGTATACAGGTTCAGTAAATAATTAAAATAGATTATACCTATTTAGTTATTCACATTCTCAATGTGTTTATTTATTTGCAAGTTTTGATATTTTATTATTATTATTTATAGTGCTATTGTTGCCGATAATTTACATTTACATAGTATTTTACAATTTATAAAGCAATTTCCTCAAAATAGTTCTATAAAGTATGCTTTATAAGTGTTTTTTATTTCAGTTTTACAAAGAAAGAGTCAGAGAGTTTCAAGTGAAAAATAATTTATTTCAAGTGACTTGCACATTGCTAATAAAGGGCAGTGTGATGCTCCAAATGCAGTTGTCTACAACCAAATCCCTTCTTTCTATCTCTTGGCACTGTCTCCCATCAAGCACATCAAGACTGTGTTTGTGGAGGCTGGCAAAGTGATAAATTGTATTCTATTATATCTTTCTAAAAACTAATTATCACCTTTTCACTATTCTGAGAACCTCTAAAAAAGACAGAGATATAAACAAGTCATCAGATTGAGAAGAAAAATGACTCAGAAAGCAGTGTTCCTGAACTGCTCTGTACCCTTCTCCCCCACTCCCTACATATATCGAGGCTAACATATGCAGAAGTACATGTATATTCTTGTGTTCAGAGAAAGCTAGCTGATATCCTATTTCTCTCACTTGTGTAAACCTATTATCATAGGAATGTTACTAAGAGACATTTCTAGTCTGCTATTCCAATCATGCATTCCTTGGGGTTCTGCATTAGGGTGTGCCTGGTTTTCATAATGTTTGGCGGTAGGAAGATGGTTCTTTAAAAGGTGCCATATTGGAATAGAATTTTAAGTCTTTTTAATAATTTAAAAAGCAACCCACAAGAACAGAAAGATTAAGTTACTTCTCCAGTTCAGTCTGAACAACTTATCTCCGTAGGCACAGCTACTTAAAAACAAAATGGGCAACATTTCCCTTCTCCTTTATTGTTACATAAGGAGGGTCAAGGGTGTGGTAGGGGAGATCAAAAAGGAAATATGCTTTATTTGAATTCAGGAGACCTATGGCTTATGATTCGTTTTGGCTTCTACCACTCTTCAAGCTCCAAGAAATCACATGCAAAAGTGATTACTCTATCAATTACATGTCCAGGGCCAAGTTAGTTACATCGCTATGAACGTCAAGACTTCCCAAACATCTGTAGACTCATAGACCGCCAGGACTACATGGTAGCAGTAGCTTCTTATTAATCTGCGTGATTAATTGAGATCTGCATTCTCAATCTGTCAGTGCTCTCTACACAGCATGGGATCCTTTGGAGGCCATGCTTAACATTGAACAACTGCAATAAATGAAGGGCAACTTTTCAATATGGAGGGATTAGATGAATGGAGAGATGGTAGAAATTCTGCATACGTCATTCCCTGCCCTTTCCCTATTCCTTTTGAATCAGTTCTTTAACTTCTTCATCCCTGTTTAACAGTCTTTATACAAAGAAGAAAGTAATCTCAGAGAAGAATTTGGCTTCATCCATGGCTCAGATCCATTCCATCTTTTGCATAGAAACAGTCTTTCAAAAAAAGGTGGTTTAGCTGCCTGAGGACCAAGGAGGGGAAATATAATGCAGTGTTTCTACAGAATATCAGAACCACTGTGACCTGAGCAAGTCACTTTACCACTCTGGGCCTCAGTTTACCTATTTGTAAAAATAGAGCTGGTCTAGATGATCTAGGGATCTGTGCCAGCTGTGCATTTAGGACCCCCCATGATTCTATACACCTTAAGACCCAACTTAAATGCCAAACACCTCATTCATGAAGCTTTTTCTGATGCCCCACACTTGGGTGATTTTACCTTCATCTGAACTGAGTACACTCTTTGAAATTTTCACATACACATTATCATATTTTAATTTGTATTAGGATAATCTATATGGAATATAATTGATTGTAAGCCCTTAAGGGCAGGGACTACATATTACACTAGGACCAGTGGAAGTAAGTTATATAATACAGGAAGGTGGGAGAGAAGAAAGCAATGACAGAAGTATTTTTATCACATGCATGTTGAATGCAATAGTATGTGAAAATCTGAGGTTTGGGGGTGTCTATAAGTGGCAGGATAATAGGACCATCAAGTTAGGATTAGAATGGAGCTTGGTTCTCCTCTGACTGACAGGTGGAAATTTCTAAAAGAAGAGGTAGCAAAGAATTGGGGGGAAAGTAGATAGAGACAACTAGGCAGTCTAGTGGATAGAATACTAGATTCAGAATGAAGATCTGCATTCCAATCTTGCCTTAGGCACTTAGCTGTGTGACACTGGGCAAGTCACTTAAATTCTGAGCATTTAATTTCCTCTTCTTTACAATTAGTTTGTTAGGTTCTCAATGGTATCTCAAGTTGTTTTTTTCCCCTCTCTGAATGCGCCTAGGGCTTGTTGATTTTTGTAATGACTAAACAAAATGCAATAAATTTATGGAAAATTATGGCACACGGAGGTGAAAGAATATTATTGTGCTGTAAAAAATGATAAATTTAAAGAATTTGAGGGAGAATGGGAAGACATATGAAATGATGTGGAATGGGAAGACATATGAAATGATGTGGAATGAATTCAGCAAAATCAAGAAAGTATTAACACAGAGAACAAAAAACTAAACCACGCTTTGCCAATATAATCAAGATAGTACCCACAAAAGGGTTTAGAAAATGCATCTCCCTCCATTCTCTATGAGTATGAAATATTGTATATACCATATCAGATTCAGTTGATGTGTTGGTTGGATTTTCTCAACTGATTTTTTTTTCTTTTTAGAACTTTTTTTGTTACAAGGTAACAGCTTGCTGTGGAGAGGAGAGTGAACATTGAGAGATATGTGATGTAACAACAGAAACTATCATTGATTTTTTTAAAAAAGAAACGAAAGCAGCTGGCATTTATAGTACTTTACAGACCACACATTATAGTACTTTACAGACCACAATGAAAGTGTTTATCTTTCATTGCCATTTTTTTTCTAGTGGAGGTCAGATGATGAGCTGCTTACTGCTGGAGGTGGGGATGGAGTTCAGTGAGTTCAGTGAGCTGCTCATTGCTGAATTTAGGAGGAGCTTTGTCTCTACTTGGAAGTGAAGGAGAGACTGCTCAAGGAGAGAACTTTAAAAATGCTGCTGCAACCATACAGATTCATCTCTGGGAAGCAAAGGAGTTAAATAAATTGCAATGCAAACAGATGATTAAACACAACATTGTATTGCTTCCAGGCAGAGCTGTACTGCAGGTCTTGCTGGCTGCAATGAATCTATAGCGGCAAACAACAGATGTCACAGTTGCTAATTGAACTGCACATAAAGATCATGGAGAACACAACACACACACCTGCTGCAAAACCATCATCTTCAAATGCCTAAGCAGCTTTGGCTAGAGGACAGCATACAGTAGCTGCCAGTGGGGTTTTCCTTCCCTTGTTGACCATTATGCCATATGGAAACCTATTACATTCTATTTAGGAAAGACAAGTATTTTCTAGCATTACATGGAATGGCTTTGAGTCAGATTTCCAATGAAAAAACATCTCAATCTAAATCTAGAGCAAGGAAAGGCAGAGTTGGGGTAGAGGGGAACAGTCCTTTCTCTGCATTAAAAGATGATGGTTCAGATCCTAACTGTACCCCTTCATTGCAAGGTGGCTCAGCGTAAGTCACTCTTAACCTTTATAAATCTCACTTCTCTCCCTCACAGTATCGTTGTAAGGAAAACACAATGTAAACTCTAAAGCATCATATAAATAAGAGGTATTATTATTTTTGTTTATTTACTCATGATCTAGAGAGGTAAGTTTTCTTTTTAAACATTTCTCAGATGTTGAATGTTTAACTTCTAAGTATTGATCTATCTCCTTTTCTTGGAGGGGTATGTGTGTATAATTGTCCCAGGCATCTCTATAAATTCTCAATCCGCTTCCAATATATAAAAATTGCTGATAGGAGATAGTACTCTATTAACTTCCTTAGGAACTGTTGTTTTCAAAGAAAGAGAAGAAAAAAAGAAATAATAATAGGTGTTATATTATTTCAGGTAATATGTAGGATGATCTATGTACAAGCACAGCCCTTTTAAACAAACCAACTAAACAAAAATAACAGTCCATCTTTTTTCTATAATCAGTATTCTTAATCTGTGTTTCAGTTTATTTTACTTCAATGGCTATTTAGTTGCAGTTTAATATAAAGAAAAGAACATTGAATTTGGAGTCAGAATAAACTTGGGTTCATCTCCTGCCTCTGATTTACTGTGTAATGATGGACAGGCAAGATTCCCAACCTCTTTGAACCTGTCACCTCATCATAAAATGATGACAATGACTTGCCTTCACATCTCCCTGCCTGCTTTCCAGCTCCCCTATATGCGATGTCTTTCTCCATTTAATATAAATTCCCTGAAGAACAACTTAATAAATCTCTCTCTCTCTCTCTCTCTCTCTCTCTCTCTCTCTCTCTCTCTCTCTTTCTCCCCTCCTTCCCCCCTCTCTCACAAAATTGTTGGGTCAAATAAAATAGTGTATGTACAAAGTCTTACAAATTACAAAGTTTTAATGTTGCCATAGATTCCTTTCCTCTTTTGCTTGTTGGTTAGCATGCCTTCACATAACTTGAACTATCATTTCAAATATTTCAAAGAACATCATAAAAATTCTAACCCAAGCATCACTACAATCTATGGTGACTTTTTAATGATATTATGAAAACCCATCTGCAAAACCCACAAGTGATTCTCTGGCATGCCATTCAGAGTCATAGAATGCTATATAAATTCTAGCTCTAATTTGTATTAAAGATTTACGAAGTGCATGCTCTGTCAAAGCACATAATGAGTAGAAGTTGACTTCAGAAAAATTTCAAAATATTCATTCCTCAAGAAATTTGGTCTAATTAAATAATAATGTAAGCAATTATGACAAAAAACCCACAAAATATGGAGCTAGAAGACCCCTTCAGGGTTATCTAATTCAGCTGCCTCATTTTGTGGATGATGAAGCTGAGACTCAGACAAGGTAAGTGACCTGCCAAAGGTCAGGCTGTCAGTGAACAACAGAAGTAGGTTGAACTCAGATGCTTTAACTACAAATCCACCATTCTGTAGACTATACATCTTAAACGGGAGCTGGAGTGTTGGGGGAGGGAGGAGGGAGGGCTAGAGAGAGAGGGGCAGGGCTTAGCACAGATGCCTTTCCTTATTAGGTTATAAGTGTGGAATAGAACGATGATTGGTTGGTGGTATTCAGGAAGTGCTAGGATCTATATATGTTGGGTTCACGGGGAGGGACGCTCTCTTGGGATGTGATCGCCAAACATTAAAGACCGCTTCTGCTACCTCCGGCGTTCTGTCT
>CM053769.1:627312955-627347363 GCA_028658325.1 Potorous gilbertii | reverse complement strand
TCTGGTTATTCCTCCCAGAGGACTGGGAGGCCGGTGGCGCCCCGAAGGCTCATCATGACTGGGATTGGTGAGTAGGAGAGCAACCTAGCTCTAGGACTGGGGACCCTGTCAGAATAGCTGGAAGGGATCCACAGGGTCACGTTGCACTGGAGTAAAATGGACTACAGCTAATTATTAAATATTCTAAGTTCTACTATTTTCTTATGTGATTACAATTTTATAGTGAGTACAAAACTGGTTAATTTGTACGAAAATAGGCATAGACCCTAGGATTTTATCTGGAATGCAACAGCCCTAGAACTGATCAAAATGCAACAAAGGCTGGAAAGGCTCTGAATACAGTCCAGTGACAAACCCCTCTCTAGCTTCAACAAGGCTGGTCAAGAATGGTGAGTTGGAAGGAGCAGAGAGATCATCATTTGTTCTAAGACAGCATATGCACCATTCTCTACTTTCAAATTTAAAAGCTTTTTCATCTTTTTGGCTGGACCCTGCCAGAGCCTGTACTCTGCTGGTATGGCCAGTGAGAATAGAGGGTCACTTCCAGATCACAATGAGACATCACCCTGGGATTTTCATGGAGGATGTCTTTATGTCAGAAGAAAAGATAACTCAAAGAACACAGTATAAGACATACATTTGCATAAAGACACTGTTCACACTGTTGAAAAGAGAATTTTTAAAACCAGTTCCTTGCTTTGCCTCATCAGAGTCAAGTTATGAGAGCTGTTTTCTGTTGCTTTTTTCTCTCCTTAAGGAACAGAAGTAAGTGATGTAGCCAAAGAATTACAAAGCATGTCATACCTTTTCTGGGAGAAAAATGCAATGTACAAGCCTGTTCCCTTTCTGTGGATTTCACCTCTTGTTTAATAGATCAGGAAAGGAATTCTGAGAAGGATCCACAGTAAACTGAACCTTGTTATTCCTGGATTTGTTGGTGTTTTTTCTCATGGATAATTTAGTGCCATCAGTTTCAAAGCTATTTTTGTTTTTTATTTTGTTTTTGTGACCAGAAGGAGGTATCCGTGGGCTTTACAACATAGCTTCTGCTCTATTTCATGCAAGGTTTGATTTAGTAGGTAGGAGATGGCTGAAGATGGAAGAGTGGGGCAAGGTCTGTGCATTTCAAAATATTTGTTTTTCTGGCTATACATGCATTTAGGTTTTACCTCTGTTGGCTTCCCAGTCTATGCTCAGTCTCACTAGAATTTAGTCAGGGAACTAAGTGGCTAAGTTTATACAGCAAGGAACATGGAGCCAGGAAGCCCTAGGTTCAAATCCTGACTTAGATAGTCTTTAGCTAAGTGGCTTTTAGGCAAATAATTTAATTTCTTGTCCTCAGAAGATGGCTAGTATCAAGTGAATTAAAATATCTAAAGTGCTTTGCAAGTCTTGAAGTGTGATATAAATGCTATTAAAAGTCATACAAATTAATGGTTTCGATATATCCAATTTGACAGCCTAGGGAAATAAGATGAGAAACAGGAAAATGCATGTTCAATAAAAGGGTCCCCAATCACTATGTTTTCCATTACTCTCCAACTTGACAGAATTATATGCATCTCATAACAACATGGGTGGCTTCTGATGGCTAAAAATGGACAGATATTTTATTAGAGAGACCTGCCTCCTCCTATGAGTACCACAACCAACCTTACCCACAACAGAACTTTGTGCAATTCTGATAAAAAAGAGTCAAAACAGATGTCAACTAACAGAAAGACAGATGTGGATGATCCTGACAGATGGTCTTTCACAGCTGGGTTTCTGACTGAAGATGAATGGCACCATCAAAACAAAGGACATTTTAAAGGTTCATTTGTCCAGAATACAATTTTGTATAGTATTGCATTTGTTAGAATTTGTACAGAACAAGAATTTTCTACTTTAAAATATAACATTCTGGGTAAAGAATTCCTTACTTTTAAAAAATTCTATCACTAGAATGAAAGAAAAAGAGTCCCTTAAATATGATGACCTTGAGAGCCAAACATTTAACCCAGAATATCAAACTACAGAAATATTGACCATCTATTTGACAAATACTATTGCCCTCCAACTCAAATTTTAATATTTCTATAAATTTCTTTCTCCTTTTGCTTGTTGGCATGCCCTAAAATAAGTATTAAACTATCGTTTTAAATCTTTCACAGGACATGGTAAAATTTCTAACCAAAATATCAATACAATACATGTTGACTTTTTTCCCTGATATTATGGAAAGTCAGATATAAAAACACTGAAGACTCACACATGGTCTTCTGGAATCCCATCTGAGACTCCTTCACTTTTTAGTTTTATAACTCAAAGCTAGTTTCAAATAGGAGAGGGGAAGTTTCATATAAACAGAAAAGTTTTGTCTTTGGCTTACCTTATTCCCTCTTGCTATTGTCTATTGAACTCACTGTCCTTCTTCACCTTTGTTTTAGGGAAAATTCAAATATAAAACATCCATAAAAGACTGTAATGTATAATACTTAAATTTGATCAATGAAAGCCTATATTGTAATGCTCTGGTTCAATTTCCCTTATTCCTTTTTCTCATTCTTCATCATTCTTTTATATTTTTCTCTTATCTTGTCTTCTACTTCTTGAGTCTCTACTTTCTTTTTAAAGTTCCTTTACATTCCATTTCATTTCTCTTCTTTTAATTTTCCTTCCCATTTCTTTTTCTCACTTCTACTCTCTTTCTTAAACTCTACCATATATCTCTATCTGATTGTTTTCTGGTACTTTCTTGAATCCTTTCTGTACCACAGAATTGACACTGTTTTAAATCTTCAAAGTTTTTAAAGAAAAAACTATGAATTTTCCTTAATAGGCAAAAAAAAATTTAAGAAAAGCTGGGAATAAAAATATTATTTTAAATAAATAAACCATTAAAATTAATTTTTACTTTGTTCAAATATATGCAGAATCACTGATGACAGAATAATGAAACAAAGTTATATTTTATCAATTCATTGAAAGTATATTAACAAATATATTGACATTTATAATGCTCATAGTCACTTTTTAGTGCATGTATTATAAATGATTAGTTATATAGCCCTTTTTAAGCTTACAGACTGTTTTCCTAACAAAATCCCCAAGTATTAATTTTATCCAAGGAGATTAATTTCTTCCAAGGAGAAAACTGAGATTGAGGGAGATGAAATGATTTGCCCAGGGTCAAATTATTAATGTATCATCAATGGCACCGTTTTTGATTACAGGACCAGTACTTTTAAAAATCTTTTAAATTCTTGAGTAGAATATATTTCCATTTTTATACAGTTAATTTGCTAACAAAATACATTTTCCTTAGATACCACAAAAGTCCCAGTGCCAAAATTCTGTGCAACAAAACCCCCTTGTCTATCCAGAAGGTCTAAAGGGAGAGTGTTTTCTTTATTAATATAAACAATAAACAATAAAGATTATTAAAAATGGAAAAAAAAATCTTTTCCTGGTTACTTATCCATATTGTAATCATTCTTTTTAAGGGAAATAATTGTCTGATGTTTCCCTAGTAAGGTAGGGAGAGAATGCTGAGCTGAGTTACCTCCAGAGTAATGAAATTATTACCACGGTAGAAGAAAACACTGGGCTGAGATGGGAAGTGAGTTTTACTCCTATTTTAATTGCTAATTAATATGTGACCTTAAGCAAGTTGTCATCCAAAGAATGAAATTTGAAGAGGTAATGCCTAAAATACCAGTTCTAAAATGCAGGGATTTGAATCTTTGTTTCTCTTTAACGTCTCGAAGGAGGAGAAAATCCATTAAGAACTGTGAGTTTCAGTTATTGGATGGTTTACTGATGACTTAATTGTATTTAATGTATTTCAGGTGCTGAGAATTTTTTTTAAAAAAAGAGGTATTTCCCAACTAACTTGAAAAATAATATAATATTCAACTTAAAACATTTTTTAAAAGAAAATGTCCAAGATATCTAAAGTTCTAAGTATTTTGAGAGTAGGAGATCAGTGGGTAAGGAAGGGAGCATGAAAAATTTAAAAAAACTTAAGTTTTTGTGAAGAAAGTCATTTCTGATTCAATACACAAGTTAAAATCATATCAAGAAATATTTATTAAGCACCTACTATGTCTCAGGGACAGTGACATCTAATCTCTAGAAATCAAAGAAAGGCAAAATAAAAAAACAAAACCAGAAAAAGCAAAAACTCAAGTCTCTGCTCTCAAGGAACTCTCAATCTAATGGTGTGACAACATGTATAACTAGGCACAGTAAGACATTGATGTAGTTTGGCTGTTTTTTCAGTCCTGTCCAATTCTTTGTGACTCCATTTGGAGTTTTCTTGGTAAAAATACTGGAATGATGTACCATTTCTTTCTGCAGCTCATTTTACAGATGGAAAACTGAGGCAAAGTCAAATGACTTGCCCACGATCACACAGCCAGTAAGTGTTTGAAGATTTAGTTTTCTTGGCTCTAAGGGGGCAGCTAAGTGGTGCAGTGGATAGAGTGCAGGAGTCAGGAGGACTTGAGTTCAAATCTCACTTGACACTCACTAGATGTGAGACCTTGGGCAAGTCATTTAACCCCAATTACCTCATCCTGGGTCATCTCCAGTCATCCTGATTAATATCTCATCACTAGATTCAGATGACTCTGGAGAAGTGAGGCTGGTGACCTGCACAGCCCTCCCTCACTCAGAACAAAGTCAAGTGCAAATCATGTCATTATTTCTCTGATGGCATGGTCTTCTTTGGCAATGAAGGACAAACACATACACACGCGCGCGCACACACACACACACACACACACACACACAGTTTTCTTGACACTCTATCCACTGAGCTACTTAGCTCTTCTTAGGAACAAGGTAAATTGGAACAAGGGGAAGGTATAGAATTAAGGGGGAATCAGGAAAGGCTTCTTCAATATAGAAGGGATTTAGTTGATATTTCAAGGAAGCTAGGAGACAGAACTGACAACGGAGAAAGTTCTAAGCCTGGGGACAGCGAGTAAAAAAAATGCCCCAAGTTGTGATACAGAGTACCTTCTGTGAGAAGAAGCAAGGAAGCCAGTCCTGGATCACCAAGGGAGTCCATGAAAGACAGTAAGGTGTAAGAAGTCTAGAAAAGTAGGAAGGGACCAGATTATAAATGGCTTTAAAAGCCAAACTGAAAAACCAAGCTACTTGATCCTGGAAGCACTAGGGAGCCAATGGAATTTAACAAGGCCAGGTTAGCTTAAATAACTTGGCAAAATTAATTGGAAAGAGTAAACATAGACTGAATGTGTTGGAGTAAAGAGTTTACCTAGTAAATCAAAGTTGGAGTTATTTCTCAAATGAGAAGTAGGTTAATACAAAATCAACTATTTAACTATTGTTTCAGAGAGGGAGATGGAATAACTACTTAGTTTCTCCTGTAATGGAGAAAATGAGAGAAGAATTGAAAGGGTGAACAGTTCAAGGAAAGAGTCAAACAAATATCACAGTTCAAAGAATGAACCCCTTCTGGATGCATTGGCATTCTATATTTTTATGACTCCAAGCAATAATTTTTCTGTATTCATTCTGAACTCTTCATCTGCTTTTTCTTTCCATGTGGCAGCAAACTCCCTTCTGCAAATCCTGTCTTCTCTAACCCCTTGAGGTGTCAGAAGAATGGGGCCCTTCTACACTTGTGTTTGAATTTTGCCAGCCAGTTTTCTACCATCTGTGGCTCTCTTTCCCTTAACTTTCCCCTTTTCATCATGAATACACTTTGAAGCTTCAATGGATCTATGATCTTATCAATGTAGATTCCCTTTCCAATGGTATCTATCACAATCCAGCCACAACTTCTCATCCTTTGCAACTCCATATCCTTCCTGTAAATTTTGCACAAGAGATTTAGACACCATACTAGGGGCCTTCTCCTTGATCTCTTGACACTTCTCCAATACCTCTGATGCACATGAGTTATTCATCGGTGTTAGCACATGACTGATCTCCCTCATTTTCCAGTCACAAACCTTCCTTATTATATCCACTAAGGAATTTCTTGTACCCAATTCTTCACTAAAAATATTTCATATTATACCCACCAGGCAGGTCCCCTTTGCCTTTTGGCAAATTAAATTGAATTCTTCAGAGATTGGTATTCTATGTCTCACAGCCATTAAGCATTTCTGGAAGGATACTGATAATAAAAAAAAATGGGCCTTTATTTCTAGAAGAAACTTGGTGTCATTAACAATATAGCATAATTTCCCAAAGGCAATGCAGTCTCCTTCTTTGTAATATTCAGTTCTTGGTAAAGATCATTCTGCATCTTCCTTATCTGTCCAAGATATATGCATTGATAGACAAGTACTACTCTGGTCCATCTGACTGAATATTATAGTTTAAAAAAAGAACAAAACATTCTTTATCCTGAATATTCTATTGTTTAAAAAATGAACATCACCTTGTATCAGGTATTTTCTTAAAGAAAAAATTCTACTTAAAAGGATTAAATTTCCTAGTATTTGAGTCCTATTAACAATCCCCTCCTCTTAATTGGAGTATTTGTAGGAAAATTAATACCAAATTTTTCCTTTTAAAATTATTTTAATAAACATCTCAAATATAATTCAAAAAACTCTTTTTCTGTTTGTTTTTTAAAAGCTATGGTTAACAGAGTATAGAATATTGTTAACTAGTCTCCGGTTAGACAATCTCCCTGGAGCAGGCTGAGAAAATTATGCTGTGCCAGGCCATTGGGCAGATGGGAGAGCTTAAAGAGGATGCAGCTGTGCAGTAGCCATGATCTGAGCAGATCTAACCAAGTATTATAAGGAAGAAATCATTTTTATTCCGAAAACTTGGAGTGCACACTAGAGTGATCA
The DNA here is from genome assembly GCA_028658325.1 of Potorous gilbertii. Taxonomy (NCBI): domain Eukaryota; kingdom Metazoa; phylum Chordata; class Mammalia; order Diprotodontia; family Potoroidae; genus Potorous; species Potorous gilbertii. The sequence continues at coordinate 627,340,542 of CM053769.1, read as the reverse complement.
GTTTATTTGATGTCCAGCTTGCCAAGCAAATTTTCCTCATATTTCAGCACCTACTGCTCTGTTACAACTACTTCCCACTAATTTATAGTTCTCCTTTGCAGCTTCTCGGTACTGCATTAATGATCAAGTACTTGTTAAAATTCAGATAAAATGATCCAAACACTGATTATTTGAATCTAAAATTCCAAGAGCTGGAATGGATCTTAGATGGCAATCACTAGCCTAATGCATGAATTCTTCACATCTATACTGGAATAACCTCTTTTTCTCCCCCTAAAAAACTCAAGCTACAAACTCACTAATTTTTCGTATTGACTTCTATGAGTTAAATTTCCTATGTAAAGTACTTGAACATAGCTGCCTCTGGCGTAATAGTAGCTAAACATTTCCCTAATACCTGATATTAATCTAACTATAAATATTCAATTGCTTATGAAATTTTAGTATCTTTGATTAGGTTCCAGTTATACCAATATCTTGCTTAGTTGCCATATGAAAGAAAAACATGCCATTCTCATCATTTGTCCTTCAGTAACTAATCTATTTCACCAGTAAGTAATTAAATCAATTGCCCCTTCTGATTTTTTCCCCCTTCTCTCATTCTATTCTCATGGACTGAGCCCTGAAACAGGAGTTTAGTGTCTCCTCCAAGAGGCTTTATAATACGGTATTCAGACTGAAAATAATTATTTAGATGGTGTACGCATGGTGCCAAAATATCTTGGCATTCATGTTCCTTACTAACAGCTCTCTTTCAAAATGGTTAGCTCAGTTGGTTAGCACATAGTACTAATGAAGTTGAGGTCAAAGGTGCAGTCTCTGTGTGGGCCAGCTTGCTTTGCTCTGTTTCACCATTAGGGATTAGACAAATAACTACCAGTCAACCATCTCGCAGATGCATGCCCCTGCTTACAAGAAAGACTGAAAGAAAGAGTGTAAAAGATCAGGGTCAATCCATCATGACTTCCAGGAGAATAACTGAACACAAATGTTCTACTGATAGAGAATCAGAAATCAAATTGTCAAATATTATATAGAGTACATTTAAGGATTAAAGGTGTAAACGGTGCATAATGGCGTACTTGACACATCAAGGAATAATAATCACTAAGGTGTCATAGCGCTACATAATTTTCAAAGGGCTTTACATACATTAATTTAACTTTTACATATATTGTGAACAACTTAATGAGATGACTATCACTATCATTTATTTCATAGAGGAGGAAGCTAAGGCATGGAAAGATTGCATGACTTTCTAAGGATCACACAACTAGGAATTATCTGAGGCAGAAATGAGCCCAGGTTTTCCTAATTTCAAGTCTGTCTACCTATCTACCACACTACATTGCTTCTGAAGTATCATTTAGATTAACGTACAAAAAGTGGTGACTGTTATTAAAAGATCCATCACACAAAAGAACATGAAAGCAATGTAAAATGAGTTGAAGAGGTAACTTTTGTGTCTAAATTGTTTTGGTGGTTTAAAGAAGGAGCACTACTAATTCAGGGTTCCCATTGGTAGAATGTAAGGTCCTTGAGGGTATATTTCATTTTTTTGTTTTCCTAACATCAGACCCTGACATATAAAAAGCACTAAATAAAAACTTGTATTGTAAGTGCCTAATACATTCTTGTTGACTTGACGTAATAGAATTGGACAAAGAATGTTTTCTGGAAGAAGATAATCTTAAACTACCACATACTGAAGAAACAAAATATAATATGGTAGAAAGTGAGAGATATTCAATGTAAGTAGAAAGTTACCTAGAGGTAAGGGTATTGACTGTACATGGGTTGAAAAAGATGACTTCCATGTTTCAGAACTAAATAGTAGCCATACTCATGGTGATATTGTCCTTGGGAAGGCAGAGGGAAAGTTGCCCTCTCTATGTTCTGTTAGTTAACATTTGCCTATAGTCATCTAGGCCTGCATTCAATTTACTGGCATCTGGGTCAATCCTATAGACTAAGCATACCATACAAAACAGGACCTTCTCCTCCAGAGACTAACTAAATTGAGAACACTGTGTTCTGTCTTTACAATGAAATGCAGATTTCCTATTAAGAGGCAAATACTTCATTTCAAGAAGTTGAATAGAGTACTATTTTTTAAAAAGAAATTACAGCTGGTTAAATTTAGTATCTTGAAAAAGAAACCCATTGGGCTATACTATTTTTATACAGTTGTAAATAAATGTCTATTCTTGTCTCCCAATACTACTTTTGTATTGATAACCATATCAGTCGGAGAAATACTCACCTACTTTTCTGATACTGAGAGAAAGAGGGTCAATAAGAAAATTGACTAAGACATACTAATGAGTCCAACGATGGCCATCCGAAGTAGTGCAATGTTTGAATGGCAGAAAAATCTTTTAGAGAAAAAAAATTTGTCCACTCTCACATACCTACAGTAACTCAAAATTACCAGAACTTTAGCTTTTATGATTCCATTCATGTAGTTACACTTGGGTCAATCAAAATTTCAACCTCCCTGTACTTTCATGAATCACCGTAACCAAAAAACTTTTACAGATGAATCTCTGCAAACTTTGGCAAACTGACTCCTCATACAACAGACATGCAATTGATGGACTGAAACTCAAACTATATAAACTATGAAGTCAGCTACATTTTTCTGCAAACTAGGGTAAATTTTTGTTTCTATAGGGATAAGGAGAGTGACTAGACCTGTGATTTCATTGATACAGGGAACTCCCAGATACGGAAATTTCTTCTATCAATATGAGTTGGTACATTCGCTGCAACCTAAGATTTCTGAAATGTAGGAGAGATGAACTTCACTGTATTAATAAAACTTTTTCTTTAGATCCAGAACTGGGGAAAAATGAAAATCTCACTAATTTTAATTTAGACTGAGTGTGTCAAATACTCAAACAGATTTCAATCTCTTAATTAACATATAAAAAAAGATATAAAAGGGGGCAAAAAGTAGTCCCTTCCCTCAAGGAGTTTATAATCTAATGGGGTTGGAAATATGGAAACAAACATATACAAAGTAAGCTGTGTGTGTATGTACATGCATCTATGTATAGATGTCTGTGTGTGTCTATATGTATATATAGACACACACAAAAACACACACACACATACACATATATGTATATATAAGTCCACCACAGAAGGTTGACCCTATAGAGTAGGGGGTTTCTTCATTTCTCTTCAACACTGGGAGTGTGCTCATGGGAATTTTCGCCTTCCACTTTTCTTTTCTCACTCAAACCATGTGATAAGCCTATTCTCTTTCTTTCATGTAATTCTTTGATGACCTTCTTTACTCTTAATCTTGTCTGGAGTTCCTAATATTTTATTACTTTCATTGAACCTGCTCACACCCTCTATGTAACTTTCCATTTTCTTCTGTGTAGTGCTACTTCTTAGGATGAAGTAATGTTTTAGGTCTCATTGCTACATAGCAATACTGCTCCACGATTGCATTGAAAATATTCTATGGCCTTTGCTATTACTGGATGCTCAGATTAGTAAAAGTGCTTTGCAATTTCCCAAAAGAACCCAGCCTGCTTTCTTCCTCCTTTCTGAATTTGAACCCAGTACCTTGTCCAGGTGTATAGTCTGTTTTAAATACACATATTGTTGGATAAGGCTTATGGGTGCCCAATCGGATGCGCATTGAAATCTAGGCAATAGACATGATTCGGACATTTGATTTTTCCTGTGAAGACAGTCAAAACAAACTTTATTTTTCTAATAACTTCAGACCTCTTTCATAAGATTCTTCAATATCTTGGACTTAATTCAGTTCACATAGTGTCATCACCAAGTGCCTCACCAGATAGAAAAGGTGTGGTCCATTGTTGAATATCATTTGTGAAAGCCTGCTTATGCCTTCATCAAGGATACCCTCAATTCATCTATAGAGGACCCTTATAAAAGTATTGCAGAGATTGGAGAATAGACATATGTGTTGGTAATTGTTGATGTTTTCATTTCTTTTCTTTATTTATAAAGTCCTAGATTCACTTCTACCAACACTATTGGAATCTTCCTTTCCTTTAAAAAACCTTGTACACTAGTCCCTCAGTGTCTTCAAAACTTTATCCCAAGCAGCAATTTTATCCCATGGATCTCCTCTCTATATATATACCTGATCCAATCTAGCTGCTTTTTCCGGCCCTTGTTCTCTTTAGAGTCATTTCTATTCCTCTTGTAAGGCTCTTAGGGACTGTGAAATCCAATTGTGGTGATTCCACTATCCTTAGAAAACAGGTTGTAATAATTTTTGCAAATTTCTCCCTCCATTATCTAACTATTTGTGGACTTTTTTTTTTTTATCCTTAAGTACTCTTGGGAGGTCTTTACTTGGTTGGCCATCTTACCAAGCATTTTTTTTAACTTGGTTTTACCCTCCATTAGTCAGGTATGTGGCACAGTGGAGAGAATGCTGGGCCTGGAGTCATGAAGACCCAAGTTCAAATCTGGCCTCTGACAGTTACTAGCTGTGTGATCATGGGCAAGTCACTTAACTCTGTTTGCCTAAATTTACTCATCTGTAAAATGAGCTGAAGACGAAAGTGGCAAAGCACATTGTATCTCTACCAAGAAAACTCCAGAAAGAGTTAACAAAGAATCAAACATGACTGAAGTGACAAAATAACCCTCCATGTCTTTACGTGATGAACCTGCTCATAACTATCCATTATTTTTCCTTCCTTCCTTTTACTGATGAGCTTATATTCTAATACAGTGTTGTCTTTGACAGCAATATTTCTCCATTTGGCATGTAAGACAAATGTTTGTCAACTAGGATTCCTTTTGTTTCCTTATTGTAGCAAGTAATTCACAATAATTTTATTTCTAGGTGGAATTATTATATTTTTGTCAATGTCATTTATGGTCTCTTTCCTTTAAATAATATTTGATTTTCAATAGCTTTTAAAAATCAGCATGCATTAAACCTCCTTAATTTTTATTTTACTGAAAAGTTAAGCCATCTTATTTCATTTTATTGAAAGCTTTTTCTTCCTAATGTTGACAACTTCATGAATAGAAAGTATATGTTTGGAGAACCTGGCTGTTGTGGGAACTAGACTAAGTACAAGCAAAGCACTTCTCAAATCACTTTCTGAAGATGCAATTCTGCTATGAGATGGCTTCTATGGAGAAAAAATTGTATACATTCCTATCATTATTTCTTAATATGTAGTATAATTGAATGTTTGTTAATTACAAATAATATAATAAATACATGAATTTGAAGGAAAACAAACCCTATAATTAAAGTTAGGTTTGGATAAATGGGTTCTTTGTCAAAAATATGCTCAAAAAGTGAAAGGAATAAACATTTTATATAATGCCTACTATGAGCCAGGCCCTGTGTTAAGCACTTTACAAACCTCTCTCAATTCTTTCCCCAGTGTTTTAGTAAGCACTTAACTTTCTGTTTTGTTTTTGATGATGGTGATGATGATGATGATGGCAGTGATAGTGATGGCAAAAAATAAATAAAAACATAAGGGTAAACTGCATTTCACAAATAGGTGCATTGCAGAAATATTAATGGAGGGAAAAGTGTCTCTGTGTACAGATGTTTAAAGAAAGGACTTAATTCAGTCAATAAACATTTCTTAAGTGCCTACTATGTATTAAATGCTGGGGATACAAAGGAACTCACAGTCTAGTGGGAGAGATCACATGCAAACAACTATTTATAATCAAACTATATACAGGATAAATTGGAAATAACCAATAGAGGGAAAGTACTAAAATTAAAGGAGTAAGACAGTCAGGGTAAGGCTTCCTGTAGAATGTATTTTAACTGGGACTTGGGGGAAGCCAGAGAAGGTAGGAGGCATAGACAAGGAGGGAAAATATTCCAGAAGTGGACAGAGTATCTTGTTTGAGAGTTATTTGGGGAGACAATCTAGGAAGGAGATATTCCAAGTGCATTTGTTTTTAGACTTGTACTTCTTGAAATTCCTAGAACTGCTTGGGGTTCCTCGATTTTACAGTTAAAAGCCCTGAGCCACAATAGCATATATTCTTTACTCCTGTCTCTTATTAATTTCTCAAACATCCCTGGCTCTCCTTTCACCACTAGAGACAGAAGCTCAGTACTGGCCTCTGTTTTCTATTCAGCAGGTAGTGAGTTTAAATGTGGTTAATTGACATTTCAACAATATGCACTGAAATAAGACACATGTATGAAACATGTTCTCCACCCCTACCCAAAAAAAGTTTGCTGCTCTCTGTTCCCCATCCTCATGATTTGAACAGATAGACTTTCAACCTTTTTAGTTGTTTATTTTGGAAAAACCCTCCCAAATTCTTGACCCCCAGGACCTCTCAGCACATGTCTTTGCTTCAGTGAGCAATAAAAGAGATGGCCTACCAAAATAGATCAGCTCTCATTCTAATCCAAAAGAACCTGATAGGATACTCATTTACTGCCATGAGAAAGAAAATGTCTAGAATCTACTAATAATAAATAGTTCACCTGCTTTAAGGTTTACAAAGTACTTTCCTCACAACTACCTTGATATAATGCTAATCTAGACATTATCTTTCTCTTTTTAAAGATGAATAAACTGAAACACAAAGGAAATAAGAAACTTTCCTACATCGCACAACTACAAGTATCAGAAGCACAATTTGAATTCAGGTAGAGGTGTGCTGGGGTCAACTTGAAACAGATCTGGGAACAATTATGAAATGTTTAGGCTTAGCACTGACTCCTGAAAACCTGGCAAAATCCGCGTATCAGGATCTGATGTATTGTGTTACTGATTATCAAGAATTAAGAAAGTGATGGAGAAAATGTTAATAACACATATTAAACTTAAAAGTATGTAATAGATACTTTTTTTCTCAGACAATCAGTTATAAAAATTTTACCAGCACTCTTCTGAACTCAAGTCTTCTGATTCCAAATCCAGTATTTTATTCATTACACTGTTACTTTACATTATTAGGTACCAAAAATTTGTAGTGTGAGTTCCAGGTGTTATATTAAATATTCAAAACCTTGGTTCAAAGTAAAAACAAAATTCCCTGAACAGTATGTATTTCCATGTTCAAATCCTTGAGAATATCCATGAATGTTATGCAATGTATACATATTCCTTGTATGGGAGCTATGTAGAGATGGCAGTATAGATACAAAGAAATTCCATATATATAGGACAAACTAAAAAGGAGCAGGTTAACAACTCAGAAAATAAATAATAGAGAGAAGACATTTAATAGTCATCCAAACAACAGTTACTCAAACAAAAAACAATGTCAGTTTTCCTCCCGAGTACATATTATGCCTTTCCACATCCCACAAATTTTCCTTTTAAAAAGGCAAATTAAAAAACTCTAATCTAAATCTTTACTTAGAGAAGGAGAGTCTGGCAGAGAAGTCTCTCACTTAACAGAATATAAGAGATGTTAATTTATTTCTGAGAAAGAGAAAGAAAGAAAAAAGAGCCTGGTGAGATGGGGGTGGAGAAGAGATGAAAGGACACATAAGGGAACAAGATGGTTAGCAAACTTTCACCATCTGGATTTCAATATTGCTAATTAACCTTCAATCAGTCAAACCTCATTTAAAAATATCTACAGTTTCAAATGTTTGTTAGGACACTAGTCATATAAAGTGAATTGGTTTTTACCACCTATCCTTGAATAGGATCCAGAGACAACACAGCATGGTATATGGGTCACTATTTTTAATTGCTTATCCGAATTTTACATTTGAACCAGCCAGCCAACTTTGCATCTGCTCTCATTTTTTCCTTTTTGAATAAATAGAAAGGCTCTTAAGTAGTCCTGGCTGGAGGCAGGATTTTGAAGTAGGCATAGTTTTCCTTTGGCTCCTTTCCATTTTCATTTCTATATCCTATTCTCAACTTTTGATGTCCCAGGTCCCCTGTCCTTCACCAAAGGTACTCCTGCTGCCTGCTGAGAAGTTATCTCCTTCTTTATTCTCCTCCCCACCAAGCACTCTGCCCAAACCTGCCATCCCCAAAAGTCATTTTAAAATGACTTTTCACTGAGAACTCCTGTTCCCTCAAGGTGGCTCTCCCTGTTGGATGTTAGGATGAAGTAGGGCTAATTAAATATCTGCCATTAAAGTGTACATAATTGATAGCCTTTTCAACACTTGTAGAACTTTCTAGCAATAATACATTCTTATAAGGATTCATAAAATTCAAATATATGTCCAATTGTTGTAAGTATGACTAGTGAAGTATTCTAAACAATGTTAGGAGATTTTTGGGGTGGGGGCAGGTAGTCTTGTCGGTGTCCTTTAAATAATATTATTTAAATTGCTGTGAAGAAAGCAGACTCTGCATATTTGAAGGGTTTAATCCCAGGATTCAAGGCTAAGGGATAAATATCATCTAGCGAGCTACCCTGTCCTCCTCCCCCAAATAGGGAAATATCAGTTCTTTAGCAATCTGAGCAGTCTGGTCTGTTCAAGCCCAAGAATTTTTACATATAACACCTTTGGTTTTTCTTTTCTCTTTTCCAAAGAAAAGCATTTTGATTTGGTAGGAAGTAATAATTTCTTTAATGCCTAATGCTGTAGTTTAGGAAATCCTCCCTCCCCCTACCTAAGTGGGAAAATTTTCACTCCTTATTCCTGATCCCAGGCCTAAAAGTACCTTAAACATCTGAGAAGTGGGCAACTTCAGGATATGCTGAATCCTGATTTCTAAAGATTCAGTGAAAGAAAGATTTTATGGTTGTAGTAGCCCAAGTTTTCCAGTGTTCACATGGGTGCTGTTTGACCTCTTTTGTTAAGACTTATTTCTAATAAAGTTATAAATCTATCAAGAACATAGGAAGGAGATTTTCTGAAAAATAAAATCATTTGACTTTGTGTCTATATCATGTTGAAATTTATCTTGAAAATCCTTAGAAGGAACAGATTCTGAGAGAGTCAAGATTGGAGTCTGTCCCCATAGTCACATAGGCAATCACTTAATTGACTGAACTAATATCACTCTCTATAATGTATTCACCTTGCTTTCCTTTGCCTTTTCTGTCTCTTTCTTGTTCCCCTTTATTTTTATTCACTTTCACTTTTTTCCTTTTCCTTCATCCTATATTTTAGTCTTGCCAATAATTAACTGTTGCCTCATTCCTTCCAGGAATTGCATAACTTCCAGTAGTGGCTGCTTGCTGGACTAAAAATCACTGACTCTTTAAAAAAAATTCTTAATGAATTTGAGTGTCTTTAAGCAAAATTCAAAAGAAAAAAAAACACTTGTTCAGTCCTTAGTGAAATAGAAAGAGCCTATGTTCTTAACATAGGATAATGAAACTGGATGCCAATCTCTGACTGTCTTTTCAAGGACAAAAAACATCAATGATTCACCAATTTATCCAGGCAACCTCCATTAGGGAGAAACCAGATGGATGGCAACTGTGACATGTGGATTCATGGCATCCACAACCCCATGCCTGCATTTCATTCACATATCATCACTTTTGATGATGACAGGGAAGCTCTAGCAGCGTGGCCATGTGGCCACTTGGTAAAATTGACACTCATGTTAGGAAATTATGGCTACTTTTCCATTTATTGGCTTGATACCACCACTAGCAGGCATATTTACTGGTAGGGGTGAGAAGGGGAGTGGATTTTCAGACTTCTTACTTAAGTATATTCACAACTATGCTTTTGCCCTGAACATTAGGAATGAAAGCATTAATTAAATTTGAACAACTATTAATTAATTACAAAGAAAAACATAGTAGGATATCATCTTCATGCCAGCAACCTGAAAAAGGCTGATTTATTCATCCACATTTTTTATGCCTTGGAAACAAGAAAGAAACACACGAAATTATTCCATTCTGGAACTAGGATTGGAACTCCAGGGTTTCTATTTAATAGTAACAGTAGGTAACATTTATATAGTGTTTACTGTGTACCAAGCACCATGCTAAACACTTTACAACTATTATATCATTTGATCCTTACAGGTAGATGCTATTATCATGCCCATTTTATAGATGAGGAAACCGAGCAAACAGAAGTTATGAGTTGCCCAGGGTCACACAACTAGTAAGTTCCTAAGGCAAAATTTGAATTCAGATCTTCCTAACTCCAGACCCAACCCTCTATCTGCTGCACCACTTAGCTGCCTTGGTTAAACCCTTCCCACTTCCATCTGCTCACTAAACTTCCCCATTAGCTATTCGTATTGAAAAATCTCTTTGATATTTCTCATGGGGTGAATTTTCAACCCAAACTAGTAGATGTTCACTGGTTTTCAAGTAAAGTGTAAGAAGGAAACAGTTAGTCATTAGCCAACAAACATTTACATGCTTGTCATCAGAAACTGTGTGAACATGGTAGAAATAGCAAGGGAGAAAGATAATCTCTGCTTTCGAAGAACCTATAGTCTAATGGGAGAGATAATAGATGTATAACTATGAAACTTGAGTGTGGAGGAAGGTTTATATAGAAAAGGCTTCCTATACAATGTGATATTTGAGTTGCAACTTGATAGAAGGACAGTATTCAGAGCTGAGGAAGGAGAGAATTCCAGCACAGAGGCAGTCAAAACAAAGGTAAAAAGTTAGGATTTGGAATAGAATGTGTAAACAACAGTAAGTACTCTTTCTTGGATCAAAGAGCCCACAGTGGGGGACAGGGAGGGAAGAGAGATTGAAGGAAATGTGAGAGATGAATCAAGGATAACACTAAAGTTGTAAGACATTGATTGGGAGTATGATAGTATGTACCCTTTCAAAGCAAAAGAAAAGTTGAGAAAAGCAAAGAGTTTTGGGGAAAAGTTAAGAAGCTGTTTTTGATATGATGAGTTTGAGATGACTATGGGACAAGCAATTTAAGGTGTCTGAAAGGAGTACTTGGCACTCAAGGAAGAAATCATCTTCATAGAAATAATATTGAACTGATTAGAAATGGTGAGAGTATTAAGTTAAATAATATAGAGCAAAACAGCAGAGGGTCTAGGACAGATCCTTGGCACATCTCTAATTAATGGGTATGAAGAAGATGAAGATCCAGCAAAGCAGACAGGAGTGGTCAGACAGGTATCAGGAGAACCAGGAAAGAACAATGACATCCTAGGAGAGAATACTAAGAGGAAGAGTGATAGACATGTCAAATGATGCAGAAAGGTCAAGAAGGATAAATAAGAAAAACTGAGAACAATCTATTACTCCAATTCTGTATTTAAAAAGTAATTTTTGCTTTAAACATTTGTATTTTAGCCCATGCTTTCCATTTAAAGAAGGCATATGTTGATCAGAGAAATGTAGATTACAATTGGGAAGAAATCCCATTGTGATGTAGTAGAAAGAAGAAGGGATTTAGCATTAAATGGCCTGGATTCAAATTCCACTGAAAACTTTTGGACAAATGAACCTCGTCTGAGCACAGAAAGACACCAATTTCCTTATCTATAAAATGAGAGGGTTGGACTATCTGTCTTCTGAGGTCTTTTCCAGATATGTATCAACGATCTTATACATTCCAAAGATGTAAAAGTATCCATTATTTTCAGTGGGCAAGTCTTAAAGCAATCCTTTTATCTGAGATACTGAAAGTGCTTTATCCACAAGTAATGAAAAATGCATGGTAAATACAATTTTTCAAACATTGAAAGTTGATAACCGATTGGGAGGATTTCAATATTTATCTTTAAAGTATGCCAGTTACCTCAGAGAGTAAATAAGTCATACAATAATCTCTTAGCAATCCAACAAATAAAAGTAATAACACTTTAAATTCAAGTTGACATGATATATAATGATGCAAACTAAAAACCAGGTTTCAGCTGAGTGACCTCACTGTTGCCCCCGCTGGACAGTAAATCTGACTTAAAGTCAGCAAATACGGGTGGCCGAGTTTCAACCTGGCATAACAGTTAGGCTCTGTCAAGGATCCCAGAACTCAGAAAGATTTTTTTGCATCCAAAAAAAAATCTTTGGAAAAACAAAAACACATGCTAAACAGCTGGAAGGGAGAGGAATTAGGGGATGGGAAGGGATTTCTCTCTAGCTATGAAGACGGTTCCAATTATTAGCACTTTCTATTAGTTTTAAGATTTCTTTGAGTTTCTAAAGTAATTGGTAGATGACAAATACTACTTGATTTCTAGATAACAGGGCAACTGGAGGCAAGGAAGACTCTGTTGTTTAGGAAATAGAGCAATTGGTAATACGTTATGTAGGTTGGGGGGCTCAAGAGTACTCCTCTATTAGCCTGGCTATAACCCCAAGAAGTCATAATTAAGAAATATAGAATAATAAGAAAAATCACAGCCCCCACAAGTATCTATGGAACTCCATCCCACATGATCCAAACTAGAGAACCAGTAGGAAATCATGACATTTTCTTGGCTCATGTGCCATTTCAGTATGAAAGTAAAAAACAAAAATCAATATGAGTAAAGTAAAAGGAGGAGTAATTTTGGTTATAGAGAAAAAGAAACTGGAAATTCTATCTCTGTAGCTCCATCCTTGACACTTGCATCACAAGTCAATGGAGACTAATCAGTCATCTGAAGAGGCATCTAAATTCCTACAGTTAATAAAATATATTGTACTCAATTTTAATATGATTTAAAATATTAAGTTCATTTAAAAGTGATTAATTCAACAGCCACATGGAGACCAAGGTTATGGCTTACTTTCTTGCATTTTACATAACATACCAGGATTGATCCCTTTGTTCTTCAGGATGCTTTTAGAAATGATTAGGTTCAAACTAAAGCATGCTTGTAAAGCCATTAACCCCACACATGGCAACTGGTATTTGCAAAAGGAAAAAATAGTAGAGAATGCTGATTCAAAACATGTTACAACTCTCACAAAGAGAAGTCTGGTTAAAGTGAGTGGGGATTGGTAGAATGATTTGATAAATTTGTGTGTGTGTGTGTGTGTGTGTGTGTGTGTGTATTTGCTTACAAAACTAAGTAAAATGTTTTGGATTATCTGAAAGATGAATGTAGAAAATGTATATTTTATTAGTTACCATTAGTTAATAAAATACCTATTTTATTAGTTTACCATTAGTTCCCACTAGTCCCACTCTCTCATTTTAGAAATGTGGAACCTGAAACTAGGGAAATCTGGGATGATTTATAGGTCCTTCTAGCTGAAAATCTATGATTTTATGACAGTATACCACTTTCCTACATTTCTGTACATTAACAGAGTCTCAGCACCTTCACTAAAGTCAGAGTTCAGTGGAAGTGTCCCTAATTTGACCGTGGGATCAATGAAGTGCACAAGCTGGAAAGCTTTGAATATGTCCCCAGAATAAAAACTGTCATCTGAGAATGAAAAATAATTTCTATGATCCCTTTTCCAGCTCTGCATTCTAGGATCTCAGAACCAACCTTGTAACAACCTATTTTAATTCTGAGAGGTTTCTGCCCAGAAAGTTGTTAAAAATGGCAAATCACAAAATCCATCCATCTTAAGAAACAGTCTGCAGTCTTTATCAGTGAAGAGACTTGCTCATACCTTGACACTTTAACCTGAATTAAACCACAAGTCTTTGTAGCATTCAAAATTTGCCCAATTCTCCCTAAATGCTTTAATCTTGGAAGTAAAGTCTTGCATGTTTATAGGATGCACAAAATACTTCAATAACACTGTATTCAAAACCAAGAGTATCTAGATTTGAATGTCAGCTTGGTCAATTACTAAAGGTTTGACCTTAGGCAAATCATTTAATTCTCTATTTCAGTTTCCTCCTATGTAAACCAAGGCAGGGTAGACTAGATGACCTCTAACTTCCCTCTAAGCTATAAATCTATAATTCCATGACTAAGTAAAAATTACAAATAGAATTGGCCTAATAAATTTATAATCTTTTTAATTTCTTAATGTAAGCCAATAGATCTTGAATTTTTTTGTTAGGAATTTTCTATAAAGTTATGGTGGCTCATTTATTTGTCTATCTGGCTTAATTTACACATATAGACATAGATTATGAACACTAAGAATTGATTTCTAAGGAGCTTAAAAAAAACTATGAAATTCATCAGTCTTTAGAAATCCCTTCACTTCATTTTCATTCAATTATTGAGAGTCAAACTCCATGCAGACAATGGTCCTAAGTGATTGACCTACATTGGAAAACCATTGGTTAATAATATCATTAAGATTGGAACACTAATTCATTGTTGGTGGAGTCATGAACTGATCCAACCATTCTGGAGAACAATCTGGAACTACGTCCAAAAGACTATAAAACTGTGAATATCCTTTGATCCAATGATACCACTACTAGGTCTGTATCATAAAGAGATCATAAAAAAGGGAAAAGTTCATATATGTACAAAAATATTTGTAGCATCTCTTTTTGTGGTGACAAAGAATTGGAAATTGTGGGGTACAGACTCTGGGAAGCTCCTTGAACTCTCCTTGAATCTTCCCTCTAAAACTGGCTTTTCATACCCAAATCTGTTACCCTTAGCCTAGCCTGGCCCTCCATTGTCCTTTGTCTCCAGGTTGCCTCTGGCTGATTCCCATCCTTGATTACTTCCAACCCAACCATACTATTGCCTGATATCACCCAACTGCCTCTAGCTGTTTTCACCCTTGATTATATCACTTAGTTATCCCAGTTCCATCAAGACCATCCTTGGATCCCTCCTCCTGGACTACTAGATCACACTCAGATCTATCCCACAATCTTTCTGTATATAAATTCCACCTTGCCTCCATGAAGGTGCCCAGAGTTAATCCACTTCAATTCAATCTAGATGCGAGTCTATCTGGCCTGCTTATATTAGCATCACAAGTGGTTAGGCTTCTTAAGAGTCAACCCAATATGGGGAATCTTTAATAAACTTTGTTTTACTTTGAATGAAAGAAAGCTTGAGCTGAATTTATTCGGCAGGATCTGGTGTGTCAATATTTTGGGATCCCAAGTAACCCAAACTTCAACATTATGATTCCCTAATCTCATTGTTTGGATCCCTGACCTCATCATTTGGTTCCCTGACCAGGAAACACTGCTTATCTCAAATTCCTCTCCAGTCAAGACTGGAAGGTATGTAAGCCTCCCACTATCCTAATCCCCTTCTCTCTGTCCAAGTACCTTGGAGATGTTTTTCATGCCTGACCTCTCAGGTCCCAGTAGGTCAGACAGCTAGGATGCAGTCTCATACAGGTTCTTGGAACAGTGGTTATGCTGGAGGTCATGGATGTGGGCATGCTTTTTGAAGCATGGAGGACAAGGACAGAGGTTATTTTCAGAAGTGTATGCCCAATTCTTTCAATTCTCTCAGTGCTAGGGAACTGAAAAGCTTCAGGTATCTCTTTGTGCTTTGGATTTTTTTTGTTTGCCTTGGTTTGTTCATTTCTTGAGGCTTACTCTTAGATCCTCCTTTATGAAGGAAGGGACTTCCAGTCCCCATGTTTATAATGGGTCAATTCTCTTCAATTCTCTAAAGTTTCACCATATTGGATTGACTCTTAAGAAGCCTAACCATTTGTGACACTTATATTGACAAGTGGCCAGACAGAATCTCTGCTAGATAGAATATCAGCTAGATAGAATCTCAGATAGACAGAATCTCAGCTAGATTGAATGTGAACTGGATTGAATCTGAGAGCATTCAGGGAGGCAAGATGGAATTTGTATGCAGAAAGACCATGGGAGGGATCTGGGGGTGGTCTAGTAGTCTGGAAGGAAGGGTCTAAGGATGTCTTAATGGGACTGGATTAACTAGTGATGGAATCAAGGGTAGAAAAGTGCTGGATTTGTCTGTATCAGACAATGGAATGCTTGGGTGGGAAGTAATCAAGGATGGGAATCAACCAAAGGCAATGTGGAGGCAAAGGACAATGGAGCATCAGACTAGGTTAAGGATAACAGATCTGGGTAGGAAAACTCAGATTAAGTGGGAAGATTCAAGGAGAGTTCAAGGAGCTTCCCAGAGTTTGTACCCCATCAATACCATTTATAGGTCTGTATCCCAAAGAGATCATAAAAATGGGAAAAGGACCCACAAGTAAAAAAAACTTTATAGCCGCTCTTTTTGTGGTAGCAAACAAATGGAATTTGAGGGGATATTTTGATTCTTTAGTTAATCATTTTTGCATCACACACTTAAAAATAAGTAAGAGGGAAACTTCTTTCAGCAATAGCTCATTCAAAGTCATTCAGCAATTGAAAACATGATCATATTTTATAATAGCCTCAAAAAAGGATTTGATTTAGACAAGGTGTGGGCTCATTTCATGAGTACATGTGGGCCTTCAAAGAAATATTTAACATGATAAAACAACTTCCATACTAAGAACTTTATAGGTTATAACAACCCATCAGGGATGACTTGCCAAGCAGTGAAAGTGCAAGTAGTTGAATCTATATGTAATGGTATCCACAGATTTGAGGGCATCAAACTAGGTTTAGCAAATCCCTCTTCCCCTTAAACTCTATCAGGAATACAATGCCCTATTTCCCTCCCTTCAGAGATAGAAGCATGTGCTGATATAAAAAATGAAACTCCTGTTTCCTTTAATGTCTGATGACTTAGACATAGCTAATAACATAATGATGGTTGTTGTATCTTAAAATTTCCCAAGTCATAGTGTTGACATAAGAATGCATCTAATTCAGTAACTGGGGTCCTTCTCTGCACAAAGAAAACTTCAACATGTTAAATAAAACTAAGTGCTTGACAAATGTTGGTGTCACAAAATCTGATTTCAATACTGCCCTGTCTATCCCAAATACAATTTACATTTAATATGCAAAATATTTTAAGAGATCATAGAATTATCAAGTTAGACTTAGAAGTAACTAAAAGGTCATTGAGTCCAAATCATTAATGGAGTCCATTGAGTCCAACTCATTATTTTAAAGAAGAGTAAGTTGAGACACAGTGATTATACAGCAAATAAGTGTCGGAGGGAAAATTTGAACCTAGTACTTGCTATCTCTTATTGTTTCACTCTATAACTATAACTACTCCATATTAGCTCTGCTTTTCAGCCAAGATTGTGATCCTAGCAACCCAAGATCATAGATGCTCCCTCAAATCACGTATTTTATTTTGTTTTTTATGGGCATTGTCTATGAATTCTGCAATACATACTTCATTGATGTCAACTATGCAAGGAAAAACAGATTTTACTACATGGTATAAATACATTCATAGTTTGTTTTGGACTTATTTCCAATGCTTCCTTTGATCTATGGTAAATTACAAATATGTCCTCCATTTAACCCAATATATGTTTCCTAGTGCCTAAGATTCCAAATGATGTAAAATTTTGCAAATTTGAACAAAATGTAATTTAAATGTAAATTAGCACACTCTATAATGAAGAAATCTAAAATATTTATATTACAACTGTTTTCAAGTTTCTTTCATTAAAGAACATGAAATGTAGTAGTTCATATTAACTGAAGAGGTTTCATAAGTGGATGTATTCCTAAATATGCTTTAATGATCTAACAAGACTTATTTACAATTTGTAATATAAATTGGTAAGCAATGAATATGCTATAATTCTTAAGAGGTCTGTTGTGTCAGTTGGGTTCCTGGCTCTGATCTTGTCTAGAACAGGCCTCCCCAACCCTTTATAGCTGTCTCACTAACAAGTCTTTGGCTCTCCAACCATCATTCTCATCTCCATCCCAGCAGAACCTGGGACTCTGCCTATGAATCCCCTGATTTGGAGAGATGAGCTTTTACCTTATCCTGCTAGAGATCAGGCCCCTTTGGTAGTCTTATCAATATGCTGGATACTCTCCACACCCTAGGTGATCTTTATCTGCTGTGGTCCATTAGAATTTAAATCTTTGAAGGCAAGGACTCTCTTGCTTGCTTATGTTTTTTATCTTTAGCTTAGCACAGGTCCTGGAACACAGCAAGTGCTTAATAAGTGCTATCTCTCTATCTATCTATCTATCTATCTGTCTGTCTGTCTGTCTGTCTGTTTAATCTTATGATGCATGATTGAAACATTTCCTCCCTTTCTGAAATCACCTAACTATGATTACTTGATTCATGGCATCCATTTCTACATCTGAACTGAATTGTAAGATTATAGAATGCATCATTTATGAAGGCAAAAAGTAGTAACAGGTGATGGGTGAAACCAAGATGGTGCAGTGGAAAGAGGTACCTACTCTAGCCTTTCCCCTAGCCCATAAAATGCCTGTAAAAAATGACTCTAAACAAGTTCTAGGGCAGTAGAAGTCACAAAACAACAGAGTGAAAGAGATTTCCAGCCAAAGGAAGCCTGGAAGACCAACAAGAAAGGTCTATCACACAGGGGGCAGAGTGGAGTGCAGATCAAGGAGCCCAGACCAGTCTTGGCTGCATGGCACCAGCAGGAACAAGACCAGAACAGGCCTCGGGGATGGAATCCCCAGCAGCAGCTGTGGTTCCCAGATCCCTCAATCCACAAACTCCAAAGACAGCTTCAAAGGTAAGTGAGGAAGTTTTTTCACTTGGATGAGAAGGCAGTTGGGTCCTGCCCTAGCTCTGGCCTGAGGCGATGGTGATGGCAGTAGCAGTGTCCATTTTTGGAGCCCTCAGCCTAAAGACACTGGTGGAGTTGAGTCCCTGATCTGGGTCTCAGTCCTGAGTGGCTGCCCTGCGGTAAGGAAGAGTGCTGGCATAGTGGAGTTGATGGAGGCTATGGAAAGACAATTCTACTCGCAGAAAAGCTTTGGTAGCTCCCAGACCAGAACACAAACCAGGAGTAGAGTAAACTCCTCTCTCTTGATTATGCCATGTTGGAGAAACTGAGAACTTATAGGTCCTCAGAGTATACCATCCTCTTGACAAAGGACTCAAAAAACAAGTAACTGGCTGGGAAAATGGAAAAATAAGACTATAGAAGGTTACTTTCTTGGTCAACAGTTATTTTCTTCCATCCTTTCGAATGAGGAAGAACAATGCTTACCATCAGAGAAAGACATAAAAGTCAAGGCTTCTGCATCCAAAACCTTCAAAATAAATATGCAATTGTCTCAGGCCATGGAAGAGCTCAAAAAGGATTTTAAAATCAAGTAAGAGAGGTAGAGGGAAAAGTTGGGAAGAGAAATGAGAGTGATGCAAGAAAATCATGAAAAGTGAGTTGACAGCTTGCTAAAGGAGACCCAAAAAAATGCTGACGAAAATAACACCTTTAAAAATAGACTAACTCAAATGACAAAAGAGGCCAAAAAAGTCAATGAGGAGAATGTTTTAAAAAGCAAAATTAGCCAAATGGAAAAGAAGGTTCAAAATTTCACTGAAGAAAATAGTTCTTTAAAAATTAGAATGGAGCAGATGGAAACTACTAACTTTATGAAAAACCAAAAAGTTACAAAAAAACCCCAAAAGAATGAAAAAATAGAAGACAATGTGAAATATCTCATTGGAAAAACAACTGACCTGGAAAATAGATCCAGGAGAAACAATATAAAAATTATGGGACTACCTGGAATCCATGATCAAAAAAAGCGTCTAGATATCATCTTTCATGAAATTATCAAGGAAAACTGCCATGATATTCTAGAACCAGAGGGTAAAATAAATCTTGAAAGACTCTACTGTCACTTCCTGAAAGAGATTTGAAAAGAAAAACTCCTAGGAATATTGCAGCCAAATTCCAGAGTTCCCAGGTCAAGGAGAAAATATTACAAACAGCCATAAAGAAACAGCTTGAATATTTTGGAAATACAATCAGGATAACACAAGATCTAGCAGCTTCTCCATTAAGGGACCAAAAGGCATGGAATATGATATTCTAGAAAAGTCAAAGGAAATAGGATTAAAACCAAGAATCACCTACCCAGCAAAGCTGAGTATAATGCATCAGAGGAAAAAAATGATCATTCAATGAAATAATGGACTTTCAAGCATTCTTGATGAAAAGACCAGAGCTGAATAGAAAATTTGACTTTCAAACACAAGAATCAAGAGAAGCATGAAAAGGTAAACAGGAAAGAGAAATCATAAGGGACTTATTAAAGTTGAACTGTTTACATTCCTACATGGAATGATAATATTTGTAATTCTTGAAACTTTTCTCAGTATTTGGGTAGTCAGAGGGATTATACATACACATACACACACACACACACACACACACACACACACACAGAGGGCACAGGGTGAGTTGAATAGGAAAGGATGGTACCTAAAAAAATAAAATTAAGGTATGAGAGGAATATATTGGCAAGAGAAATAGAATGGGGCAAATTTTCTCTCATAAAAGAGGCAAGAAGAAGCTTTTTCAATGGAGGGGGACAGGAGGAGGTGAGAAGGAAAAAATGAAGCTTACTCTCATCACATTTGGCTTAAGGAGGGAATAACATTCACACTCAATTTGGTATAAAAATCTATCTCACACTACAGGAATGTTGGGAAGAAGGGGATAAGTGGGGTGGGGGGATGATAGAAGGGAGGACAAATGGAAGGAGGGACTAATAAGAAGTAATCACTTTAGGGAGGGACAAGGTCTAACGAGAGAAGAGAATAAATAGGAGGTGGGATAGAATGGAGGGAAATATAGTTAGTCTTTCACAACATGTTTATTATGGGAGTCTTTAGCAAAACTACACATATATAGCCTACATTAAATTGCTTGTCTTCTCAGTGGAGAAGGGTGAGGTGAGAGGAAGGGAGAGAAGTTGGAACTCAAAATTTAAGGAATGAATGTTGAAAATTGTTTTGACATGAAACTGAATAATAAGAAATACAGGTAATGGGATATAGAAATCTATCTTGCCCTACAAGAAAAGTGAGAAGATGGGGAAAAGGGAAGGGAGGAGTGTGATGGAAAGGAGAGGACATTGGGTAAGGGGGTAATCAGAATGCACAGTGTTTCAGGGTGGGGGAGGGGAGAGATGGGGAGAAAATTTGGAGCTCAAAATCTTGTGGAAATGAATGTTGAAAACTAAAAATAATAAATAAAATGAACAAAAAAATAATAAATGAATGAATGAATGAATAAATAAAGTAGTAACAGGTTCAGAAACACTTTAACTAAAAACTTTTCATCTTTGATGAACACTGAGAAATTTTCATAGTTGTTAGAGTCCACTTACTTTTCAATTGCTGCTATGGCAATATCTACAAAATAGGGTAGCCAAAAAAATATTTAAATAGAAGAAAGGAAAAGATCAAAGAAAGAGAAGAAGAGTGAGAGTGGGAAAGATCTGAAGATAGAAGAAATAAGAGGATGAATGGAAGAATAGGAAGAAAAGAAATGATGGGAAGAAAAGGAGAAAGGAAAGGTATAAGCTTCCCTTAATGTTCCATATATTTAGTATTCCCATCCAGTTGCACCTAAAAATTTCAGTTATAGACTTTTGATACAGTAGTTTTACCAAATCCATGGCCTTGTGTACAATATTATTTACATAATAATTTATGGATCCAGTGAAAACTACAAGCTTTCTACATTTTGGAAGATGGTCTTTATGAATGACTATGGCTAAAAAATCATAAATGCTCTAAGTAATAGACCTGCCTTCTAATGCTGTTCCTCTCCATATTTAGTTCACCCTACTTTTCAGTTTGGCAGTCAGAATTTGTGCTCCATTTCAAAACCAAAGCTTACCTCTATTTGCAAGATGAGATTTTGGCAAAGAACCCAAAGGAAGGGCAGTGGGGAGATGGACCACAATATAGTCTTAAATGTTGGCTGTTGTTGTTGAGTTGTTTCACTAGTATCAAGCTCTTCATGCTCCCATTTGGAGTTTTCTTGGCAAAGACACTGGATTGGTTTGCCTTTTCCTTCAGCTCATTTTACACATGAGGAAACTGAGGCAAATAGGGTTAAGTGACTTGCCCACAGTCACAAAGTTAATAAGTGTCTGAGGCTGGATCTGGACTCAGGTCCTCATGACTCCAAGCCTGGTACTCTTATCTATCACCTAGCTGCCTAAACATTGGCATCAAGTCTATGTTATCATTTGCTTTTGTGATACTTAAAGATTATAGAACTGTCACCATCTCTTCAATTTTCTTTCCTTTCTTCTGATAAGCTTGACCAATACTTGCCATTATAGTATTAAGGACTTCTATCTAAGCATTCATAGACTCTTTAGGGCTATTCAGAAACCTTTGGTTTGAGGATTACATAGACATGGGCCCCTTTATTGTTTGCAGTCACATACATGTCTGTATTCTGAATATGCTATGATGTAAGCTTTCATACAAACCCTCGAGCTTAGTGAGAAGCTGCAGAATGTATGGGCACTTGTTCAAATACCCAAACTTTTTTACATTGCTTATTTATGAACAGAATGTAAAACTGACAACCGCTCATTTCAAGTCATTATGAAACACACTACCACAAACAATAGAAATGGTAAAACTGAAAATGTCTAAATACTATAATACTCTACTATATTTTGAAACATGATTTTTATGCATCCACACAGGAATTTCTTCTTTTAGCTTACGGTCACTTCTGCCTTTTATAATCTTCATTATTTTCTCCCTTAGGTAATGTTTTTGTTTCTTGTTTTTTATTCCTGGAAGTAAGGAATTATGGGGTTATACTCTAAAATCATGCAGTTAGTAATGGACAAATCATGGTCTGGGAGAGGAAAAACAGAGTTCTGGGGCGGGGTGGGGGGCTATATCTAAGTCTTATCAGAATGCCAATTATTTGCAAAGATTCTATAGTAATATATTCTGGGTTCCCAGAGTAAATTTCATTTCCATTACTACTTATGGCCAAATTCTAGCCCAGGCAAGAAACTCTTTTTAACTTTAAATTGTGCTATAAATAAATAACAAGGCATACAATCTAGTTGGTTAAGGAATTAACATTTTTATCTCTCAAACTTTCAACCCTAAAATTGAAGTCAAAAGAATTTGAATTTGAAGTAAGAAAACTAGATGGACAAAAATTCTGATGTAATTAATGATCCTGTTGAATTCCACAGGAAATAGTTGACTTTGGGCCTTCACCTTTATATAACAGTGTATCAGTTGGATGGCAACTATAGGTACATGTGAAAATATCTGATTGTCAATTGGTTTTTAATTTTTCATCAAAATGGATATTTTGTATATACTGTGACATGACCTATGAAAACTATTCACTGGCCCATATAACCTTCACTCACAATTTGATTCAAACACAAATTTTTAAAAGATACTTGTCTTTTTGCTTCTTCTGGCATTAAAACTGTATGGCCATATGCTTTAGGAGAAACTGTCTCTCTTAGCTGAAATAAAGTGTTGGGTGTATCCAGCCAGACGTTCATTACCAGTAACTACATATGGAAGCATACAAACAAAGCAAGACAAAGAAACCATCTGAGGGTTCCAGGACCAAGAAAAATCTAACGTAGAATGGAAGTTTTAACCTTATTGTTGTTAATGCTTGCATATTTATCTGTGGTGCGTCATGGACCTTTTGGCAGTTGATAAAGCTTTTGAATCCCTTCTCAGAAAATTAGGTGTGTATATATGTGTGTGTGTGTATTTGTGTATGTGTATATACATGTGTGTATGTATGTGTATGCATTTATACCTATGTGTATTGTGTGGAGAGAGAAAGAGAATTTCAGTGAGAGGTTCATGAAAATAAAGATAAATAAAGATGTATTGGTTTCTCCACCCCGCCATCCAAGTTCCACAAACACTTTTAAATATCTTTGGGGGTCTGTGACTCCCATTTTAAGAACCTTGATATCTATTTCAAGTTCTCCAAACTTTGCCATTATATCAATAGCTATCCTCCTTTACTCCCTCCCCCATTAGGGGCTGCTCAGAATTCATCTGGCTTCTCAGTTGCTCAGACGGGCTCAAATGAAATAAAAGTCACCAACTCAATTTTAACTAATGAAATGTAGGGCCACCAGTCCTAATCATTTGTCCTGTAACTGCCTCCTCAGGTCTACCAGATGTTGCCATGTATTCTGCCTCTATGTTCTTAAGACCCCAGAAGTAGCATCTGATCTGCATAGGTAATATTCCTTGCCTCTTAGACTTTTCAGTCATTCCCATCTGTCTTGATCCTGAAATTTGTTTTATATGTTATCTCCCTCATTCTTGAAAAAAAGAACTGTCTAGTTTTTTCTGTTTTTAATCTGAGTCCTTAGCTTACTGCTTGTAACATACTAAGCATTTAGTGATTTTTTTATTCCTTCCTCCCTCCCTCCCTTCCTTCTTTCCTCCCTCCCTTCCTTATTTCCTCCCTTCCTTTCTTTCTTTTTTCTTCCATCTTTCTTTCCTTCCTTCACTTTACTTTGTCTAGGCTTTGCCTGAATTGATAAATATACTGTCGTTATAGATAACTACTACATACTCTAAAAAATTGATTGACCTCTCTATTGTCCTTACCCCCAACTCAGGCAGTGGAGATGAGGAGGGACTAAGGCTGAAAATCTTCAGTGGTTCAAGTTCATGGCTTCCAGGACTCAGGGAGTCAGAGGGAGGCAAGCAGAAGCATCCAAAGGGTCATGCAGTGAGTGCCAAGTTCAATTTTCAACAGCAGAGGATGTTGAGTTCAGAGGCCTGAGGCAAAAAGCTTATAAATTCTGAAGGGCAACTGACTGGTCTTAGGTGGAAGAGGACTCAGAGGAGCAGGCTATTTCCTATCTATGTGACCTTAGGCAACAGCAACATTCATGAAGCACCTACTGAAAGTATGGCACTAGGTATGACAATGAGAATGCAGGAAAATATTTTTTAAAAATTATATTCTGCTATTAAATCACTATACCTCAGTTTTTGTATTACTTGTGATGTCCCTTCCCACCAAAATTTACTTTTAAATTAGATAGACTGATGGATAGATAGATAGATAGATAGATAGACAGATTTTATCTGTAGAGGGATTAGTTTGTTTTCCCTCTAGTACAGAGATTCTTAACTTTCTTTTTATGTCATGGTGAAACCTATGGAGCCCTTCTCTGAATATTTTTAATGCATAAAATAAAATAAGGTTACCAAGGAAACCAATCACATTGAAATATACTTATCAAAATATTTTTAAAACCATACAGACCCCAGGTTGAGAACCCCTGATCTAGATTTTTTTTTATTGTTGTATTGTTGAATGCAAGCTCCCAGACACAAGCATAGCTCCTCTTTTGTCCTTATATCCCTAGCTCCAAGCACAGTGCTTGGCACAAGACAAGAATGTACTAAGTGCTTAACTAAATAAGCCAAACTGACTAGATAATCTCTAGAGTCCTTTTCACTTCTGAATCTTATATTTCCATTATATTATGGCACCTCTACTTGTGAATGACCTCTCAGGCTATAAGATAATGTCACAACATTCCCCTAAAGTTGGTAGTTGGTAGAGTAGGCATGTGAGGTATGGTCCTTAGACACCTGTGATGAAATACAGAATGGGTTTGAGCATGAAGACGATAGAGGTAGGTTTGGCTTGAGCAAAGAAAGTGATAGGTATTTGATAACCAGATGAAAGGAAACTATTAGAAGACCATGAATCTAAGACTGAATGTTAATTGTCATAAGCTTAAAAAAGTAGTAATTGTTGCTTGTGTCCATATGCATGCATACCCAGAAAATTTGAAAGTCTACTTCATGGCACCAGGTGCAGACTCCTAGAGTGGATTCTGTATTCAGAGAGACTCTTAAGTTGTGTCTGTATAGAAAAATTAAGATCTAGCAAGCATTTTTAGCTTTGTAGTTAGACAGAGAGGTTGTATGACCTTGTAACCTATTGACGGTTCCCATAAGCCCTAGTAGACCTGTGATACCTGATTGGCATAGTTTTGGTCTCCTGTAATATCCACTTAGAGGGGGTTAAATAGCTAAGGCAGTGGAGGAGAACCTGTGGCCTCAAGGTCACATGTGGTCCTCTTGATCTTCAAGTGCAGTCCTCTGACTGAATCCAAACTTCACAGAACAAATCCTTTTATTAAGGGGATCTGGTCTGTGAGATTTGGATTTACTCAAAGGGACACACTTGAAGATCTAGAGGGCCACATGTGGCCTCCAGGCTGCAGGTTCCCCACCTGAGTAAACACACCAAGAGTTATAGCCCTGAAAGTGTAGATATGATTAAATCCATGACAAAATAAATGTTATTTGGTTAAAAAAATGAGTTATTACCCAGATCAAAGGTATGTATATGAAGGAGGGAAAGGTGTTAGAAAAAATTGTTTATACAATTTGTAGCCATTTAATTCAATAAATACTTATTAAATACCTGTTAAGTATAAAGTAAGGACAGCTTCATGTAATAGATGGAGAACTGGCTTTGAAGCCAAGAAGATTATTCTAGAAATACATGTTGGCTGAGTGACCCTGGGTAAGTCACTTGACCTCTCTATGTTTTAAGGCAGCACTCTAAGCATAAAAAAGTTGAGAGAAGATGCCATTCTCCATTGGTAGAAGAATTCTTTCTCTCACTCCAGAGTTCCCCAATAGAATCACTGGCCCAGTCCTTATAGCTACGTACAAAGCATAATGCTAAGTGGGGTAAGTTGCAAAATTCCAATACTATACAGTCCTTGTGCTCCTAGAATTTTTAACCCAATAAGTCCAATCTTCTTTTCTAATGCCTGGCTAAGTGAATGTCACTTTGCTTACAGTTTACTTCTTAAATTAATTGCAGTTTCATGGGATCCCTTAAGGATGACAAAATTTCCTCCAGGAAATATCTCTAAGTGGCAGTGATCAGTAAGTATCCATAGAACTACAGTATCCATTAGATTTTCTTTAAGAGATCCTGCAAGGTTTCAGCTCACTGGTAGTTTAAATATAATTATAGTAAAGAGAAGTACTGAATATTTATGAAAAGTATTTTAAAACATGATCTACATTTTAGCCTCCTATTTGTTAGGGGGCTTCTACGTGCTTTTTGGTGGGACATATTAAAAACATTCATTTTTTTGCTTAGAAGGACTTCTTTAGGCAAATTCACAGGACCAGAAAGTTGAAGCTTTTCTTTTCATGATGTGATGGACAGTTAGCACTTGCATTTTTCCTGACAAACCACTGGAATTCCTATTATTCTGGGGAAACACCTGCATTACTCTATTTTCTTCCACTATATCCATGACTGCACATCCAATAAACATGGAATCTGAGTCCAAAGAATAAAAGCCACAGGTGCTAGAGAGAAACAGGTCAGTGGTAAACTATATCATACACAATGACCTTTTTCAAATAAACTGAATCATGCCATTATAATTACACTTAGAAAACTTGGAAAGAATCTCCTATAACCCATAATTATGACTGCATTTTTGTAACTTATGTACTTTGAGCTAAGCACAAAATTACAAACACTAAGGAGAACAATCCCTTGGATCTTGATGGACAAATATGATGTCTGTTTATAAAATATGCAAACGCAAAGATGGCTTCAAAATGTTAAACGCTGTGAGCTGCAAATTTATATGACTATGTTTTGCTCTAAATCTGTAAATCCTTCAGACCATATAGGAAATGGAAAATATTTTTATAACTTTATCAAATTAATATATAATAATATTTCCCAACATTTAGTAAACATCATTTGGGGATGTGGAATCATTACTAAAGATCCATAAAAAGTGATTTTGGGTATGTATGTGTGGGTACATACATGCACATGTGTGTGTATATACACACACACATATACACATGCATATACATACGCTCATACACATATATACACAAACATATACACAT
>CM053769.1:627250406-627312855 GCA_028658325.1 Potorous gilbertii | reverse complement strand
CATACACTCATACACATATATACACACACATATACACATGCATATACATACACTCATACACATATATACACACACATATACACATGCATATACATACACTCATACACATATATACACACACATACATGCTGCTGTGTTCATCCTTCGTCACCGAAGAAGACCATGCCATCATTTCTCTGATGGCCTAACTTGCACTTGGCTTTGTTTTGAGGGAGGGAGGGCTGTGCAAGGTCACAGCCTCACTTCTCCACACACATACATACACACACTGACAAGAATAAAAAAAAGCTCTATAGGATCTTGGATTATTATTCCATTCCATATTATTCCATATATATGTGTGTGTGTGTGTATGTGTGTATCTATATAGTAATACATTAATATAGCAATTAATATAATATAGTAACGTATTAACCGTATATAAGAAATATAATAAATCTTTGACAATAACACCACAGTTGTCCAGTGATCTATGGTTCACAGGGTAGGAACTAGGAATACGCATATATACATATACATACACATGAATATATGCACAACATATGTGTAAATACATATATGTATATATGTGCATGTGTGCATAATAAGTATATATATATGTATATATGCATATATGGAATTATATCCCAGTAGAATGTGCCTACTCCATAATAAACACTTAATTAGTGACGATTGATTATTGATAGAATATAAGCTATTTTTTGTTCTTGTCTTGATAATCTCAGCATCCTAAAAGAGATCTTGCATGTGATAAGCTCTTAATCAGTATTTGTTGAATCAGAATCAATGTGCACCAAGCATCATTGCCATTTTAATCTTTACTCTGTAGACTAAACTATGCGCACATACAGAAATATGTTTTATATATATATATGTATATATATACACATACATATACATATATGTATATATACACACATATATATGTAGGAAACTTTGCAGACACATATAACACAGATTTCTTAAATGGATATTATTAAACAAATATATTAAAAGTTTCACTGAATTTACAATAATTTTCTTCATATTGTATTTTCTCAGTTACTGCATCAACATAGTTGAGCTACAATCATGTAGGAGTCAATTTTTGATGTGAAAAGACAGACCCTCATAATTTAAAAAGCTGGAAAACATAGAAAGCAAGGTTCTATCACTCCATGAGAGGGAACAAAAAGTAGGACTGGCCCAGTGATTAACGTGAATAGAAACTCTCATAAATTTGAAATCAAGGTTTAAAACTCACTTCCTTTTTTCCTTTATTAGTTATGTTATAACAAGCAAGGTTGTTGAACAACCTGAGCCTCAGTTTCCTAATCTGTAAAACAGCTAGTAATGTCTGTATTATCTACTTCCCATGGCCCAAATGAAATGACAGTGGCATAATATCTCTTTGTGAATCATAAAGTACTATATTAACATCACTGATGGTGATTAAATGTGAAATTAACATGTCCACCAATGTATAAATAGTTTGAAATTTTGAGAATGATTAGAATTCCACATAATAGCATTTCAGTATGGCAATTAATTCAAGTATATTAGAATTTAGGAACTGTGTTAACACCATGTATCAAATTTTGTTCTAGGAGTATGGGGTTCCCAAAGTCATATTAGGAATAGTTCCTACCTTCAATGTGCTTATAATGTATGGAAAGAAAAATATAGCTACATGAAACAAAGACTATATAATGTAATGTATGTTCAGTCTCCAGATATGCATTACAGTCAGTAAGTGGGGCAGCTAGGTAGTGCAGTGGATAGAGCACCAGAGCAGGAGTTACAAGGACCTGAGTTCAAATCTCACCTCAGATACTTGACACTCACTGGCTGTGTGACCTTGGGCAAGTCACTTAACCCTAATTGCCTCATCCTGGGTCATCTCCAGTCATCCTGATGAATATCTGGTCACTGGATTCAGATGGTTTTGGAGGAGAAGTGAGGCTGGTGACCTGCACAGCCTTCCCTCACTCAGAACAAAGTCAAGTGCAAGTGCAAGTGTAAGTCATGTCAGCATTTTTCTGATGGCATGGTTTTTTTTGGCAACGAAGGATGAACACACAGTCAATAAATATATCAAAATAAAGACAGATGAATGGGCACCAGAATTGTCTGAGACAATTTCACAGAAAGAGCTCTAGATCGGGAGTAAGAAATTTGGGGCTCAAACCTTGACTATGCAAATTCCTAACTTTGTGTTGTCAGGCAAGTTACTTCATTGCTCTTTATCTCAATTTATTTATCTATGAAATAAGGGAGCTGGATTGTATTTCTAAAACTGCTTCCAGTTCTCAAACCTTATCTTGCTCAGCCTATCCTATCCTGTCTTATCCTATCCTATCCCATCCCATCCTTTCCCTTCCTTTCAGTTCCTTTCCTTTTTTCCTATCCTATCCTATCCTACCCTACCCTACCTTATCCTACTCACCTTACCTTACCCCCCTCCTTTTCTATCCTCTCCTCCCCTATCCTATCTCATCCTGTTCTATTTAGCCCAACATTCCACACTCTACACACTATCCTATCCTTGCCTACCTGAGGTGAATTTTATATTGTAATAGAATGAAGCAAGGGTAATTCAGTTTAAAATAAATCCCCACCACCACCTCCGAGGAGATTAAAATTGAAAAAAAAAACCATCTTTAGAGGCACTTTCTTCCAAGTTTCACATATAGGAAACTTTTCATAAATCTTCTGAAAAGGATCAGGGAGAAAGAGATGGCATTGGGAGCAATTGATCACACTTAGCTATGATTATTCATAGTTAATGACCCATCTCAGGTAGTCAATTATCTCATCTGAAGAATTACTGAAGAAACAAATCACCCATTTTCCAGTTTTTTTTTCTTTCCCTCTTTGTTTTAAAGACATCCTACATGGCAGTGATCCAAAAGGCTGTTAAAGCAGGCAAAACCATTGCATCCACCATTCCTTCACCTGGTGTCTTTTCACATTGCCTGAGTGTTAACATAGATGCTGGTTTTATTCCTCAAACATATAGCTTCAAGTGCTTTTATGGAGTCTAGCTATATAAATTTGATGATTCCACAAGTGAAGATTTTAACAATTTAAGAAGTCAGAAGTAGTCATTGCTTCTATCACTGTGAGAAGAGTCTTCCACAAATGTCGACTGATATTTAAAAGAAACAAAGAAATTCTCTGGCAGTCAACAATTGGCTTTGACATGGGCTTCAATGAATCACAAAGCACATTTACCATTAAGTATAACCTGAACAATTAAATTTATTGTTTTGTTGCCAATAATTTAACTACCTATTTATGGAATTATTTTGTTTTATAGTGGGGCTGAATCTCTTTTGCTGTCTGATTTAGTGTGCCAAGAGATCAGTCAAATTGAGCTGAAAATAACCTGGAACAAATGACTACAGTACATTTAAGATCATGATCTGTGAGATTTATACCTTTTTCCTATAAGATTTTAAAAAGAGATATTAACAATTCATTTATTTTATCCAACTTTTAAACTCCTCACTTCCCATTGACTACAGATTTAAAAAGTACTAAAAGGTTTGAAAAAAAGGAGCTGGAAAGACCCAATTTCCAGTTAAACTTGGAAGGAAATGAAATATTCCAGCAAGTACTTAGCATATTGAAGAACATTCTCATGTTTATAGTGTGGCAGTAATGTTCACTTCTCCAGAAACATAGGCTCCAGATATGCAGCTACCATAACAGAAATGTGTCTAACTATAGCAATCTTCAGTAATAAAACCAACCATTCCCATATCCAGTACAGAAAAATTCTGAAGAATAAGCAATTACCCATCACTAATGATAGAAAACTGCCGTAGCTGAAAAGAACTGAGAGAATACCAGCAAAATATCTCCATTACATATGATTTTTGAGTCTCTCATGGGGATCAAATTTTAAATTTATTTCATGCTCTATAGAAAAAGTGAAATATGTAAATACCATATTCAAACTAATAGAGTTTTATGTCTATTGGGTACTATCTCAAAAAACCACTCAGGAATACAAAAACAAAAAAAAAACAAAAAAAAACTGGTAGGTGAAAGAGAAAAAAATATAAAAAGGAATGTATATCTAGAATTAAGACAGCTCTCCATTTCATGAAAGGTAAAGCGTGGGTTCCAGTAGTCATTTTATGGGAAACTTGTTTGTCTTTAAGGTGTAGTGGTATAGTTTGTGTTTAAGACATACTTTATATTTTTGAGTACTATTTTCTTTGGGTTAATCCCCACCCTTAATAAGTCATATGTTGGATCTCTATTCAATAACACTGGAGTTCAAAGTACTCTGGTTTCACATTCCTAAAACTCTGATTCATGAGCCCTCATTGGTAAATGCACCTTTAACATTCAACCCTTAAAAAAGCTAAAATCAAAGGCATAGACTGAAATGTGGTCTTAAAAACAACCAAGTATTCCCCCCATAAATCCTTTGAGCACCATACCTACACAAGAGTGGGTAGACACATAATAATTAATAAGAATAATAGAGAGAAATATACTCAGGAACACATGTGGTTAAAGCAACTCATGCATTCAGCATTGCCTTTCCTTCTCCTAGGGCCACAGTGCTTCTCCCACCCTGGGAGGAGCTGGGCAAGTCTTGTAGCCGGGCTTTTGGAGTCATCCTCTCCACAGTACAACTCCCAACAAGGGTTTGTTCTCACCTCTATTACCAGAGATCATAGTCTTTGGCCTCAACTGTGTCCCTAGAAAATGTGTGTCCTACTTTTTAAAGGGCCATGAGAGAGGTGACTGAGTCTTTTTCTATTTTGATCATGAACCTCTGTGTATTTCATAAAGAAGTAGCACAGTGTAGACATATTTCCACTTTAAAACCTCTGTACCTTGTCTCTATTACCTACCTGCTTCAACTGGGAAGAGGGAAAATCATTTGATCGTGGGTACCTTGATCAGTTCCCCTCTCCATCCCTTCCCCCTCACTATATATGTAATGTTTTCTAACATCTCTCCACAGTAAAAGAAGTTGTATGGTTTATTGGTAAAATCACTGGTCTTGGAGTAAAAACAAAAACAAAAAGTCCTGCCTTTGAATTCCAGTTGTCAGTATGACTGGCCAAGTCACAAAACCTCTTGGGGTCTCAGTTCTCCAACCATAAAATGCAAACAATTATACTTGCATGACTTACAACCTTATTGGGAAAAAAATTACATCATAAACTATAAAACAATAAAAAGCTCACAAATATGAGCTTTTATTACTGTCTAATTTTTGTCTTCTGTTCCTTCTCACTATTCTTCCTCTCATTTCAGAAAGTTCTGGTGTTTGGTTTTATTGAAATTGGCCTAAACTTGGCTCCTGCCAAAGAATTCCTGCTGAAAGATCTAGGTGGTGTTTACTCTCTATATGGCCACATAAACAGGGTCTTTCTCTGACATGGCTGGATTACAACTTGTACAGAACACCACAGTAGAGAAAGTAAAATGACACTTTGGGACAATTGAAACAATATCTTTAGATGGACTTGTATCATAGGGACCTGGCCTACATGCCACATGAGTTATAAGACTGCTTGCCCACCAAGCAGCCTCATATTTTATTTTTACTGTTCATCTGGTTTCAATAATCCTGAATAAGACATATACATACATTTTATTACCTAGCAATGCACTAAGGCATCTGAAGCCTTTCAGGATTTGAATTTGTGCCTTCTTTTTAAAAAATGCCTCTCTTAGATGATGGTGTATAATAACTAAACTGGACCTAGCATTTTATGAGCTCTCAATAAGACAATTGTTGCTAAACTATAATCCCCATAACCATACACATTATCACCATAGAGATACAATTTGTACAAAAGTAAACCTTTTATTTTTTTTAAGCAAAAGTTATTCTATTCAAAGCCATTCTAAATGTTATGAGTTTTATGCAGTCACAAAATTTAGGGAGATACATATTATTTGTACTTGCATGAGTTACCAAATTCTGGCAGCGTTTTTGAATTAATGAGTAAGGACAGGTATAGACAATAAAGCTACTAAAGGATTTGAGGGAAAATAAATTGCATTCAGAAGTCTTAAAAAGTTTCCTGGAAGTAAAGAAATTATGAGCTTCATCCTGTCCCAGAAAGGTGAGTACAATATTCAGTTCCATATATCAATTTTATGATATGTCTGTGCTCTTCAAGTATTTCCAGCTATATAGTATTTGGTGGGAAAGGGGAGAAATGTCTTTTACACTTACATTTATCATATTATAATCCAAAATAAGTGTAATATGCTTGATCAAGCAAGAAAACATTCAACTTGCACCAGTTGTCTCATGTTCATGGCGTTAGAAATCATAGAAACTTTGCCATCACTTAAGCTGCCTCCTGCTGTAGCATGACCAGGCAGACAGAATTGTTATATACATATTCCTGCATATGAACAAAACTTGTCTGATTTGTACTGGTAGAGGTCAGCGCATGCCGAAGAATATCTTGAGATGAGAGTAAGAGAATTTGAAAGCACTAATTGAATGTCAGTTTTTATGTGGTTGAGGATGTCACTAAAACATTATTATAAACTAAACTCAATTCGCCTTCGTTGAAGCTCCCCTAACAGTTTGTTTCCTTCACCATGAGCCTTGCAATAGCCTCTTAAACAATGTAAAATTGTCAACTAACTTTTTAAAAGATAATACACCAAAAAAGGGAAATTATTTTCTCTAAGAATATTTCACAATAAATATTTCATTATTTCATCTTACTCTATTGTTTAAATATCAGTAAGGTGAGGATATGAGACCCATGTCCACTAATGCTCTCCTTTTTCCACTCCCATCTCTATATTTAAATCACAAGAAGGTTATAATATCTTTAAATAAATGGTGATCTGTCCAATGATTCCTATGGATTGGACTATTGAAGAATCAGGGCCAACCTCAGCGATCAACAAGCAGTTATTAGGTGCCAACTTTGCCCCTGGCACGAGGGTGGGACCTAGGAATGCAAAAGCAAAAATGAAATCATCCATACTCTTAAAGAAGTTATATGATTTTTTGAGAAACAGCATAGTTATGCATTCATCAGCATACAGATATATATGTACATACAACATATGTGTGTGTGTATATATATATATATATATATATATATATATATATATATATACATATATAATATATTATTTGAGTTGAGTGCTTGTGACTTGGTTCCTAGAGAGCAGGGATGCCAAGGAGAAGAAACAGACTGTATACTCATTTTTTAATGAAGTTTTCAAGTAGATGAAATTTGGTCATGATGAACATCAAAGGAAATTTTGAAAGGGAAAAAGAAGTCACAAAAGGCCTACGCATAATCCAAGGAACCTGCATAGAAGGGCCAATCAATCACCCTCATGCCCAATTTTCTTGCTGGGAAATTTTGTGAACTGTTACTTCAGTATTGGCTCATTTTCCAAGATACTGCATGGTACCAAGATGGACTTAGAGAGGATTTCTACAATTTGTGATAATCTGGAGATTTTTATGTCTACAATTTTATCTATCCATCAATCAATAGTCATTTATTAGGAGGCTACTATGTGGTATGTGGTAGACACTGTGTTAAGTGCTGAAGATATCCCTCAAAAAGATGAAAGACAGTCTCTGTTCTCAAGGAGATTACAATCTAATGGGAGAGACAATATGCAAACAAAGATATACAAAGCAAGCAACGAGATAAATAAGAGAAAATTTACAGAGATAACGCTTTGGAATTAATGTTGGGGAAGGCTTCCTGTAGAAGGTAGGGTTTTCATTGGAACTTAAAGGAAGACAGGGAAGTTGGTAATTCTAACTTCTTTCATACTGCATTTTCCAAAAGTAGAATATGCTGTCTGTACATAAAGGGAATATAAGTTCTGTACATATAAGTGCTCACAGACTTGATAACCTAGTTGTGAGAATGGGTTTGAACTTTCTCAAAAATGACATGGATTTGTGAAATACCTGGCCTCTACAAAGTGACATCATTTCGGTCCTCTTTGAGTACAAAGGACAATGACCAACCAATCAACTCTCTCTCTTCTGTATTTCCCTAACCTCACTTTTACATTAGAATGTAAACTCTTTGATGGATAACTAGCTAGATGGTGAAACAGACTACTAGTGTTAGACTGGGAATCATGAAGACTTGAATTCATTCCTGACTCAAACACTTACTAGCTTCAGGACCCTGGACAAGTCACTTAACATCTTTCAGCCTCAATTTTCTCATCTGTCAAGTGAGAATAATGATGATGAAGAAGAAGATGATGATGATCATGATGATAGCATCTACTTCATGGAGTTTTTGTGAAGATCAAGTGAAATAGTGTGTGTACAACGTGGTTCATATTTCTTAAAGTACAATATAAATGCTAGTTATAACAACATATGATACAATATAGTAATTAGTATTAGAAGTAGTAGTAGTGGCATGTTAGTATCTTTAGTACTTAGCACAGTGCCTGGAACAAAATAAGTGCTAAACGCTTGCTCCTCGTGAACTCAAATATTTTCTTGAACAAGTGTTATAAGCCTGACAGTTTCCTTTAGAAGGAATAGCTAGGTGGATAATTCCCCTCCTTTCCCTAATGTCCCAAATCAATGTTGGTAGCAAAGTGACCACCATTCCTAACTGGTATTTGTAAAATGACTAGGTAGCAGAATTATATAATCTGATGTTATAACTCCAATGTATAGAAAAATTAGAAACAATGACAGAAGCAACAAAAAAGCCACTAAAATGTAGCCTATATGATCAGTAAGATATGATGACTAAGCCATTACATTTATCAGGGTTTGTGTTATGTTAGTTAAAAGAATTATTTAGAAATGAAAGAATTTTAGGGAGGTTACTTGATTTAAGGGACAAAGTCAAACTCTGGTTAAGGTTTTATTGTCTCAATTCCCTTTCAGAATTTGAAACCCCTCACACAAAACAGATGTTTAACAGCTAAAACAATGACATTATAAATTTCATTTCATAAAAATTAAAACAAAGCCATAAACCAAGACCCCAAGAGGATTCAGCCCACACAGTTGTACTCGGACAAGTGACAATTAATCTCCCAGGTTCATGCTAGAGGGTTTTGAGAGCTCCATAAGCTGTAGGCACTGAAATCTGATACCAGGAGAAACTCAAAATGAATCCAGCAAGTCTCCTGGGCCCTGCAGCAGAAGGAACAATGAGGTAGCCAGTTGACATGACCACTAGCAAGGTTGTGTGGCAGCAATCCTTGGCCATAAATTTGACTGGCAACTGTGTGGTGAGTATGTAGTAGAAACATATTGCTCCAATGATCATGAGAAAGACAAATACTGATTAAAGGGAATACAGGAATCAATGCCTTTTAGAATTGCTGAGGATCACAAGGTAAAGACACCGAATACTGAATTACAAATAGTCAAATTACAACTACCAAAGGAGACTGAAGTGATTATTTTTTAAATGATACTTTATACTCTACTGTAGTATTTGGCACAAATATTTCTATCTTCCATATTGTCAAAGACACATCAGGATAGAAATGTATTAATGGTCCTTCCACTGGTATTAGACAATGGACTCAAAGAATATTTGATCTGGTAAGGATGTCAGAATATCCAGTTCAACCAACTCGCTTTACAGATGAAGCAATACAGACCTGAAGGGGAGAAGGAACTTGTCCCAAACTACGTAACACAAACAGGGAAACTTCCCTTTAGTTAAAAAAAAAATTGATGCTCTGAATTAAATATTTTGATGAATTAAAGCAATTGTTTAAAATGCAAGCTCACCAGACTATTTACTAGCACATTATATACAATATTTTTAGCAGGTATAGCAACATTTTCAAGTAATCAGTTGTGACTATTTGTGACTTGCAAAAGTCTTAGTTTGAAATTTCTGTTTTCCTAAACATGTGGTACTCAGATAAAGTTCAGGCTCTTGTTCAACTTTTAATGGGAAAAAATGTTTTAACCACAAAAATCCGTAGTCAACATGCTGATGTTTGTTAGGAGAATGCTTTCAGTTGACTAAGTACATTAGAATGATATGAGGTTTTGAGAAGGGAGTCATGAGCAATGCTTTCTAAAGTGAAAGATCAGCAAAT
The DNA here is from genome assembly GCA_028658325.1 of Potorous gilbertii. NCBI lineage: Eukaryota > Metazoa > Chordata > Mammalia > Diprotodontia > Potoroidae > Potorous > Potorous gilbertii. The sequence continues at coordinate 627,302,805 of CM053769.1, read as the reverse complement.
TCAAAGGGTCAAACATTTTATCTGACAGATAAAAATGTCTTGTCCCATGATAGAACAAATACATTTTAAATTCAGTTATTTAACACAGAAGGATAACAATGTTGTTTAAATGTATGCACGGTATTTATTTGCCTTGTAATAAAATCAAATTTCTTAAAAAAAAAAATCTAAGAAATTTGCTAGTCATGAACATAGGGCCAGTTTCCTTACTGATAAACAGGTGGCCAGAACAGAAATTTGGGATAACTGTTGCACAAAATACTTATTGTCAGTTATGTTCTACACATTGTTCTGTGTTCCCCAATAATCCCTTCGAAAGACAATACTGATCCAGTATAATTTAATGCAGTAAACAGAAAGTACTAATTGATGGCCTTTTGCCAATTCAAGTTACAATTGAATTGGTAGCACTCAAAGAAAGAACGAGCTAGACCAGAGGTCCTCTGGGAGAGTCTATTCATTTGAAATCTTGTTTCTGTCCAATTTCTCCATAACAAAGTCTCCTGAGTCTCCTAGGTCAAAGAGCTATTTGGCTCCTAACAATTCTTTTACTGTAGCCTCTTTCTATGTCATGGAGCATTTTTCTCCATACACTCTCCAAGATCACTTTCCTTTTCAGTCTCACAAACAAATCCTTGATATAGAGGTTCTAATCTTTATTATAATGTTTTCCTGTCTTGCCTCCTGTTTTTTACCCTCCTATCTGACTTTTAAAAAAAATTCCTTTCACTTTTACATGGCAAACAGGTCTTTAACAAAAACTACATTTTTCTTCTCCTCACCTCCACCCCCAGTCTCCCTTTTACAAATACTCCCAACCTATCCATTAGGTAGTTTGGCTGAGTGAAGATGCAGGTTCCCTTCCATTTGAGAAGCATATTTCTAAAGTTCCATATTTTTACTGTAAAAACATGCTGTCATATTAGAAACAGTCTAGTTTTCAATGGATATTTTGTTCACAGATGACAATTTTTTTAAAGCACAGATTAATCACATTTTATAGCACAGAAAATTTATATCAGAAAGACATGAAAATATAGTCAGATTCCTTTCAATAGCAAAAATTCCATTTTTTAAATGTAATAAAGCTACTGCTTTTTCCCCTCAGTGTTATTTCAATCGAAACAAACTGGAACTTACAAAATGGTTATTTTCACTTTTCAAGTACTATGAGTTTATTTGACAGAGAATGTCTATATAATATATACATATAAAATATATTACATGATTTCCAAATATAAATAACAAAAGTAATGAAAACTTCAACAGTTCCTCACTGCCTAGAAGTCAAAATGAAAACTCCTTAGCCTGGTGTTTATGGCCCGTTGCCACCTCACTTATACTCATATAACCAGCCTTGTTATACACTGCCCTAAGTCCCTTCTTCATTCTCATCAACTTGGAGGATAATAGATGTGTTGTTTTTCTTAGGCTATCCTGAATCTCTACAGGTGATCTCTGAAGCCTGGAGTGCATGCCTACCAAATCCCTTCCTGCAAGTAACAGCTCAGAGATTGCCCCTTTCACAAAGCCTATCATGACTCTTGTACCCTCTCCCTGAATGTACTCTAGCTTTTGAATTCCATGTGGTAGCCAAAACTGATCACAGAATTCCAGAAGTGGTCTGAACAAGATAAAGAAAAGCAAGCCATAATGTCTCTTTTTAGAGAGGTTATAACTTCTCCTACTATATTGCAAACTCTTTGAGGGCAAGGTCATTTTTTTAGATGCTTTGCCTACCTATTATAGGGTACTGAACACAGGAAATGTTACATATATATATGGTGAATATTTATATACATATATACACATGCACATACATAAATACACATAAACACACACATATAGAGTGAGGGGAGAGAGAGAGAGATTGAGATTAGAATTTACTCTTACCATTTCCATTCATATTGGAAAAAAATACAACATAAAATGGGCAAAAAAGTTCCATGTTCAGGATAATGTGGTTCATGGTCTTACAACATAAAAAGATAGGGTGACATTTGTTAGTGGAAAAAAAAAACTTCTAAAATGTAAACAGGGTAGTGTTTACACAAATTGGGATCATTTGTGAACATTGCTTCATTTGGGATGCCTATTTATGCCGTGGAGATTTGTCATCGGTTAGTTTATGAGGGAGAGAGAGGTTTTAATATATAACTCTAGCCACCTGATCATGTCTTACTAGGTATTAAGAGGTGCTAAACGTTTGCCACCTTAAGTACTGCATTGTGTGGTTTCTAACATTTCCTTGCATAATCTGCACTGATCAATACGTTGTAGTGGCTATGGCCTGATGTTGATTGATTGAAATTATAATTATTCCTACTAATATCATTCCAATCCACTGTTATGTTATTAACCAATCAGCATGATTCTACCATTTGTCTGAAATTTCTTTGTCAGCACAATTAGTTAGGATTGTGTGACTATTGTCAGTGATGGCCTTTTGAGTTCCCTCTTGGGTCTTGACTCTGTTAGAGGTTCCAAGGCAGACATGTTTATGGCCATCACTTTTAACAAAATTTGATAAATTCGGTGTTGTACATAGCTACTTACATGTTGTCTTTCCCATTAGACCTCCACAAGGGCAGGGATTGTCTTTTACCTGTCTTCAAATCCCCGGTACTTGGTATAATGCTTGGCATATAACAGGTAATTAAGAAACGTTTATTGACTCACTATTGTCAGTTGTCTGATGAAGTAAGATCTGTCTCTCTTGGTTTTGACATATTATTTTACATAATCATAAAAACTATCAGACATGACAGTGGAGGTACTATTAAGAACCATCAAGAAAATTCATGCTACTGTGAGTTCAGATTCAATAATGCATTTAGGTTGATTTAATTAATTTCAATGAATAAACCAGTTAATTAGATTAATAACACCTTCTACATTTAAAAAAAAAATAGCTGTATAAGGATCAAACACACAATCTCCCTTCATGTTCACCTATTTATCATGCCATCACATACTTTTTTTTGTTAAATAAAGATCAAAAGGACAGTACTTATTGTAGTGATGGATTTGTACGTCCTTTGCAATTACTACCATGGTGCTCCAAAGGCCACCAATTTACAAATAGGAAACACCTTTTTTTTGGAGTATTTGTCATTTTTTCAACAGCTTCAAAAAGGAAAATTGATTTATCTAAGTGATTGAACAAGCACAAAAAAAGAAATAGCATTAAACATAATAACTTATTTATTTACCATTATGAAGGTACTATCTAAAGTAAGAGTTCTCCATCTAGAGTCCAAGAACTTTAAAAAAAAACGATAACTATTTCAATATAACGATTTACTTTGTAATATTATTTATTTTGTTTTATGCTTTTAAAAGCGATTCTGAGAAGGGGTTTCTAAGCCAACCCTAGACTGCTAAAGAAGTTCAGGGCTCATACACATGCACACATATACAGAAAACATAATAGCTCCTGGTATGAAAGACTTTAATGACAAATGAATGAAGAGTTGTTGAAGAAGGTAATTCAGGAAACAACATTGCCAAACTATTTCTAATTTTTTGTAGTTACATTAGTTCAGAAAAAATGTTTTTGTGCCATTGCCTAATATTTCAATTCCTCACCTAGTCTAGGCATGCTAGGTATGGAGACATCTTAAAGGTCCATGGAAACCAAATCCTCCTACATTTTAACAATTTGCCAGGTACTTTGGATTTATTCTCACCACCAAGGAAGGGATCAGTTTTTGAGTGTGACTTTGCTTGCCAAAACAGCAGGGAGGTGTGGTCCAACAGAGGTATTCTTATAGGAGGAAAAGCAGCTGGAGCCTTTTGAACCCATAAAAGCCTTCTGAGAAAGGCTGAAAAGAGCACTCTATTTACAGTCAAGCTTTAGAAGCCACAACCACAGAGGAAAGGTGGGGTTAAGTTTTATAAAGAGAACTTTGCTTCTCTGAGAATTGCTTCAAACAGGAGAGGGGAAAATACTTGGAATAAACAGCTTGAGCCTATTTACAACGTTCCTTACCACTAAACAGAACAGGCATTAGTAGCTCCAACTGTCACAGCCAACATGAAGTCAACTTAGCTGAAGAAATTCCCTAAGTGTAGGTTGGTATAAAAGAAAAATCTAAAGCTTGTATCAGCTTCATATGCAAGTGCCAAATGCCCATGAGTGGAATATAAAGTAGAGTATTTTGCTAGGTCAAAAGGTAGGTCTAAGATTTTTCTCTTGTTAATGTTTGTTTGGAACTGGACTTCTAAATCTAAACTCTGACCTTCTCAACTCCTCCCCAAAAGAATGACTGGCAAACAGAAGAACCTATTATATTATTTTCTCAACTCCTAATGCCTGTTTTACTAAAGTGCCAAACCATTCCCATCCACATACACCAGAAGTCCAGGACTGATATTCTTACTATCAACATGCCTCACCTTTCCATTAATCACTCAAGTATTCCATAGGCCCTTTCCCTGACAATCATTCAGGATCATTGACTCATCACCTGCATGCCATAAGCATCATCTTCCCAGTCCCACCCTCAAACCCATTTCATGTGTTCCTTAGAGATTGATTATCAAATCAATGCTATCGTTGCTACTGTAAAGCACATGGCTGAAATTCTGAGCTAGAGGCTGCCTGGGTTGATGTACCCTCCTCTGCCCACCACTTCTCACTTCCTCATAGTCATCCATATTAGCCCTAAATTTAATATATAGATTAAATATCAAATACATACACACATATATAATATATATAATTTTCTAGATACAGTCTGCTCCCCTCTCTCCCACTGGAATCCTTGAGTTCAGAATTATTTCATTTTCATCTTTATATCCCTAGAACTCAGAAAAATTCCTGGCTGTTGATACTATTAAATTATTTTTCAATTAACAAATAGAATTAATGGAAAATTAAGCATTCAATTAACTCTTTATCTGGTTTTCTTGTTCAACTTTTTCACTTCCAGAGGACCTAAAACTAAAATTTATTTTTTATACAGATCTATAAACCATACCTCATTATTCATTCATCCAAATCCACTACTCTTCCAAATTTCCCCGTTTCTATCAGAGTTACCACCATTCCTTTAGTCACCAAGAACTTAAAACTTATCATCTGCTATTTAATGTCTCTCACATTCCAAGTGCAATCAGTTATTAGATCTTGTGGTTTCTAGGTCCATAATACCTTACATATGTTTTGGGGCCAAAGGAGAGGAAACTGGCGGTAATGCACACCAGCACCCCATGGGAATAGTAGACAGAAGATATGCCAGGGCAGCATGGGATATGCCTTCTTCCCATCATCCCCCACTATAGAGAACTTCTAGCAACTCAAAACATGCAACAAATTGCATGCTTTAATCCAAGCTTCAAGTTACTCAAGACTTAAATTAGATAAAAAGCTGCTATGGCTCTAAGAGGGGACTGCTGGGAGTTGAGGTAGTTCAGACCACTGAAATCAGGGTTTAAAATTTTTTTCTCTAATTAATAATGAAAAATGATTGGCCAAGACCCAGGAAATAACTAAGTGCGCCTGAGAAGAGGAGCAGTGCCCAGTCTCCACCCAGGTCAGTTAAACTAAGTAGCATACATTCCTCTTTGGACCAAGTGCCATAATAGTCATAGTTTTCTCTGGCTTTCATCCACCCCTCTCTCTCTTTTCATATAGTCTTCACCCTCTTTCTGACCTGTATCACATCACACTTGGACTATTGCAGGGGCCTCCCTCTGATTTCTCTTATCTCCTGCCTCCCCTCCATATTGCTGCAGAGACAATATTCCTAAGGCATAGGCCCAACTCTGTCGTGCCTCTGCTCAGTAAACTCCCAATTCACTCTTGAAATAAATGCAAACTCCTTGTTTTACATTTAAAAGCTCTTATAATCTTCCTTTTCCTACCTTTCCAGGTCATAATATTTAATTTAAATTATTATATACCACATCCTTCCCCTCTTCATGCATTCCATAGTCTATTTAAACTGAACTTCTTGCCGTTCCTCACAAAATTTCATCTTCTTTCTTTGAGCAGACTATCTCCCATATCTGCAATTTACTCCTTCACCTTTGCCTTAGAATCTCCACTTTTCTTCAAAGCTCACCTCAAAAACCATTTAAATGAGGTCTTTCTTGATCCTTTCAGTTACCAGTGTAACCCTTCAAAAACTTATTTTGTATGTACTTTATATGTACATTGTACACATCCATACATATCTATATCTGCATATATAGATACAGCCTTTCCAATAGGCTGTGACCTCTTTGAGAACTACGACTGTTTCATTTCTTTTTATTCCTAGCAGCTTACAAAACACCTAGCACAAAACAATGCTCAACACAAGCTGACTTATTGATTGACAATTTCTTCAATTTTGACATTAATATTTTGACAAATTCTCAAGGACATATGGAGGAAAGAGAATGGATTCCATTTCATATTTTCAAGAATACAAAACAAGATAAAATTACATATTGTGAATACCTGAGAAATGAAAACTGAGAATCTATAATTTTCTAGAGCACATTGCAAATGGGCAAATATCCAAAATTAGTTTAAATGATGCAACCATATTTAAAATATTGAATAATAATAACTCATATTTTATACTGCCTTAAGGTTTACAAAGCAGTTTTTTCCTTTTTTAAATAAAAGTCATTTGAGATAATTAGTACAAGTGCAATTATTCCACTTCACTGATTTAGAAATAACTGAAAAGTGTGTTGATTTGCCTAATATCAGCCAGCTAGTAAAAACCAGAGCCTGGGCTAGAATTTTCTAACTAGAATATCAGAAGACCATAAATCTGGAGGGTCCGTAGGAGCCATCCAACCCAGCCCCATTGTTTTCCTGCCCAGGGAGATCAGTGCTCTTTTCAATAAACAATCTAGTGATTAAATTGCTTGGGAAAGATTTTTTAAAGAGATACTATCTCTCAAACTGGTCATACCATTCAATAAAGAGCAGGCAATTTTAGAAATATTATAGAATAGCATTTTGTTGAGCTGGGAGAAAGGACCTAGATCATCTATTTCATTCCCTTCTTTTTTCATATGAAAAACACCTTGGCCCAAGTCATAGCTAGTATTAGAACTTACATAATGGTGCTTTTTGTCCAATACTCTTCTCACTAGGTTACACAAAATAACTTTTTCCCAGATCCAAAAAAATAAAGTTATACAGGGTCATTGTCAAGTTTCAAAGAGATTTTAGAAGTAACTAGAGATTAAAAGACTCAAAAAACTGATTTAGAAAGAAATGTACAATCCAGCTAGGTTTTTTACTGTATCAAAAACAAAACAAAAATCCAGAGATAACAATATAATCAAGACAGGGAAGAAGTGTATGTTTCATTTTTTAATTTAGATTTTCTTAATGGTAATTATTTTATAAGAATGTGTATACTCTTATTTCATAAATAGTCTTAAATGACAATTGTATCCTTCTACATTGATCATTTTTAAGATGTTTCCCTCTGTAGCTGGTAGGGAAAGAAAGTTTGTGTAATAATTCTCCAACCCACAATCTGCCCATTCTTAAATGGGAAACTTGGCTTTTAAATCACTATTCACTTCATGCTTCACACTTCACTATTAAAATTCAATCATTCCCTTTAAACAATGGAAAGGAAAGCAGATACCTCAAAGGAATAATTTAGTCCTCATAGATATCCTCACTGACTTTTTAATAACAGCTAATAAAATTTTTCATCAAGTATCAACTTGAAGCCTGAGATGAGGGGAGATTTCTAGACATACAGATAATTAAAGCTAAAAAGATATTTCTGATTGATAATTTGTATATATCTTACTGGCAGCTTATTGATAGAATGAAGAAAATAAGCCTTTCACTGATTCACAGAGGTTCTTAACCTAGGGTTCATTAACTTGTTTTAAAAATAATAATGTTTTGATAACTGTATTTCAATATAACTGGTTTCCTTTGTATTTTATCTTGTGTGTTTTATTTTATACATTAAAAAGCATTCTAAGAAAGGCCCTTAGTTTCCCCCAAACTGCCAAAGGCATCCATAACCTAGTTTAAGGGATACTTAGTATATACCCACCCACCAAAACTATGTTTCTCCTCCTGCACGCTGCCAGCCAATGACTGGAGCTAGGACTTACACATTACACATATCTAAGTAGATTGGGTTATAGAAAAGAGAAAATCGTTAATTAGCTTTATTAGAGGCTTTAGAAATCATCAAGGTCAACTACCTCATATTTATAGATGAGGAAACTAAAGATTGGAATGTTAAATGATTTGCCCAGGGTCACAAGTATCATGTGGTAGGGCTGGCTTTTGAACCCAAATTCAGTTAGTTAATCAATAAGCATTTGTTAAACCTTCATAATATTCAAGGCAATATTACCACTGCATCATGCTAACCAAAATCCCTCATCTAACTAACACCCTGCTATAATACCCTAAAGTGGAAATTCATATTCAGTTGGTCTATTTTGCATTCCAATCAAGTCAATTTATTTGTTCAATAACCAAAAGGACTTAGTTTATACAGCAATTTCATTTATATGGCCTATATGGAAAGGGACTCATAGAGAGCATTATAGGGATGCTGAAAATCATTTCAGAATCTTGAGCTCATTTTTGAAATTTAGAGGTGAAGAAATTTGTTTTCATAGCAAAGTGTTTAGATCGAAGCAGTGGGACTCTACTTAGTAACCATTTATGTGGCTGTGAATCAAACAGGGTCTATCACCTAAACCCATCTCTTGGCAAGAACGCTTTAGACTGATGCTACAATGAATAATAATAGTGCAAGAGCCAGAAACTATATTATGATTTTTTGAAGAGATGGAAGAAAAGGGTGACAGCAATGCTTATTTTTATGTATCGGTGAGGACCCCCAAATTCACTCCGTTTAATTTGTATGCAAAAGAAACCAAGAGAAATGCCCTCTCTGTTCCAAAAGAGTATAGTCAAGAACTTGTTTTTTTGCACTGATGCCATCATTGAGATTTAATATAATATTTTCTATTTTATTTCTATGTTCTTGCTATTTTAAAGTCTTATGAAAATCTCTTATCAGTACCCTCAGCTATATTCAATCTGAAATTGGTCCAAAAACAGATTATACTTTCCCCTAAAATTTGTGTACAATAGGTAAGATGCCTTATTACTGGTGTCTTTAAACCATCAGAAAAGACATTTTATTTTAAATGCAACATACATGTGTACTTATATACACAATATAATGCAATTATATTGTATGTTATCATAAAAATATGTGGATAAGAACACATATGTTGCATTTTATACATAACACATACATAAATATGTATATGGCTTTTAAAGAGATCTTATTTTAGAGGTGGAACCTTTATTGGGTCCACCATCATATTTACAAAAGGCAACCAGTAGAAGAAGCTCTGAGTGTCCTTTAACATGCACCTTATTCCTCCTATTTGTAAAGTAGGAACAGTACTAGTACTAGTAATTTTCCCTTCTTGCCAGACTTTCAAGAGAATGAAGTCTCTTTGTGGTTTATGTTCAAATTTGACCTTCTCTGTGTTAAATGTATTTTACCTGATATCAGTCAGAAATAAAATGTCCTTTCTGCTGATTGAAAGACACCAGTAATAAGGCATTCTATTTACCTTGGGCTGCTTATTTAATAATACATCATTTTTTAATGTTAGTCTTGACCTAGAAATTATTTTATAGACTCTATATCTGCTCAGGATAATTCTTTGATCTATAATTCAAAATTGAAGAAATTTCCCAGAAAAGTTTACATTTCCTTGTCTCTCCTTTTTTATGCTTTGACATAGGAGGGAAATGTACAAGTATTCTCAGTATGATTTAATGTCACTGTCTAATTAGGATTTGTTCTAAATGGGTAACATCTATGTGCTGAGGGCAAGAAAATATTAGAAACTTGACTGAATTAAACTTAAAATGGTTTGTAATAAAGAGAAAATTTGTAAATTTTATTCAAGATACTAAACAAAACATCCATTGTCCCCTTTATTCTATTATCCTCAATCCAACCCAATTGGAAGAATTAAACCTTCCTTTCAAAATCTGGTTGAAAAAGGTATCACACCATGAGTTCTGATTCACGATATTTTGCTGTTCTCCTCTCCCCAGCATGGCACACTGTACAAAGAGTCTTGCTTTGTTCTCTCAACTTGCTTAAAACAGTGTTCTTTTTCTCTTAGAAACAAAAGTATGGCTCAGCAGCATAAATGCTAATTTTTTCTTCAAAAAACCTGTATTTTTCATCTATTTCTTTCATTTTAATAGTAAGCTTATGGAAAGATTGCTAAGCATGAGTTAAGTTTTGGAAGAGTGGAAAATCCTCTGCTTCTCCCTTAGTCCCTTTTCTGTCAATGTTTATATGAAAGTCAGCATTTTGGCCAATATAAGGAACATGAGAGCAGTCAGATTATCTACATAATGGACTCATTTTAAGTCATAGTTAATTGAGGAACTGAAAAAAGAATCATTGTTGTATTCTCCAGAATGGTATAAGACACACAGAATTTTATTTTCTGCTGCTAAGGTTTTTGTACAGCCATAAACTTTAGGCAAATCTTTAGTCTTCATCAATGAGCAGAATACTAATCAGATGGCAAGTAGGTGTGGATTAATTTTATGGTTATTATTTTTCCAGGTCTAAGGGAAAGTCTAGAAGAAGGAAAGAGAATTAAAGGGATAATGAAAGACTAAGCCTCATTGAACTGAAAAAAAAATGGTGGAAATGTAAACAAGAGAAACAAGTTCAGCATAAGTTTGAATATAATGTTCAAACATTGGGCCAAAGATGTGACAAAGCTGGAAGATGAATTCAGAAGTATATATAAATAACTGACTCTAAGATGAATTTCCAAATCAAGAAGATGGATGACTAGGCATTAAATTAAATAAGAGAAAAATATGCAAGTTCTTTCTCAATGAAACTTCTCAATATTTCCAGCATGTAAAGAAAAAAGAAGAAAAAAATCATTCATGGAGTATTTTGTTAGTTCAGTGGGAGGCAAGAGACTCTGACCATTTAACAAGTCAGGAGAATTGGGTTCAAGTCTCTTATGTGCTATAAACTCTCCATGTGACTAACCTTAGTTAATTTCTCATTTTTCTGGGCATCCATTTCTTTATCTGTCAAATGACAGTTCTCACATGGAAACATCACCAATTCTTGGGAAGTGGCAGTCACCTTTCTACCTCTCTCCATGAGTGTGTGTATAAATACATACAAAAAGACAGATTCTTCATGCTACTACCAGGTGGATAATGAAGCAGAAATAATTCATTGTTCCCATTCTCTTTCCACCAAAGTTTGTCATCCATTGTAAGTTTCTGCTTTGGAGGATAAACTATTCAAATGCTATTACCTAACAAAGAAAAAGAAACAAAAAATCCATAGCAACACAAGTCCTCATGGGTCAAGTACATTTTCTGGAACAGCAAAGAGTATGTTAATCACCTCAAAGTAATTGAGCATGACTTAAAGTCATTGTGTTTAGTCTAATCAAAGTATTTAGTGTATGAAAAAATAGCATATAGTGCTAACTGGAGTACAAATATTGGGGCATAGAGGAGATTGTATTTTTGATTGGACATTTTCTGCCTTCATTCCCACACATGCAAAAAGTAGATGTTCACTTTTCTTACATGGACAAAAAAAAAGTAACATACATCCTGTTTTATATGGCCAAAAGCCCAGATTTAAAATTTTAAATCTACTCGAATGCTACCGTTTAAGTCAAACCCTGAATTGTTTCAGCTGCTACAAAGTGGAGGTCAAAAAATGATGGGTGGTATTCCTTTTCTCTGAGTAGACTCCATACTTACACTAAGATCAGAGAATCAGGGACAGTATTTTCATTCCTCATTACAAGACTTAAATAATAGACTACCTTATCTTCTTATGTTATTCTAATATAGGTCTGAATTAGAATCTTGCCTCAGACACTTATTAGCTCTGCAACATTGAACAAATCATGTAACCACTGTTTACCTCAGTTTCCTTAAATGTAGAATGGGGATAAGAACAGTACCTACCTTACAAGCTTTCTGTGATGAACTAAAGAGACACCATTCATAAACTGCTTAACACAGTGCCTGGCATGGAGTAGATGCTGTATAAATATTTATTACTTGCCTTCTCTTCCATTTCTTCTTTATCAGACATGTTAGCTATCTACTCTCAGTTTCACATGCTCTATGGACTTAATAAGCATACAACTTATGCCCCAACATTGATAGAGACTACTAAACAGAATAGGATCAAAGTTAGCATGGCACTTCAGAAATCTTCATCTAGGTGGGTAATGGTGAATTTATCACCAATCTTTGGGTCCGGTCATTCCATCAATTCTGAATCCAAGTAACTGAACTGGCACCAAGTTCATCTTCTTATCTTGTTAAAAAAGATGTACCTCTCCTCAATTAAGTGCAAGTCCCTTGAAGATAGCATATCTCTGGTTTCTGTCTTTTTTCCCTAGAGACCGACACCTAGTAGGGTTTAACAAATGTTTCTTATATTGAATTTAATTTCCTCAGAAACTAGCCTATGCATTTTCCATGGGAAACTAACCTTTCAGCAAGGAAGATCTTTTAGATCACCAGAAAGCATGTTATATCTCTTTTAAAGAATATTACTTAAATAAAACTTCAAAATGTGGTCTTGAATACATGTGTTTTAATGGCAGTATGGAGGTTCTGAAAAGATTTACAAACTTTTAGGAGACAATGGTTCAATTCTGGTATCTATGTGTGTACTTAAGCTTCTTATCAAATGAGAAGGTTGGAATAGATAACCTCTTAAGTCCTAAAGTATTCTGATTCAACATTTTTCATTGTTTTTATGGGCAACTAGCTGGCACAGTGGATAAAGTGCTGGGCCTGAAGTCAGAAAGATGGTAATTCAAATGGGACTTGGGATACTAGCTGTGATTCTGATCAAGGCACTTAACCCTGTTTACCTCTGCTCTCTAATCTGCAAAATGAGCAGGAGAAGGAAATGGCAAATCTCTCCACTATCTTTACCAAGAAAACCCAAATTAGGCCAAATAGAGTCAGACGCAACTGAAATGACTGGGGGAAAATATGACTTTTTAGGTTGCTAAATTTTCCTCTGTTGAAAGAAAATGAACTCATGGAATTTGATTTTTTTGAAAATTAATTATCATCAACACAGGGGACATATACAAAAGCAACTCATTTGTATTTGATTTTAAATTTCAGACAAAATATTTCCAAAAAATTTTCATAATCTAAATGAGTCTTCCAAGCAAACCTCAAGAGAACCTGAAAATATTTATAATGTCAGAATTTTTTAAAAATTCCTGCCAAACTTGTGTCTTTTGAGGAAAAAAGAATCCGTGTGGGTATGTATTTGTATAAATTCATTTGAAGGCAAGAGGAAGGGTGGGGAGGGGAGGGGAAAAACACAAAAGCCACCCAACAAAAAAAAACAACAACAACAAACTTGGGCCTAATATTGAAATAACAATACACCTAAGTAACTACTATTGTCACAGACCATTTTCAGGCCCACAGAATCTCTATACTTGGAAGGTTTCTGGCTGATACTTAGCCTTCTCCAGATCCCAAGGGATACATCTCACTTAGGACCTTAACTACAAGCATTTCCCATTATGATTGTTTAGAGGAGGTGTTTTTCTTTTTCTTTATCTAGCTTCTGTCTTAATCCAAAGTCTCACACAATTTATTTCTGATTGCAGATACACTATAGGAATTTTTGCTCATTAAAAAATTAGATTTTAATTTAATTAATCAATATGCTTATGAAGTATGATCCTAAGATAGGATTGCATAGACTTTCCTCGTTAGCTTCTTTTGAAATGCAACAATCATTTGTATATATTTGTATATATAAGTGATTTTTTTTTTGTATTTTTGAGTGAGGAAATGAGAGATAGACACCTCATGTACTTCATTGTTATTATGTTATAAAGTCTCATGTATTAAAAATATGAGAGTAAAGCCTCTAGTAGATTGGGCAGATCTTCTTGAAATTTGCAGAAAGATAAGGACAAGAATCATCCATGAATGAATTAAGATCTGCACAACCAAGATAAATACCCACAATATTCATTGACACTAATTTCAATGCTGTTGATAAGAACATTTTTGTAAATCATTTTTAAAATTGTCTTTACTTTCATTCTATAAACTGCACATTTTAAAAGAGAGCCACCTCCTTCAAATTAATTACATTTATTAGACAACAAACAACTTTTTTTAATTGAATCAAACAATCAGAAACCTAAAGTGTGAACCAGGTCTAGGAACTTACTTCCTTGAATCAATTGTGAGAAAAATTTGATCACTCTAAATTTTGTTTTCATATTTTACTTTTTTCCAATTATATGTAAAAACATTTATTCATTTTTCAAAATTTTCAGTTCCAAATTCTTTCAATGCCTCTCATCCTTCCTCCCACATCAAGAAGGCGAGAAATTTCATATGTGCTATATATGTAGGCATGCAAAAATATAATTCTATATTAGTCACATTGTGAAAGAAAACACAGACCCTACCAAAAAACAAAACAAAACAAAACAACCCACAAACAGTAAAATAAAAAATAGTATGTTTTGACCTGCAATCACAGATTCCATCATTTCTTTCTCTGGAGGTGGATAGCATTTTTTTTTTTTTTATCATAAGTCCTTTGGAATTCTCTTGGAGTTTTGTATTGTTCAGAATAACTAAGTTGTTCACAGTTGATCAACATATAATATTGCTATTACTGTGCAAAATAATTCTGTTCACTTCACTTTGCATCAGTTCATATAAGTCTTTCCAGGTTTTTCTGAAAGCATTCTGCTCATCATTTCTTAGTGTACATTAGTATTCCATCACCATCATCTATCACAACTTGTTCAGCCATTCCCCAGTTGATGGGTATCCCCTCCATTTCTAATTCTTTGTTACCATAAAAACAGCTTCTACAAATATTTTTGTGCATATATGTTCTTTTCCTTTTTTTCTTTTCTTTATAATCTCTTTGGAATACAGATCTAATTGTGATATTGCTGGATCAAATGGTCTGCACAGTTTTATAGCTGTTTGGGTATAGTTCCAAATTGCTTTCCAAAATAGTTGGATCAATTCATAGCTCAACCAACAGTGTATTAGTGTCCCAATTTGCCCATATCCCCTCCAACATTTGTCATTTTCCTTTTCTGTCCTATTAGTCAATCTGACAGATATAAGGTGGTACCTCAGAACTGCTTTAATTTGCATTTATCTAATCAACAGGAATTTGGAGCATTTTTTCATATGTCTATAGATAGGTTTGAGTTATTTATCTGAATGCTAGCAGTTTACATCTTTTGACCACTTATCAATTGGAAAACGATTCATATTCTTATAAATTTGATTCAGTTCTCTATATTTTGAGCAATGAGGCTTTAACTTGCTATAAAATATTTTCTCTAGCTTTCTGCTTTTCTTTTAATCTTGGCTATATTGGTTTTGCTTTTTAATTTTTAAAATTTAATGTTATCAAAATTATCTATTTAATGTCCTGAAATGCTCTTTGGTCATAAATTCCTCCCTTTTTCATAGGTTTGACAAGTCCCCCAATTTGCTATCACTCTTTATGTCTAAATTATTTGCCCATTTTGACCTTAGCTTGGCATACTGTGTGAGATGTTGATCTATACCTAGTTTCCATCAAACTGCTTTGCAGTTTTCCCAATAATTTCTGTCAAATGGTGAGTTCTTGTCGCAAAAGCTGGGATCTTTGCATTTATCAAGCACTAGATTACTATGCTAATCACCTACAATGCATTGGATGCCAATCTATTCCACTGGTATAATACTTAACCACTACTAGATTATTTTGATGATAACTGCTTTGTGATACAGTTTGAGATCTGTTACAGTTAGGCCACTTTCCTTTCCATTTTCTTTTTATTAATTCTCTTGGTATTCTAGATCTTTTCTTCTTCCAGATGAATTTTGTTATGATTTTTTCTAATTCTCTAAAATAATTTTTTGGTACTTTGATTACTATGGTACTGAACAGGTAAATTAACTTAAGTAGAATTGTCATCATTTTTTCGTAGTCTCAGCCTACCTACTAGCAATTAATATAAAATGGCAATTAATTTGGGTAGAATTATCATTATAAATATTCTCCAGAGGTTTATTACATTTAACTTTTCTAAAATTCTATTATCTCCTTAACTTCTTTCTGTTCATTTTGTTGTGAGAGGGGAAAGTTGAGGTCCTCCATTAGTATAGTTTTACTACTTGCTCCTGTAACTTGTTTAATTTCTTTAAAACTTTGGAAGTTATACAATTTGATACATATATGTTTAGTATTAATATTACTTCTTTTCTCAATTTTTCTTCTACCTCTCTTATTTGATTTTTAAAATTCTTTTTGAATTCTTTTAGGGATTCTTTTTTTGGGTCTGACACCAATTAATATTCTTCCTTGAAGCTTTCCATGTAGCCGTTTTGACACTGTTGTCCTCATCTGAGTTTGTATTTTGATCTTTCCTGTCACCATAGTAACTTTCTATGGTCAGGTTCATTTGTTTGCTTATTTTTTTCTAGCCTATTTCTTGACTTTTAACTTTATGTTAAAGTTGGGCCCATGCTCTTGTAGTTACATGCTGCTATTTTCAGAGCTAATTCTGGGCACCTATAAGTTTTCAGTTCTTACAAGGAAAAGTGTGATCATTGCTGTCCTAGCCTGTGCTCTAATCTGTGAGTCACTACAAGTACTATTGTCCCCTTTCCCCTGTGACCACAAGCTCTAGTGTGCTAGTGTTCCTTCTTGCCCTGGAGCTAAGACTGGAGCCTGTGACCTGAATATTCATATAGGCAATGCAACAGAATCCTGCATCCCGTGTGAGCAAATGTCCATTGTAATCTTCTTCTGACCATTTCGTCCCCTTTTGGAATGTGAGTTGAGAGCTCCAGAAGTTGCTGCTGCTGCTTTAGTTACCCCCAAGGCTTGTGCTGGCTTTCCAGGACTCTGCCTGCCGCTTGGTTGCTTAAAAGCTACCTGTGTTGGACTGGGTTCCACTCTCATCTCAGTGAGATAGACTTTCCTGTCAACTTTCCAAGTTATTTTGTACTGGAAAATTGCTTTGCCCTGTCCTTTTGTTGGTTCTGCTTTTCTAGAACTCATTTTGAGGAATTTTTTTAAGGTTGTTTGGAGGAGAATTTGGGAGAGCTCGGGTGAATTCATGCCTTTACTCCACCATTCTGGCCAGAAATTTCTTTAAAAGGAGGAGGCTGTGTCAGAACCAGAAGGAAAGATTCTGAATGTCTAGATTCATGTGAATCAGGGAAGCATAGCATTCCAGTGCACTTTTCAGGAACAAAGGAAGGACTGGGCTGTGGCAGGAAAGAGACATCTAGGTTAGAATCCTCAGCAATACAGATGTGGTAGGAACAATATCTTAAACCCTACTACCCCTCACTAGTTAGGCTACTTTTTCCTTAAGGGGAATCAAAATCTGATTGGCTTAGACCAAGGTCTCAGACTGTTGACAGACATCACTTCTGTATTACCTGAGTACAAAACATTGAGGAAGAGAAGCGGGGGTACTCTTGAAGGTTTGGCTAGTGAACCATTATGACTAATCAGGCAACAAGCTTGTTCAGCTGAATCAACTTCTGCCTATGCTTGCTGAATATCCTTTCCCTTCTATGGCTAATGAAAACACTTTCTGATAATCGTTGAATGAATTACAAATGCCTCATTTTGTTCCATCTTAGAGCAGAGGAGCCAGGATAAGAGAGGTCCCAAGATAAAAGGTCATATCTTTTCCTAACTTCCCCTTCCAGTGACTGTCTATCAACAGACACTATAATATACTATGTTATTTCACTACCCAAACATTTCCGGTAAAGTGAATTTTCCTCAACCACAAAGAGGCCATAGGTTAATTAGACACAGATAAAAATGTAAAGTTAGGCGTGGTGTCCAACCTTCACCTAGATGTTAGGAATTTTCCTAACTGTGTGTGAACTTGGAACAGTTGTGACTAAACTCACACCTGTTTGTCCAAAATAAATTCCAAAAAACTGAAGGTTTTTAGGTTTTAAATCAGCTAATTATTAGAGTAGGGTATTTAAAACCAATTATTGTAAAACTGCAAAGTTATCATTTTTAATAGGAGGCTAGTCTTTCAGATCATAAGATGTTTGACTGTCCACCACTACTTGAGTGAAAAAAAACATCGATTCCCCCCATCCCATAGTATATCTCTAGAAAACTTGATAATCAAGTTCCAAAAATATGCACCTTTTAAAAAGTTTTACAGCTTCCCCTTATTTTCATACCACAATGATTTCCCTTTCCCTTTATCATTTCCTTCTACTGATTCCTATAGCAAAGAAGAAAATCATTTGGGCAAAGCCACTAGACAGAGCAACTCCATCATAACACATACCACATCCATGGTCAAGTACCATCTTCAATATGTAGTCTTTCCTAATCTCCACAATAGCTGGTGTGCTGGCTCCCTAAGCTACTTTGTGTTTCTTTTTAATTTTTCTGAATACATACATACATACATACACACATATATATGTATATATATATTATACATACATATATATATAATGTATATGTCAAGATAGATGGACAAGTAGATAGGTACTACCTCTCTCAATAAAATGCAAATTCCTTTAGACCATGAACTACTTCACCTTTTTATGCCCAATACCTAGTATACAATAGGCACTTAATAAATACTAATTGATTGTTGCTGGATAAATCTCCACCTTTCTACTGGGAGGAGGAAGAAATCATTCCTCATCGGTTCTCTAGGATCTGGATTGCTCATAATTCATAAGAATTTCATTGCTTTTAAAAGTATTCTCATTTACATTATTGTAGCCACTATACAATTTATTATTATTTCTTGGTTCTATTTTCTTCATTGTGCATCATTTTATTGAAGTCTTCCCACTTTTCTCTGAATCTCACGTATTTATCCTTGGTCATGTTGAAATAATATTCCATTCCATATGCCCCAATTTGTTCAACCATTGCCTTTACTGATAGATGAGCTACAATTTTTTTCTAGGTTTTTGTTTTGCTGCCACAAAGGCTGCTCTTGCTTAGGATCTGTCTTTCTGCCACTGACTTCCTGAGATTTATGCCCAGTGCCAGAGTATAATCAGAATTTGCTACTTTGCCTTTTATCATCATGTTGGTCTTTTACATTGATTAAGAATTCTCCTTCCTGCTACAGACATAAAAAGTCATAGATCCATTTGACTTAATCTGTTCCATTGGTCTCTTTTTACATTTTTAACTAGTATCAAATGATTTTGAAGATTATTACTTTATAACAGGATTTGAAATTGTAAAATAACACTATGACTTCTTCATTGATGTTTTAAAAAACATTTCTCTCAAAATAATCCACATTGTATTCTTTCAAATGAATATTGTTCTTACTTTGGTTCTATAAGGTAACTGTTTGGCAGTGTGATTGGCATAACACTAAATCCATACATTACTTTTGTACTGTAGCCATTTTCAAAATTATACTGGGATGGTCTAAACATGAGCAATTACTTTAATCCTATTTCAATTCAATGTAATTACTAATATGTAACAATAGTTAGCATCTGTATAGCACTTGCTACGTGCCAATCACTGTGCTAAGTGCCTTAAAATATTACCTTGTTTTATCTTCACAACCACCTTTGGAAATAGGTGCTATAATTAGCCTCATTTTACATTTGAGAAAATTGATTATAAATTTCTTGAGGGCACATACTGTTTGCCTCTTTTTGTATCCCGAGTTCTTAGCATAGTGCCTGGTACATAGTAGGTGCGTATTAAATGCTTATTGATTGAATGAGTGATAGAGGTTAAGTGATTTGCCCTAAGTTATACAGTTACTAAGTATCTGAGACTGGATTTGAATTCAGGTCTTCCTGATTCCAGACCTAGCACTTTATCCCTTTGAGCAACATGCATATACCATACCATTCTCTAACTCTAAATCCATCCAGACAGTTTGAAATCTTTATTCTTTCTTCTAGACCACAGTATCACACTGGAGAATGAAATCAAATCATGTAGATCTGGACCCATACAACCTACCCTTGTTGCTGTTTGCCAGGTCTTTTATTTATCTCTCATTGAATCTGCCTCTCTGAATTCACATCACTGTCAGATCAATATTAATAAAACCACATTTCCTGTAATCTAAAATCATATTACTCTCCAGATGAAGAAGTCTCCATGATTCAGTAATGCCTCATGCCTCAAGTACAGGCTCTTCAGATTCTTTTTTTTAATACTATCCATAGAAAGGATTTTCTTTCTCTGAAATTATCTTTATGTTCCTCTTCACCTACCTAAATTATACTTACCCTTCAATGCCTGGCTGAAGTACAGTCTTTTTCATTAAGATTTATCCAATTACCCCCTCTTCCTTTCTCTGAATTCAACTGAATTTATAGTTAGAACCACAGCATTTAGCATTAATTATTCTCTAATTTTTTTGACATTTATTAGTCTGGGTTAACCAATTGAACTATGAATTCTTTGAGGGTAACAACCATGTTCCAATGCTTTATATCTTGACATCATGATGAAAATATTGAGCAACAGCAGTTACTTAAGAATTTCTTATGGATTGTTTGACAACTGAGATTTAAAATTTTCTCTATCAGCAAAACACAAAAAGAGTAAAGAGCGGATAGAGCCATTGAACTTACGTACTAAACACATGTTGATTATCCTAACTGGAGAAAGAAATGTTATACATATATGTTTTAGAAATATAACTATTTATATAACCATATATATGTATATTATACAGACACACGGAGTATATTTAATGCCACCCACATCACTACTACATGGAAAACAGAGCATGAAGCAATAGACGAAAGTTATGAAGAAGTAAACTTAGGCTCCATGGATGTCAGTGAAAACTTCTTAAGAGTTCAAGATGTTCAAAAACAGAATAGGAAGCCTCAGTCAGGAGTGGGTTTCCCTTCCTTAAACAAGCTCAGAGTCTGGATGACCATTTGCCAAATGCTATAGTAGAAAATTACATTTGTTTACAAGTTGGGTTACATGGTTTCTGAGATACCTTCTGTCTCTCAAATTCAGTGATGCTAGACCCTTTAAAGGGTTCCCTTACGTACCAGATACACAAGGTCCAGGGCTTGGACCTTGTCAGGAGTCATCGAATAATAAATTTCCCAGCTAATGGTAAGAAAATGTATTAATGATTAAGAGGGAAGTGATTGCTTCCTAAACGAGGAAGATAGAATAATTAGGATGGGACTGGATAATATAGAGCTTGAATGTGAGATAGAAAAATATGGATTTGATTGAAAAAGCAATAGCTTAAAACTATACATTCTTAAATGAGAACATCATATAATGAAAGCTACAGAACTGGAAGTGACCTTCAAGGAGTTATTTTGATTCCTAGGTTACAATTAACTCCCAGGAAAAGAAAACAAATCCTTTTAAGCAACTATAAAATTTGACTATCTAGATACCCAGAATATCAAAGGAATTAATACAAATCTAAAGAAAACTGGATGGCAAATGTAAAGTAAATTTACAACATCCTTTTCTTTAAAATAAATAAACACACATACACACATAAATTTAAGTTGAATTAAAATTCAACTTCTAACTTTACCTACCACTAATCCTAGTATACACACATATATTCACATGTTTAAATTTTAATTTTAGAAAGAAATTGGTCTGCTATTTTCAATCATCTTAATATTAACACTGAGTCATTTAGAAAGCCAATTTTATCAAGAGTATTGTGACCATGATAAAAGTTCTTAATATGACCACATTAAATGAACCTTACTTAGATTTATTTATCAGATATAGGCAAGTTTGAAAATTGTTCATAAAAGCATAGGTAGTATAGAAAGTATGGGACATGCAAAGGAAAATGGAATTGAAATCAGAAGATCGAGGTTTCAGTTAGACCTTTGTTATTTACTAGCTATCTGACTTCAAATAAATCATTTGACATCTCTGAATCATGGTTTTCTCGTCTATTCAATAAGAGTATTAAGGATACTTTCATAACCTATCTCACAGACTTTTTTTTTTTAAAGCAGACACTTTGCATTGGTAGATGGTAGAATGAGAGGCAACCTAAGGTAAATCACTTTCTTTCTCCTTATAGCCATATATAGACCAGATGGAAATGTGGATAGAGCACAGAGCCTGGGATCAGGAAGACTCATCTTTATGAGTTCAAATCTGGCTTCAGATACTAGCCATGTGACTCTGGGAAAGTCACTTAACTTTGTTTGCCTCAGTTTCCTCATCTGTAAAATAAGCTGGAGATGGAAAAGGCAAACCAATCTGTGCCAAAAATACCCCAAGTCATGAAGACTTGGATATGACTGAAACAACTGAATACACACACACACACACACACACACACACACACACACACACAGACACCGAGAAAAGTATCCAAAATGCAGCCAATAGAGCAAAGGGAAAACTGAAATAACTTAACACAGCATATTTCTTAGAGAAAAAAGTAACCATAAAGGACCTCAGGAGCCCATGACTTCTGCCATTGCATCTCCCCCACCCCTAACCCTACAGACTGAATGGGGCCACTGGTTAGTCTAAAGCCATATCTCTCCTGAAGGTTTAAATTTGGGGATTTGTTTTTTCTGTTATCCTATTGGCATTGTCCCAAGAGGATCCTGACCTTTCAAAACAAATGGAGCCCTGTGGATGAGAAGAGCCCCAATGCTCAGAGGAAGAAAATGAATCAGCTATAGAGGAGTATGGGACAAGAAGAGACTGAAAGTCAAGAAGGGAGGAGAAGGCAAGTGCTGTATATAACTAACAGGGATTATCATAAAGATGCCTCAGTTGAGCCCTAACCTTTCACTGAAAAGACTTGGGGAATTCCTCCAGCTGGCTCCCAAAGACTGTAATTGCCTTCAAGATGACTAGAGACAGTCAGAGGGCACATACTCTCATCAGAGGAAAAACCTTTTTCACTGCATGCTGTAAGTATGGGCTTGGTATGACTTGGTCCCTTTTCTTTTCTTAGGCTGTCTATCTATTGGACTACATATTAGAATGCAGAAAGAAGGGAGAGGGGGGTGGGGGAAGGAAAGGAAGACCTCTCCTTTCCTTCCCACTCAGACATACAACAGCAACTTTGCTTGCCTAAAGTTGCCTGACATTGGAGTTCCTGGAAATCCAGTTCATAACTACCTTCTTTTGTCTTTGTGTTTCCTTTTACAAATCAGGGCAGATACTAATGACCTTAAGAATGAATTTTTCCACCCTTTGAGTTTATCTTATCAGTAAATATGAGTTTAAGAGTTCCCAAGTTCCAAAACTCTTAAAAAAAAGTTTCTGAGTTATAACTGAACACAAGCTTCCCAGGGAAAGGAGATTTGCCCAAGTGTGCTTTTTAGAGAAGAGAATTGAGCTGAAGGTCTAAGGCCACAACGTGAAAACCCAGGAGATCTGAACTTTAAAAACTCTCCATAATATTTCTGAGAATTCATCAAATGGATTAAATCTTAAGAGAACTGCAAGGGGAGATGGGAGTGGTATTTGTTATATAGGCATCCAATACTGGGGTGTTTTTTTGTTTGTTGGTTGGTTTTTTAACCTTTTGGAGGAAGTCTAATACACTTACTTCCTCTCTACTGGGTCTATTTCCCTGAGAAAGTCAAACAAAGGTCCAGTACATACCAAAATATTCACAGCAGTACTCTTTGTGGTGGCAAAGAATAAGATGCAAATTAGGTACCCATCAATACGAAAATGATTGGAAAAAAAGTAAATCTGTAGTAGGATATTATTGTAGAGGAATAAATTATGAAAATATAATTCAGAGGAATATAAGAATATTTTTTTATGAACTGAAGCAGAAGAAAATAAGCAAAGCAAAAAGAACTACATGTAGTTCCACAACAATATAAAGGACAAAAATCACTGAAAGTACACTCAACTGAGTGTCTCCAATAACCAAAAATGAAAAGAGCAATGATGCAACATCTGTCTTTCTTGGAGCAAAAAGGACCACTAGGATGGGTTACTCTGTGTACTGCCATATATCTTTACTCTCAGACATTTTTGTGCTAATGTTTTAATTTGATTTTTTCATTCTAAATGTGGTTTAAATCTAGGATAGTAAGGTTCATAGACATGATGATGTGTTAAGGACAAAGGCATTAATAAAATATGTACTTTTTTAAGAAAAAAAGACTTTGTAAACTACAAAGAACTAAATATATGAGCCTTTTTAAAAATTAAAACAAATACTTAGATTCCATTAACTTTCATTTTTCTTAAATTTCAAAATGTTTTTATTCATCAATCTTATTATTCCTCTACTGTTGCCTCTCATAGAGTGAAGACAGTGAGTAAATTTAGGATTATTATTAAAATTAGAATATTAGCATTGCAAATTTGTAGGTTTCAAAGGCTTTTTTCTAAGCCTAACAATTTCTGAAAAAGAAAAAAATATATTTTACTATTCATTCAACAAAGCTCTTTGTCTTTGGAAGTATTTTTCCATGGAAGTCTCTGAAAACTCTGTTTTCAATGTACATGGCTGCAAACCAATCTTTTAAATGTCCAATAACCCATTCTTCTAATGTACTATCAACTTTCCCAAATTCATAAAGCCTTCAAATAAGAATGGATAGAGCTCCCTCTCTCTCTCTTTCTCTCTCTCTCTCTGTCTATAGAGCTCCCTCTCTCTCTCTCTCTCTCTCTCTCTCTCTCTCTCTCTCTCACACACACACACACACACACACACACACACACACACACACACACACGTTTATATACTTGTCAAATATATTTATTTATTGATGCATGATTGACACTTCAATTTTATTCTAGGCATTTGATATTTTGGTCAGATTTAAAAAAATGTTTCTTCCAGTTCCCTCTCCTCCCCTGCATTTTTTATAAAAGAGAATCAATTAATTCTACACTTCGACTCCTACTATACACTGACCTTGATTTTCCTGTGAGTTGAAGAGAACAGGCATCTGGTAAATTACTATATCCCATCCCACACCACTCCTAACTCAGAAAAAGAGCTCTTTCTGTACTCTGAAAGGGAGACACAGTTACTGTCTGAATAATAAAACATAAAAAGCATAGAAAAAAGCATAGAGACATTTAAAAAAATACAGACTCTCCTTGTTCGCGGTTTAAGGTAGTTGGAATTTTAAATGCAGGAAAGGAATTTGAAGTCTAAAATGTCTTAAGTTAGATGGATTTGGTGCAATCAAAACATGAAATATCTGAAGAGTTTTGAAAGGTCTCCATAAGAAATGAGAAATTTGATGAATTCAGAGAAACTTGATGTTTGTATGAACTAATGGAGAGGAAAAGAAGCAAAATCGAGAAATTTACATGTTAACTGTGACACAAAGGGAAAGAACACTAAGAATCTTCAGAATTACCCCTCATGCATGACCTCATAAATCTTAATGATAATAGTTAATAGTTAATGTTAATATAGCACTCACCACATGTGAGGCACTGTGCTAAAGATCAATTACTATCTCATTCAATCAGAATTCAAACAGAACAAATGCTGTTATCCTTATTTTATAGAAGAGGAAACTAAGACAAAGGGTAAACGGCCACACAGTCAAGAAATATTGGAGGCTATATTTGACACCTCAATACATCCTGACTCCAGGTCCCAGAGCTCTGTCTACTGTACCATCTACCAGCCACAATCATCATCATTACTATCCTAACACACCATATTGACGGAGCATGCCTTTTGCTTTTTAGCAATAAAATTATGGATCCAAGCTTGTACCAGCATCCTCTGCAACATACTTGGGAGACTGAGTTTTACTATTCATGTCTTCCACCTCTACAGTTAACCATTTTTCACTTTCTATTTCTCTACTATCTTTGTATTTACACCTGACTTCCCCTCCATGTACTCTATCACTGATGACTTTAGTGTCTGCTGTTTCTAGCACACAGCATTCCATTTCCCAATTCTGGGCATTTTCACTGGGCATCCTACATGCTTTTTTTCCCTCCTCATCTCCTGGCTACTCTGACTTCTTTCAAGTCTCCACTACAATCCCACCATTTTCAAGAAACTTCTCCCAGTCCTCCTTAATGTTGATGTTCTCCCTTTGAGATTATCAGCAATGTATTCTGTATATATTTTGTTTGCTTGTTGTCTCTACCCTCCCCCATTAGACTGTGAGCTCCTTAATAACAGAGGCCCATTTTTCTTTTACTTTCTTTGTATCCCCAGTACTGATCTCCCATGACCCATAACAGGTACTTAAATGCTAACTGACTTGCAAACTATGTCCAATGCCCGCTGCCTATTCTCTCATTCTCATTCTCCTCAGTCCTATACTAACCATTTCCCTTTTTAATCTTTCCCACCCTGGTCAGTGTGCCATTTGAAATTCCCATTCTATAGTAAACAAACTTCTTTGCATCCTGGATCTTTTTCTCTTAACACTCTGCTTACCTACTAGAACTCTTGAGACCTAACTTCACCCTGAGGAAACTACACCAAGAACTATCCTTTCCTGCACTAGCAACCCTTTTTTCAAGCCCCTGACACACTGGTACAGAAGTAAGAATACTCCTTGCTCCTCACTGCTGTAATGGCAATTTAAATGGGAAGATCTTTCCCGTTCATTAAGAGGTCCATGTGACCTGCTTAAATCACATGGAAGCCTAAGTCACATATGGTGGGAGGATCTTACTGAAGGTGTGGAATAGGAAGAGTGGAGAAGAGCTGAGAGGAAATGGGTCGGGCTAGTCAGAGTTGGGAAGGACACAGGCAAGAAGGCTCAGCTGGTCTCCTGAGTGTTTGTGGGAAGAGGAGCAGGGCAGGGAAGGAGGGCTTGGAAATGCCCTTATCCCCCTACAATGCTAATGGGTACTGACTTCTTGATTACGATGACGGATTTGGCTTTCTGGTGTCTGAATAAATGTTTTTCTTCTGCCTTCTATATGGAGAGTTTGTTACACTTTGTGAATCAGAATTTTGCTGGCATATTCATAGTCACCCTTGGTGCTGTGAATATTGCCTGAGATGTCACTTCCAGATTCTCCCTTTCACCCCATCCTCAGCAATCTGTCTTTCTTTGAAGTTGCCTTAATCAATGATTATGTTTTACCTTTTTTCAAATCATGGTGGCTATTGTGCAACAGCTTTTAAGCCATTCTTCCCATTTTCTCAATAAGTTCAGCTATTGGTTAACAATCCCCAATGCTTAGCCTTGTACCAGAAGACTATAAATTCCCTAATCAGTAAATTCCTCAGTCTCCTTAAATTTAATGACTTCCTTCTTCATTTCATCTCATCAACACAGTCTGTCTCTCTCTTTGCCTCCTAAATTTTCTCTCTTCAAGACTTCCAATTCCCCCACTCTTCACAACTTTCTAAAATCATTAGTTCTTCTCTGACTTCACTTTCTTCCTTTTCCAATCTCAGTCTTATAGTTCAGACTCTTCAATTCCATACTGTCCTTCCTGAATTCCTTGTCCCCTTGTCTTATCACTATTCATTTCTTGCCAAACCACAGGCCTGGATTACTCCCACCATCCACCTCTCCACTCATGCTGAATGAGCTGGAGGAAGTCACACAACCATGATAATTGGCTTTACTATAAATTCAAATTATCCATTTTCATATGGTCTTTCAGGAGAACATGCAATTCTGATGTTATTCCCTAATTAATTTTTTATGTCACTATCCATAGAAGATAGTCACATAATCTTAATCTTGCCACAACTCTCTCTCATTATTCTATATCAAATGAACCAGATGAAGACCTTCCCTTTTTCCTTTACAGAGAAAACTGAGGCCATTATATAAGAGTTCACTCTTCTTCCATTTTCTTTTTTTCTGGAAACTCTTCTTCTTTCCCAGTCTCTGACAATGATATGTCTATTTTTATTTTTTGCTTTATCAGCAGGCACCCTAACACATTCAGGATGATCTGCTAGCATAGGTTCTTAGATCTGCTTGTCTAAAAGGAAAGCAACTTTTGAAGGACAATCTTCTTTAATCACTTATACCAACAGAGGAAATACAAGCAGAGAAATAATGACCAACAGACAGGACTATTAACTGTCTGACCATAAGTAATACATACATCACAGATCAGACAGATTCAACTGTCTGACCATCACATACACACATTTTTACCAGAGAAAGAAGCAGCATCTGCATTTTCAAAGCCAGGGGGGCTCCTTAATGGCTTCCTAGAGACTCATCTGGTACATGAACTTTCTTCCAAAGAGTAAGTCCCAAAGCAAAACCTCACCTCAGAGTGTATATATACACTTTTATGAGCCAGAGGGCATCATGACCCTTGTGACCCAATGTCTCATTAGATATTAATGAAAGGTGTGGGGCTTCCTCTAAAACAAGCCTCCCCTAATCAAGCTTCCTTTAATGGACTCCACCTGTGTCTCCACTGATGGACTCCACTAATGAGTGGGAAAGATTGTTAATTATAGCATATTTTTGTTGCATATAGGATCCCTCTGAAATAGTCTGAAGAGTAAGTCAAGGCACTGAATGTATCTCATTTATCTTTGCATCTCCTCAAATGCTTAGCACAATTCTGTGTACACAGCTGGTGTTTAATAAAGAGTTGTGAGTGAACTAATGAAATAATTCTATGGAAGAAAACAGTCATCCTCAAATACATGGATATAGATATATTAATGGGAAAATTATTTAGAGTAGTCAAACATGCAAATTGCCTTCACATGCCCACATTTGGAGTACTGGGGAACCAAATTATATTAAATCTACTTGGGGAAAATTTTAAAAATAAATAAAAATTCAGTAGAGCATAGACATCGTTATTATTTCTTTTTCTAAGTCAATATGCAACCTTATGTATGTTTCATTGTTGTTTCATTGTTTTGCAGTCATGTCTGACTCTTCATAACCCCTTTCGGGGTTTGCTTGGCAAAGATCCTGGAGTAGTTTGTCATTTCCTTCTCTAGTATGTATGGTTTAGTGACTTATTTTTCTATTTGAGTTTGCCACCATTGATGGAGAGGACTGTAACTATGTTTTGCAAAAGATAATCATTTGTTCTTCACAAAGTCCTATGTGGAGGCCTCATTTTGGCATGGAAGTGTCAGAGGTTCCAGAAGGTTATGTTAGTATATTGGAAGCTCTGACAGATTCTGTGATGTTTGAAATACTTGGATTATATTTTTGATAATAGATGATGCCTAGTTTAACACAAAAAGGTTCTTCATTGGTAACCTAGCCAGAGTTTGATGAATTCTTGGCAATGGCAAGTGATAGAAGAAAGAAAAATATAAACATTGGTTGATGTACATACACACACACAAACACACATACACATATGTACATAAACATATATCATATATGTATATATATAAAATCTCTATATATACATATCTATATCTATCTACATATACAAATCCCTGCAAGAAAAGTTAGACAGAAAATCATTCAAAATAACTACAGAA
This sequence comes from Potorous gilbertii, assembly GCA_028658325.1. NCBI lineage: Eukaryota > Metazoa > Chordata > Mammalia > Diprotodontia > Potoroidae > Potorous > Potorous gilbertii. The sequence continues at coordinate 627,273,348 of CM053769.1, read as the reverse complement.
ATTTCAAAATACTTGGGAGTATATGCTAGAAGATTTACTCAGCAGCTATATAAATCTAATTATAAAAAATAAGACATTAATTGCAGAAATAAAAATGATCCAAAATCATTAGAGAAACATTAATTGCTCATTGGGTAGGTTGAACCAATACAATAAAAATGACAATACTACATAAATTAATTTGCTTATTCAATGCTGTACCAATGAAATTATCAAAATGATATTTTATACTTCTAAAAATTATTTAAAAATTCATATCAAAGATAAAAAAGACAAGAATATAAAGGTTAATAAAAAAAAGTAGTAATGAAGGAAGTCTATCAGTACTAGATCTCAAACTATACTACAAAGCAGTAGTCATTGATAACAATTTGGTACTGGTCAAAGAAAAGAGAGAGGTAAATAAGTGGAACAGAGTAAATATACAACATATAGACACCAATAAACAATAGTATAGCACTTGATAAAACCAAAGACCACAGTTATTAGGGGAGGGAACTCACTATTTGAAAAAAAAAACTTCTGAGAAAACTAGATACAAGTCTGACATAAACCACATAATTTTTGAGATAAACTCAAAATAAACATGCATATATTTATATACACACATATATTTGTAATATATATGTATGTGTATATGTATATACACACATATATTTGTAATATATATGTATATGTATATACACATATACACATACATATACACCTATGTATACACATACACACGACACAAATACCAAATCATACATTAGAGAACCAAGAAAGAAATTACCTTTCACATCTGTGGATGTTGAAAGAATTCATAATGAACCATGGGATAATGAGGATGATTGTATAAAAAAATTGTAAAAGTATATTTGCACAAACAAATCTAATTTAGTCAAAATTAGAAAAGAAAGGGGTAAATGAAAGAAAAACTATTTACAACAAGTTCCTCTGATAAAGGACTCATTTCCAAGATATACAAAGAGCTAATTCAGACTAAGAACTATTTCCTGGTAGAAGAATGATCAAAGGATGTGAACAGGTAGTTTTAAAAGGAAGAAAAGCAAGCTATCAACAACCATACAAAAATACTCCTAATCGCTAAAAATTAGAGAAATGTGAATTAAAGTAACTGCTGGGTTCCACTTCACCAAATGGCAAAGATGAAAAAACAAAAAAAACAACCTTTTGGGAGAATGGACTGTGGGAAAACAGGCACATTAATGGTGCACTATTGGTGGACTTGTAAGCTGATCTAACTATTCTAGAAAGCAATTTAGAACTATTCTCAAAAAGCTACCAACTTGTGCATAGTTTTTGACCCAGATATACCACTACAAGATACAAGAAATCAAAGGAAAAGAATCTATATGTAAAATAAATTATAGTAGTTTTTTTTGTAATAGTCAAAAATTAGAAACAAAGAGAGTGGAAAATGGGAAACTACTAAACAAGTTGTGGCATATAAATATAATAGGACATTATTGTGTTATAAATGATGGGCAAATGGACAACATCAGAGGAAACTGGGAAAACCACCATGAATTGACATCTGTAAAATTAGAGGTACCGGGAGAAAAATTTGTGCAATAAAAATAACTATAGAGAAAAGAAAAAACCTATGAAAAACTTTAGAATTCTAATCAATGTGACAATAATCCATGACTCAAAAATAATTAAAATAAAAAATGCCACTAATCTCTTTCCAGAGAGGTTATAAACTTCCCAATACAGAAAGCAATATGAAGTTGGACTCAGAGCTGGTCAGTCAGCTATCCAGTCCTATCTAGGAATAGGTACCGAGGATGGTGAGTCGGCTACCTGTGGCCTTTTATGTCCCCAAGTGCAGCCCTTTGACAGCATCCAAACTTTACAAAACAAATCCTTTTATTAAGGGGAGTTGTTCTGTGAAATTTGGATTCCATCAAAGGGTCACACATGGGGACATAGAGGGCCACATGTGTCCTAGAAGCCACAGATTCCCTATCCCTGAGCTAGACTCCGATTGAGCAGGCATAAAAGAATTACTTGAATTTCCTTTAAGAAACTACAATATATGTTTTAATGCATCAGGATTCTTTGGATAATCCTGCATGGCAATGACTCATAAAATACCAGTCTCCAGGGAATTAAAGTTGAGGGTCATGCACAGGGTAACAGAAAGCTGCATGGTGTAGGCTGAAAAATCAGACTGGTGGAGAAGTACACAGGAGCTGTGGTATGAAGAATATCATGGTAAGAACTTATGAACAGTAAGGAAGGTAAGTCAGTCATACTGTTACAGAGAGGGAAAATCAATGAACACATCAATGTTTATTTAGTATCCCCCAATATAAACAGATATAAAAGAAATCTTCTGAAACCAAGGTGAGAAGTGTGGCTGGGATGCAAAGCTGCATCTCTGAAAGAATAGCCCATATCAATGAAATTATAGATCCATGAAAGTGTCAAAAAAAATCATAAGGTAATGTGATTTAAAGACTCAATTATCAATTTATGTTTCAGGAGACTTGCATTTTAAAACCAGCTCTACTAATAACTAGTTATAGGATCTCAAGCAAATTAATGCAAATTGTGCGCTTCAATTCTTTTCACCTGTAAATCTACAATAATAAATAAATAATTAGCCTGCATAACTGACAGGCTTTTTGAAAGATGAGATAAATGAAATGAACAGCTATGAAAGTTAATTAGAAAAGCATAAAATGCTACATGAGTATAAGATTTTATTAGCTTAAGAGCTTATGCCTTGATGAGAAAGAAACACTAGTATCTTAAAAACAATGAAATAAGACCATTGTTAGGCATTATAAAAAAAGTCAAAATTCAGGTATATTTATGAAATTCAAGTTCATCAGTCCTTGGGCTGCCATATTTTTAAACTAAAGTGACTAGAGGTTAAACCTATATAAGAATATCTTTTATAAGAGTAGTATAAACAATCCTAATTAATGAATTTGTTAATGGTCATACCCAGTTAAGGTCCTTAGCTAGTAACTGATGCATCTTCTTTTCAGAATCTCTTCTTCTTGGCAGAACCAAGACTTCCCCTAAACCTCCAATGCTTCCACCCAATGTACTGCCTAATTAATGAACTATTTAGTATTATGCTACTATCTGAGAATTTATAGCAAGTCATTTTGAAAGACTACCATAAAAAAATCAAGCAAGCCATTTGAGAAAGCAAAAGTATACAAAATCGGGTTATTTCAAGCTTAATTTCTGAACATCAAAAATCTAGAAACCCATAAAATTCATACTATCCATGAACTATGAATTTATAGAATTAAATTATAAAAGAGGTTTGAACTATATGTAAGATGACAGTATTTACGTATAGCGATAGAGCATTTTCTACAACTTCTATTTTTATCAAGAAAGGAAAAATGAGGACAATTCAAGTGGAAAAGGCAAACTATTTTTTAAGGCATGCACTCTTCCAGTACTACTCCTGAAAAGTCTTATATACTGCCAACATTGCACACTAAATGAAGAACATCTGCCCAAATGCATATAAATTAACTTTATAGAATAGCCAGTAAAACCTTCCCGGAGACCTATATTCTGCAGTCAGGCTTTCTCATTGTTAGAACCTTCTGGTGAGGATGACTCCAGACTATAAGGGTCAAAGCACAAGGACAACAGCTACGGAAGACAGTGAAGATTCCCAATTAAGGTACAAGGATGAAACATGCAAAGTGCCAACCAGAATAACAAAAGGCTAAATCTAGCAAGGATGATCCAGTTAAGGAAACCCTCTGTCACTGGATCCAGTATGAGCTGCTGATTTCTTAGGATTTTGATTTATATTTGTATATGGGTAAAGAGGCTTGGAAAGAGTCTTTTTTTTTTTTAAAAGCTCATAGTTTAACTTTGGTATACAACTGTTGCTATAATGAGTGCCTTTCATCAACTACCACCCAGAAACCCTTCATCCTTATCAGAATAAAGTCATAGCAATAATAGGAAGTCACATGTCAATTATGGTTAGGTTTAATGTAACAGCACTATTTGTTTCTTTCCCTCCTAACAAAAAGCAAATTTATTGAGAGACAGAGAAAGAGAAAGGGAGACAGATGCGGGTGGGGGAAAGGTGGGGGTGGGGAGAAGAAGGGAGGCAGAGAGAGAGAGAGAGAGAGACAGAGAGAGATAGAAAAAGAGAGACTTCAGTTACTGAGATAGGTTAGAGAAAAATCCAGGTACATAAGTAAGTATAGTATCAAGCACTCAGCCAACCATCTGTAAATCATTTAAACTCTGTAAGCTAATGAGAAAAATGCATATGATTTCTCCCACATTTATCCACTGGAAAAAAATAAAAGTTTTTTTTTCCTATAGTCTCCCTTGACCATTTCCCCCTAAACCACTGGCCTCTGTGTCTTAACATCTGCCATACTTTAAGTTGAAGAAAAGAAATCAAACTGATTGTTTGGTTGTGGAGACCAAACAATGAGTAGCCAGACAGAATTTTTCACTTCTCAAACAGCTGTTACACTCATTTGAACAGAACCTTAGTTCTCTGCAATGCAGCCTTTCTTTATGTTCCCTTATTTTCCTGTGAGGGACCATGTAAATTTAGTGCTGATATATTTGAATATGAAGTAACTTCCAGCACCAATGGTGTAGCTAGTGTCAAGTTCCCGAAGTATATTTGTCATCAGGACCCTGAATATTCGAATGCCAGCATTTTCTCAAAACAATGAATCTCTCAGTGTCCAAAATTTTGATTTCTGCACAGACAATTTACAGGAAAACTAATTCTTATCTCCCTCTTCCAATCCTCCCAATAAAATTATATTTTATCTCAGGAAAAATAAGGTAATAAATGAGATAATGTTGTTTATCCCCTGAAGACATTAGTTGTCACTTGGCTTCCCTCGAAATTGTGGTGTGATTGAAAAGCACAACTAGAAACTGCAACAGAACACTAACTAGTCTCAGGAGAAAAACTTCATACTTAGTCATAAAAGGGATTAAAAATATTCCTCTGGATACTCACAGAAACATGTGTAATTTTTTTTAGAACTTGTTTTGCCTTCTCTACAATGTTGCACTGTTATGAATTGCTGATGATATTTCTGAATATTTTCAAATATGCTTTCCTGTTTGTGATGCCTCACTGCTGAAAATTACCCACGATTCTCCCTTCAGTTCTTATTTTTTCCCCTCAGAGGATGATTCACAATCTGAATTAATTATTCTTTGGCTTTTCTACCAAATTAACAGAAATCATTGCCTATGACACTGAAAACTTTGGGTACATATACAGAAATTTCTTTACCTTTTTGAGATATTTTGATGAATCGAAAGATCAATGAGATTGTTATTTATTATTTATTTTATTATTTAGTTAAGAAGTATTGTATTGCTCATAACATTTTGATCCCTCATCACTCACCACTCACCTTTTCTTAATTTATTCAAAGAAAACAAGAGGAAACATCTCATGAGATTGCATTACATTAAACTTTCATCACCATCATCATTCAAATAAACAAATGTTTACCCAGGAGCTACTACCTGCAAGAAATTGTACCAGACACTGGTTAAGTCAAAGAGAAGAAACTCTTTGACTTAAAGAGTTTCTTTAAGTCTCTCAATAAGATATGACACAAATAAATACACACAGGTGAAATGTGATGGTGAAAAAAGTGGGTGCCAGAAAAAGTATGTGAGGAGTAAGAAAACACATTTAACTTGGGAAATCAGGGCAGTCCTCACAAAGGAGGTGGAATATATGCTGAATCTTGAATGAAAATAATTTTGAAGAAGAGGAAATGCATTATAGGCACAGGGGCTAACTTTGAGCAAAATCACAGAGGAAGAAAACAGCATATCTAGTTTGGGATAACAGGTAGCAAGGAGTTCATTTGGCTAACCTGAAGGCTTACCCCAAGGAAGATTTCAGGCTAGTATAGTGGAATGAGTACTAGATTAAAAGTCCATATTATAGGATCCCAGACATAGAAATCATTTAGTCTGATCCCCTTATTTTAGAAATAATGAAACTGGGGTCGAGAGGTTGAATAATTTGGCCAAAGTCATACAGATATGGCTAAGTCTGTAAATCCAGGTTCTAAGAATAATTTGCTTTGCGTCTTAACGTAAGTCAATCAACTTTCTGGGTCTCAGTTTCATTATATATAAAACAACTTCCAAGTCTATTATCTTATGTTTCTCACATTGAATCAGCTTTCTTTCCATTATACCAACCTGTAACTTTCCCTTCATGTAATATTATCCTCTGTTAATGCTTCTCTCTGCTCTGATATTCTGGGGTTCTATGTGTAATATGAGAAAAGTCTGCAAAAGTAAATTAGAGCTAGATTATATATGCCTTTCATTGTTGGGCTACAAGGAAGAGAAAGTCATCAAAGGTTTTTGAGCAGGGAAGAGACATGGTGAGACCTATACAATGGAAAGATTATTTTAATAGTTATGTGAGGGATGGGTTAGAGAGGGAAAAGACTAGGCATGGGGACATAAAGAGAGATGATGGGTACAAGTCATGGTAAAGAGTTTGATTAAGACTAATTGACAAGTGATTGATATGGGATGAGGAAGATGGAAGAATCAAGACCCTAAAGTTTTGAACCTGAATAATTCAGTGGATAGAGCTAACTTCAACTGAAATAGGGACCCTGGGAGGAAGGACAGATTTAGATCAGCACGTAATATCTTCAGGGTTGGACAAGCTTGGTTTGAGTTGCCAGTCAAGGAGAGTAGCCTAACAAGCTGTTGGAGATTAAGAACTAGAGGTTCACAAGAGAGGTAACATTTAGTATATAGATTCCAAGGACATGCACACAAAGGTGACAAATAAATCTTTGGAAGAAAATGAAATCTCGGAGAGAGAAAGTAAAAAGAGAAATAAAAAAAAAAGCCTATAACAAATCCTCAGGCAATACAGGGCACTTTGAGGATAGAAAAGGGAGAATAAACCAAAGGCATTACCCAGCAGTCATTGTATACAATGCTTCATATTGTTACTTAAACAGTGTCTGCTTTCACTGTTCTTATTTATGTATGTCTGAAAATCTAGGTTTCAGTCTGTTTTTACACACACTTACGTGACTGAAGATATCACTTAATTTCTCCAATCCTCAGTTTCCCCCAATGTCAGATGAGGCTAATAAAATAAATTCTACTAAATGCTTCAAAGGGGTGTTGTGAGGAAAACATTTTGCAAATCTCAAAATGCTTTACAAATGTGAGTTATGACTATTTTTAGCATTAGCTAAACCACAGAGCTTTCATTTTAAAGAATACATGCTATCCAAAATTTTGGCAAACTACTATAGGAAATGTAATTCAAGGAAATGTGAATCATAAAATTCAATAACTGTCACTCTCCCAAAGTGGATCCTGTAAATAAAGTCTGAGGATGGCTACAATGCAATTGCTTCTCTGTCTTCCCTCAGGTCTGGGTCATCTTAGGAAGTGTTCCATCTCTTTCTTGACAGCAGGGAAAGATGACAACAGTATGAATATACATACACACACACACACACACACACACACACACACACACACACATATATATATATATATATATATATATATATATATATATACAGACATACATATATACACACACACATGCACATTATATATAAACACATATATAATGTATCCCCACATTCACATGTATACATGTATATGTGTATATTGTACATATATATGTATTGTATATGTCTACACGCATACACCTAAGTATGCAGCTTATTAGAAAAGACCCCTTACCTGCATAGAATGCAACACCCACTTGGAGATAATCACACAACCAATGAAGATCCTTTTCCTCCTATGCTTTATGCTTGACTTGAAATTAACAATATGTTTTCTTTTTCAAGAAGATGCTCTCATCCAAATGTCAAGGGGAGCTAACCTTTCTCTGCTCCCTGGCTAGAAATCCAGAGGAAGCAAGCCAAGGGGTCCACCTTGTAACAGATGCTGCTGCATGAGTCTTGGTAATAGATTCCATGAAAGAGGGCCCTAGGCCATTTACTTTTTGACTCTGGCTTTAAGGCAGTTTTTGTCCCAGATGATCAGTAACTTAAGGTAGAACCAGGGTGGATTCCTCCTTAGTGTTAATTAAATTCCTTAACTTTCAATTTAGCCAAGGAAATATCTGGCTCAAGCACCTAACAATTTGGATGCTTGGCTATCAGAAAACATTCTCTTTGAATTATCTTAGAAATACGGTCCATGAAACTAAGTGCTGAATCCAGAAAACCAGCATGAGCTATATAAAGTCAACTCAATTGACTAGTTTTCCTGCCTTGATGTTGCTAAAATAATTTTGGGTCCAGATGATTCTCAACTTGAAAACTCTTATTTCAAAACATCTCATAAGTAGTACAGTTATTTACCATCAACCTGAGGAACTGATGTTAATATATTGGGGATTCTCAGGGAAGCCAAGTCCTCCAAACTTCTTTACTAAAAATGTAACAATCCCAAAAGGATACATATTTGAGTTAAGTATAAGGTTTTTATATGAGTAGATTTTATTTACAAAGGATTATGATCAAGTTCACTTTGTTTTATTGACTTAACATTATACATTGTATAGCTCTGATCCAGGTGCTGGTCCTCATCACTTTACTTGTGGACTATAGAGACCTGGTTGGTCTCCCTACTTCCAACCCACCTCCCCCATTCCTGTCCATCTTTCACTCAACTGCCAAAGTGATGTTCCTAAAGACCAGGAACATGTCACCTCCCTTCTCAACAAATTGTAGTGTTCCCTATGACCTCCAGGATCAAATAAAAAATCCTCTGTTTAGCTTTTAAAGCTCTTTTCAACCTAGGCCCTTTCTACTTTTCCAGTCTTCTTACACTTTACTCTCCTCCATGTATTCTATGATCCAGTGGCTCTGGCCTATTCTGTCTCCTGTGTGTATTTTCACTGCCTATCTCCCTCCTCACCCTCCTTTTTGGTCTCCCTGGTTTCCTTCAAGCCCCAGCTAAAATCTCACCTTCTGCAAGAGACTTTTCCAGGTCCCCCTCAATGTATTAAATAAATTTCTTAGCTTTCAATTTAGCCAAAGACATATCTGGCTCATGCCTCCCATGATTTGTTTATTTGGCCATCAAAATACATTCTCCTTGAATTAACCTAGAAATTTGGTCAATGGAACTAAATGTTGAATCCAAAAAGTCAGTGATTGATTGCGCTATATATTACTCAGTTGACTAGCTTCTTTTTAAGATTATCTCCAATTTACTCCACACATAATTTTGCCTGTACATAGTTTTTTGCATGCTGTCATTCCTGTTAGAATATGAGCTCCTTTTGGACAGGGACTGTTTTTGCTTTTCTTTGTATCTCTGGCATTTAGCATAGTGTGTGGCACATAGTAAGCAAGATATGACTTGTATATGCAGAGTTGTTTGCATGTTGTTTCCTCTATTAGAAGGTTAGCTCCCTGAGGACAGAAACTGCCTGAGTATGAAGGGTATCACAGTCCTTCATTCTCATTTGCACGTAACTGTTTTTTGTCTTAAGAATTTAAAACATAAAATGATGGATCAAGCGACAGCTTGAAGACTTTTGCATTATTAAACAAAGCATGTTGGTTTTATACTATCAGAAAATGGAAATTTTGCATTATTAATCTTATATGGGAGAGACAAATGTCAAAGTACCAGGAGGTACTGTATTAGTCACTGAAAGTAATGAACCACCTGGCTGTAGTGGTCAGGAACTAATGGAAGAGGTGAATTGAGGTGGGGAGGGGAAGAAAGCCATCTGAGAAGCAAAAGAGATGAAGACATCAAGTCATCTGAACACAAGACATTATTCAGTTGTTAGCTCTTGATTGTCGAAAGATTGTATCTCAATAGAAGGCAGCAAAATTGAGTTTTGTTGCTATCTAGAGTGTGAGAGAGGTGTTACTTCTGAGATATACTTGCTCTCTGCTTCCTTCTCTGTTTAAAAAGTCTTTGCAGTTGATGTGTCATCAAATGGCTTGCTGAAAGAAGATTGGACATCACATAGTCCTACCGAGTGAAGAGCTGAGTTTTTCTGCATTGCTAAAGGGTGTGAGAAGGAGAAAGGAATAAGCATTTGTATAGTGCACATATACTGTGTGCCAGGCACCATGGTAAGTGCTTTAGGAATATTATCGCATTTGACAGTCTGATGAACTTTGTGTTTCTTTGGCTTAAAGGAATCAATATAATAGCAAAACATTTTCCAAACTCCCTTCTAAGGGTAACTGAGTTTAAAACATTGTCACTGCTTCATCAGTTTCAGAGGATTTTCCCAGTAGTAGAATGGTGAGAACCAACAGGGAAGTGGTTAGCAGAAAAGAAATTTCATGTGGCATAGATGTCCTTGAATAGACCAATGATATCAAACCTTCAGTATAGCATTATGAGTTACGTGGAGCTTATAGTTTTAGGTTTCTGTAAATATGTGGCAAATCTCTTTCATAGATACTGATAAACCTAGGTTCATAAGTGGACTATGATATATTGATTATTTCTGCATTTGCTTATGTTGGATATTTGTAGTATATCACTTTTTTTTGTTTTTACTTCTTGATAACTAAATGATTATGTTTAAATCTAATGGCATCATGAGTATGAATGACTAACTTTGTATAAATAGAAGCACAACAAGGCAGGCTCAAGAGATATGGTGAAGAGTAGTAGGGGTTTATTCTCTCACATCAGGTTACCCTTAAGACCCTGAGATAGATTAAGTGTCATTGTGGGCTGGTAATTCTCCAGGAACCCACTCCTGCTACTTTGAAGGCAGGTTGGGGTGAGGAAGCAAGCCTAGAGAATGAAAATAGGTGGCTTACTTCTTGTGCAGGGTTATAATTTGGAAAGTTAAGAGTGAGGAAGGCCATACACCCATTACAGGATGATCCCCACACAGGCTAATAGATTATCTCATAAATTGCTGTGATCAAAAACATTAACCACATGATGGCCAACCTTCTGGTAGACTCTCTGAATTTAGGAGGGGCCTCATGAAGGACTCAGCCTACTGCCATGCCTGGACCAGAAAGTTTTCTATTTTGATAGAACCTACCATATTTTGTGCTCCAATGACTCATACTAGAAAGTTTGTCATGGTGGCAAAAGCCCTGACCCTGAAATCAGAGGATCTGGCCCTTCCAGGGATCTTAGCCAATTCAACCAATTGCATAGAGTCTTAGTTTTCTCATTGGTGAAACAAGGGAAATTTTAAACTAGGTGAGCTAGTTCTAATGTTTCCTCCCACTATGACTAGATGCATTATTACTGTTGATCACAAAGGTCCCCTTCATGTTCAAATGTCTGATGCTATGACCTAATGGTTCTAATTTAATGTTTGTGTCAATAACATCTTAATAAGAGAAGCAAGTTTTTCAAAAGGTAGAGACCCTGAGCTGTGACTTAAAACAAACAAAGAAATACAAGATTTTAACAGATGTCACATGGTAGAAGAGGTAGTCATCATCATATTTCCAGTGGAAACTTAAGTAAGCAGTGGAAAATGGTGTACTACTTAGTAAATATTTGATAAAAGGAGGTGGGTTAGTCATACACTAAGAATGTGGAGGAGGGGAGGAGAAGGGTAGAAAATGAACAACCTAAGTATCTCAGAGATATTAATGAAGGAAAGAGAGAGAGAGAGAGAGAGAGAGAGACAGAGAGAGAGAGAGAGACAGAGAGAGAGAGAGAGAGAGACAGAGAGAGAGAGAGAGTTAGCTATATGAAGGCTTCTAGAAAGATTATCTCCTTAAGAATTTACCTGAGAACATGTAATAAATTTGCACTGAATAAGAATGCAGCATGGAACATAATTTCTATGAGTGGGGTCAATACCTATACTGATGAGATCCCGGATTCACTGGAGGATTGAAATGCTAGCCCTCAACATTTCCACCATCCAGGTTGTAGAATAACAAGCAATCATAGTGAATGTTCAGTCAGTTACTCTAGATAGTCTCCCCACCAGTGTTCTAGAATGAATGATTCTCTGTTTTATGCACCAGAGGTTCAAAAATTTACAATATATACATTTGTGAGAGAGAAAATCATTCCTAAGTATATCCTGCCAATTGGAGAGCATAACCTTTACTTACTATAAACCTGATATCTTATGTCTCCTAAATACACTACTTTCAGGATGAAGAGAAAGAAAAACATACTTATTGCTGTTTTGTTCCCAGTTTTGGTATTCTGGACCATGGTTTACAATGAAAATCCCCCACTAACACAATTTTTCCATCTTTTTTTTTTCTTTTTATATTAATAGAATATGAACATTGTTTTACATTTGTATTTGTATCCTAACACCAAGCCAAGGCCTGATAGTAGGCACATTATAAACACTTGCCAACATAGTATCAGGGCCCAAGTAAAGCTCCCACCATTTCCTCTGGCCCTGCACCCAGGACATCACTGAAGACATTGAAGGCTCTGGAAACCTATCAGAGGATTGTATAATTTTAAAGATAGAAGAGTCCTGAGAAGCCAGTTCAATTTATACCTGAAAAAAGAATACAGTACTCACTTCAACATACTCCCAAATTCCAGCCTCTACTTGAGGACCATCAATGAGAGGAAATCCACTACACCTTTTGGGCCAACCCATTTCGTGTTACAGAGAGCTCTAGCGGTTAGCAAAATTTTCCTGATCTCAAACCTAAATTTGCCTCCTTCCAACTTTCACCCTTTCCTTTTGATTCTTCCCCAGTGGTTAAACATAATCCTTCCATATAAAAATCTTCCAGATATTTAAATAAAGCTACTCTCCTCTAGGCTAAACATCTCCAGTTCCTTCCACCAGTTCCCCTACAGCAGATACTTACAGCCCTTTGTTATTCTGGTGAGTTTCCTCTGGCTATTCTTCAGTTTAATAATTCCTTTTCAAAAAGTGAGACTCAGAACTGAATATAATACTCAAAATGTGGTCTGGCCGGGACACAGTACTAAGGCTCTGTCGCTTTTTTATTCCTGGAATCTATATCACTCTGTGCAGTCCAAGATAACATTGGCTTTTATTTTTTGAGTCTTACTAATTATGACCCAATGAGAGTCCCTAATCAACCTGAAGATAGAAGAGTTCCTCCCAAATCCCACATGGAGAATTCCTGAGAATAAGGAGAAACTTGATGAGCTAGATGACTTTAAGGACCAAGGATCCCACATCATTCAAGTCAGACTTTCTGGAAAGCTTTGGATTACTTATTTAAAGGAAGTGTCTGTTGGCATGATTTGATGTCCTGTGAGAAATCATGTTTCTAACCTCACAGCATTGTGGAATGTCAGGACTGTAAAAGACTTTAAATAATAACAGCTGAAATTTACATAGCACCTTAAAGTTTCCAGATCGCTTTGCATATATTATGTCATCTGCACCTTACAACAGTCATGTAAGAGGGATGCTAGAGATATGATTATATAATTTTACAAATGATGTAAGGGAGACTCAGCAACTTACAAAGGTTGTGCAGCTATTAAGTGTCAGAGATAAAATTCAAACTAGGACTTTTGAAAACTAAGTTCAACGATGTTCAACAATACACTATTGGCATCTCTGGGCATGATCTTGAAGAGTCTCTTCTTCAATATCCTTATTTTATAGATGGAAAAAATTAACGCTATTAACTCTGAGAGGAGAGGAAGTGCTCTCCAGGATAATGTAACTCGTAAGCAGCATTAGCTGATACTTAGCTTGAGACTTGGAGTCAAAAGACCTGGATTTATTTACATGAAACATTGACACTCCTAACTCCTAGGTTTTTCTTTAATTTTAGCTTCTTGATTCTTATCCTCTGTTTTTTTTTCTCAACATGCCTATTGATTGAAGAATTTTTATATTGAGCTTATGATCATACTCCTGGATCATGTTCCCCTGATACTGACTTCCAAATTACTCAGGCAACTGAGTGATGCCATGGATGGAGGGTTGGATTTGAAATCAAGACCAGAATTCAAATCCTCAAGTCACTTAGTCTCTCTTGGTCTCCAATTTCCTCATCCAAAATTTGCAATAAAATGAGCACAAATTTCACAGGATTGTTGTGAGTAAGAAGTTTAATCCAAAATCTTGGCCAATCAGGAAAAAAAAACTATGTAAATACTAGCTATTAAATTATTAGCACCCCAAACCCTGAGCCAATAAGTTTGATACAGTTTCATTCTCCAGGCTTTGCAGTTCCTCTAAGTTTCTGTATGTCTATTACCACTGCATCTCTGTCTTCCTGTTATTACCCCACGGTGGTAAATAAAGTTGGGAACTTACCCCACTCAAGTCCTACTAAACTTGGTCCATTCTAGGCTGTATAGGAGAGAAAGGAAGGAAGAAAGAAGGAAAGAAAAGAATAAAGAAAGGAAAAAAGAAAGGAAGGAAAAAAGGAAAGAAGGAAGGAAGGAAGAGAGGATGGAACCATGGAAGGAAGGAAGGAAAGAAGGAAGGAAGAAAGAAATGAAGGAAGAAAGAAAGAAGGGAGGGGGAGGAAGGGAAGGAAGGAAGGAAGAAAAGAAACAAAGAAAGAAAGCACTATTGTGGCTACTGATGCAGCCAATCTGGCAGTAATTAGAGCTTCTCTGAAAGCATTAGAATGTCCACCTAGACTGCAACAGCAGCCAAGTCAAAAAAGAATTTCACATACTACAATTTGGAAAGATATTCCCATTTGTCCCCCAGGCTATAATTAGAGTAGGATAAGCAGGATGACTTGATCATGAGATAGTTCACCTTAGAATGCTGAGAATGTTCCTAACAAGAAGGAGAATTCAGAAGTATAAATAAATGGTAAAAATAACAAGATCCCATCTGAGAAGAAAAAGTATACTGTGGTGGATGGTAGGCATGTTATACTTACTTGGGAGGTGAGCTGTTTTCCAAGATTTAACTTGGTCTCAACATTCCATTGTCTATTTATGACTTATGTTAACACTTAATTCCTGGGTAAACCATAAATGTTTATTGACTGAGTGATCTAGAATGCACTTCTTTTTCCTATCTACTTCTTAGAATCCTCAATTTCCTTCAAGGCTCAATCAAGTGCGATCTTATACTCAAAATATTTCCTGATCCTCTAATTTTAAGTTTTTACTTCCTTATCATGTTATCTTGTATTTACTTATTTGTACAGATATTATATTATTCTAGTAGAATGTGAGGTCCTTGAAGGTGGGGTATTAATTTTTTGTATGCTTATAGCTAATACAATTCTTTCTATACCTGAACATAATAGGTTTTCTTGGCAAAGATACTGGAATGGTTTACCATTTCCTTCTCCAGCTCATTTTACAGACTGAAGAACTAAGGCAAGAAGGGTTAAGTGACTTTCCCAGGTCACACAACTAATAAGTGTCTGAAGTCATATTTGAACTCATGAAAGAGGAGTCTTCCTGACTCTAGGTCCAGCACTCAGCCCATGTTACCACCTAGCTGCTCTAGTTGGAGAGAGGGCCATTGATCTATCTTCATTTATAATTATGGTTTTGAAAGCAAGAGATAACGGTAACCAGTAACACCATTTAAAATCTCATACTTAAATTCTACAATTTTTCTTTTAATTTGACCTAAAGAACAATGTGAATAGGATAGTTGATACAGGTTACTGCCAGAAATGACTTTTGATTTATACTAGGTGATGTCTATAATGTCTTCTGCCTCTGTCATACAAGGACCTGGCAAATGATACCAGTCCCCATGAACACATCCAGAGTATCAGTGATGAAACTCCCATATAGAGCCTACTTAGACATTTTTTGACTGGTTGCAGTTGTAGAAACTAAAGTCGAGGCACCTTCCAAAGCCCTAAGTTCACCTCCATCTTCACTGTCTCTATCTGCTGAAGCTCTACTTACTTTTGGTGACACCTTAGCTAACAACATCTGGAAAGAGAATGTTATAATGTGACCTTTTCCCAATCTCTTTCCTCTTCCTAACTTTCCTATTACTGTCACGGATACCACTATCCTACCAGCTACACAATCTCTAACCCCTGAAATCATTCTTAGTCCCTCTCTCTCTCATTCTCTTCCACACTAGTTGCTCCTTGAGAGGAGACACTTATTTTTTACTTTCCTTTTATTTTCAGTTACTTAGCCTGGTACAGAGTAAACATTTAATAAATGTTAGTAGACTTGATTTGACTACTATGATCCTAATTGGCAGAGAAGACATCAGCAAGGAAATTAATGGCCATATATAATATGAGATTCAATAGATAAGCAGCCCAAATATGTATCAGTAAGCACCCCAACATATATGGGGAGGGCTGTTTTCACAGGTTCTTAGATTTTCATTCATAAAAGAAAAACAGCTTCCAAGGGGTTAACAATCACTTCCATCAAGCACATGTATCATTCCTTCACCCACTAAGGTCAGAGAGTCATCACCCTGAATTTCAAAGAAAATACAGAAAAATCTAAAGATCAACAGACATGTCTTCCTCTCTCTGAATTCAACAGACAGTTGGGTTCCAATTGCCTGACCATAGTTACAAGATAGAGAAGCATGACATCTGGGTTCTCAAGGCTGAGGTGGGGGTGGGGGTACTTAGCAGCTTCCCAAAATTCTCATATGGCATTCAAACCTTCTTGCAAAAGCTAAGCCCCAAAGTAAAACCTCACCCTTAGGGTATTTATACCTTTTTTAGAGTCAGAGGGCAACTCAATCCTTGAGAGCCAGTGCCTCATTAATGAAAGCTGTGGTATTCCTGCAAATCTTCCCATTAATGGGTAGGGAAGATCTTTAATCACATTAACGATACCAATACATTTACTGTTTCTAGTTGAAGAAATTCTTGCTTCTGCATTTTACTCCTATTAAAGACTCTTAATTGATAAAAGCAAGATTCAATCAGGCACTTGATTATACTAAAACAAAAACAGCAAAATATCCTAATTTTACATGTCATTACAAAGTATTACCTATGTGGGTATCTTTAAGATGCAAAAAGAAACAAATGGAAGCCTTCAGTATGTTGAGCAGATTCTCCATGGAGTTCTTACAGGAGAAAGTAAGCAAAAATCAAGCATGATTAGAGTTAGAAGGTATGTGATCTATATAAGTGATGGGCATATTTAGGGAGAGATGAAATAATAGATATAGCGCAGCTATTAAGCTCTCATGAATGAAAAGAAAAAATCATGAATAACTTATTGTGCTTTATGCTAATTTTCTTTCTCTTGGTAATATATTCTTGAAGAACTTCAAAATAATAAACAAGCAAAAAGTACACTGCCCCAAATGTTAAATAGAAAAGAACTTTAATGCAAGCACTCTATCATTTCTTACCCTCGTTTAATGCATTTTGTTCTACTGATCAAATGGCAAACTGATAAAAAGCATTAAAAGTAACATTTAATCCTCAGGAACAAGTGAGGAAGTTTAAAACAATGCCATTCATATTCTGTTTACTCAATTAATAGCAAGCCTGCAATAAGACCAAGATTCCCAGTTTCCCTTCCATATGGATTAGTTTTCCCTAAAACACAATAAAGTATCCAGTGTCTTGACTAGCAGTCTCCTTAGACCAAGCTTCCTGGTCATCTAAGGGCAAGGAATATGCTTGTAAATGTTTAACAACTGGTACTTTGTGGGGAAAATGTATGAGAGACATACTTTTATATTTAATCGGCATTAACGTTTTCTCACTTTCTTAAGTATAGAGTCTAAACAATCAATCACAAAAGTAAATCAAATCCTCATTTGTAGTGTTCTCTGACTCCAAGATGTAATGCTCATACTGAGAATTGAGTAATTGTCCCTCCCTGTTTTGAGGCCCACATACAGTAAGGCTAATGAGATGAAAGAACCTCCCCACCATTAACCGGCCTGCCCATTAAGGGGCATTTGATTAGGGGAGATTTGTAGGAAGATCCACACCTTTTGTTAATGAGGCATTGGTTCTCAAGGGTTACAATGCCCTCTGACTCTGAAAAGTATATAAATACTCTGAGTTAAGGTTTTACTTTGGGGCTTACTCATTGGAAGTGTTTTGTTTGGCCAGACAAAACTCTGGGAAGTTGCTAAGGCTCTCTACCACCCCTTAAAAATCACATATATTGGTGTTTCTCTCTCTGGTAACTATGCATGTATGGTCAGACATTTGGATCTGTCTATTGATCTATGAAGTATGTATTACTTATGGTCAGGTAATTAGAAGCCCTGTATGTTGATCTTTATTTCTCTGAAGTTCAGGATGCTGAATTTTTCCCTTGAACTAAGTGAATGGTATATATGTGCTTTATTAAAGTGATTGTTGACCCCATTGAAAGTTGCTTTCCTTCTAGAAAAGCAGATCTAAGAACATGTACAACAGTCACATCCTGGATGTGCCAGGGTGATTGCTTTTATACATACCCTTGACTAATGGCATCAAAGTGCCGCCCACATGGAGACAGGGTCCCTTTGACTTGGCAAATACAAGACTAGGGGAGTCATCACACCTTGCCCTAATGACCAAATATATTTCCATATGGAGATGTGGTGGGGCACCTGAGTGTCACTGCATCCTTGGTTCCATACCCTTGCTGTGCTTAGGCAAACCTCCTTTTGTTAATTATTCAATGATCGTGGCAGTGCCTCATTTTGTACCAACATCAAACCTTTTACATAATGTAGTGTTGGTGTTAGGCCTGCCCCTAAGAGAAACCAAATAATAAATAACTACAACGTGATAGGGAAAGACGTACTTAATTTTCCAAACATCCCTATTTGGCCCACTTATTAAAGTAACTTTAATTCACTTACATTTTAATTTTAATTCACTTATATAATTCACTTTAATTCAATGAATTTTTTAAAGCAATTTCAATGGAAAGGAAAAATAAAGCATATTTAATACTTCAGTCTTTTGTTTACCCTGGAAAATTCAGGGAAATTTATACATTTTAATGTATTCCATGGGCAATTAATCTGAAATGACAAATTGATGTTTAGAAAGATGAAGGGCCAACACCTCTAATGTTGGGGTAGACAACTGTTGTTCTTGCAAGATTGCTTGTGGTATGTTGTAATTAGCACAATCACCAAAACGTGAAAGAAAAAAAGAGGTCATTTTAGTCAGAAACTGAAGATGACCTTTGAAATGTGGGCATTGGAAATACACTAGTCAGTTTAGAACAACAATTGTATTATAGGGGCTTCTTGGTTGGTCAACACTTTTCCTTGGCCAAAATGATCACTAGTTTGGCTAAGGAGTTTAAGGTATTGCTTTAAAGTTGGAATGACTTTGGACACATGGATTCAACTCCTAACTGCACTAATTCTTCATGGTCTGTTGGGATAACATAAGGAACATTGTTTCTGGAACCAAAGCATGAGATCTTGGGTTCAAATCCTAATTCTACCACTTTATGGATTCTGTATGAGTTACAATTTCTCCGGATGTCAGTTTTCTCACGTCAGGAAATAAAGGGGTTGGACTAGATCTTGTACAGCTCTTGATTCTTTAAAGATTTTTATTTTCCTATTAGAAGCTTCAAGACAATAATAAGTAGCAATCTGGTTGTATTCAGCCGTTCAGGCTCAATGAGATTATAAATATATATATATATATATATATATATATATATATATATATATATATATACACATACATACATACATATTATCTCATTGATATATGATTCATATATATATATATATATATGTATATATATATATATGTATATGAATTTTATGCCCTTAAAATTCCTAAAACTAAATCTCAATTTTTACATTTACAAGAGATTTCAGTTTACTTTGAATATTGAATAGGTTGGTATTCTGAAGAAATGTAAACTGCAGTCTCTTTTCTAATTTGGAACTATGATGATTTCTAGATAATTTCCCCTCTAGTGGCAGAGGCAGGTTTCGCAGCGTTTTTTTTGATACTCTTGCACCTGTTTCGAATAAAAATTCTAATTGCTTTGTGATTTTGACATGAGACCTTTCTTGTTTTATGCTGATTAGATGGGTTCTTGATCATTTCTCCCAGGGTTGGATGTTAACCAACACTCAAAGGCCTAACTCCACATCTAGCCAGAATTTCTTTTTCATACAAACTCATACTGTACAAATGCTTTTCCTGGACCAGGTGCATGTGAGTGAGCAACTATGACAAATAACCTATGGGAGAAAGGTGTTTTATTTTAAATCAGTAAGTGGACTGACATTATCATCTGCTTCCACTTTTCTCAATACTTTACAACATATGCTCTATGCCCCTGCCAAGTTTACCTGCTTGCCATTCTCTGCATGACTAACACCCTTCTGCCTTCATCTCTGTATTCCATCTCTCCCACCTAAAATGCCTAACTTAAATCCTTCCTTTTTCAAAATTAAGATTAAAACTCTGATCTTCCAAGAAGTTTCCTCTGATTAACTCTACCCAGCTCAGATCCGTTCATCTATTGTAGAGTTCACTCCAGTCTTGGACCTTTCTAGAACTAGACAGAAGTATCAACTGATTAATGCCTACAAGTGGTTTGTTTCTCCTGAAAGTAATCTATAAATACAAACACATTCATAAATAAAGAGCATTAGTATTTAACATTCTCTATTCTTCATCTTGTTGCTTTCTCTTTTTGGCTTCTGGGTTAGTTTGACCCAAAACACAAATGAAGAACCAGTTACCAGAGTAAATGTATTGATGTTGTCTATGCTATTAGAATGAGCACCTTTAAGACAAGAATAATGTTTCCTATTACTTTTAAATATCTTTACAGTATTCCATAGACTATAGGTAATGAAATATTGTCTAACTTCAACCAAACTTGGCAATATATGTGGGCACAGAAAAGAGGATTTTAGAGCTAGAAAGGGCCTTTGAGGTGATCTGATCATACTTTCATAGATTTAGAGGTAGAAAGAAACTTAGAGGCCATCAGGTCAAAACAACTCATCTTAAAGATGAAGAAGCTAAGGTTAAGTGACTAGGGTGACTTGCCCAAGGTCACAGAGGTAGCAAGTGACAGGTCTAGGGTTCCAATCAAACAATTTTTTTTCCAGTCTTTTTTGTCCCTTTTCAAATGCAAATCTATTGTCCTCAGGGATCTTCATGGGAGAGATAGACAGAATGTGCCAGGTAGGTCTAATTATTTCCACGACTACCTTAACCACAATTTTCCCTCAGATCTTGATGGAAATAGATCCTAAACCTAAGAGTCTTGAGAATAACAGTCATTGAAACTTCTTTCACCCCAGTCTCTACAGGCATCATTGAACAGAGAAATCATTGAGGAGAAAGGCTTTACTTTTCTTATCATCACAAGCAACAACTGTTGACCAGTTGCTACCCGTGGAAGCTAGGCATGCAAGCCCTGGGAGTGGGAACACCCCCTCAGACTTCTGTTTCTCCTTCCAGGCCAGGTTTCACAGCCATCAACAAGGAAAAGTGACTCTTGTGAAGAAAGAACCATCCCTCTCTGACCAACGGCTAACCAACTGCCACTCACAGGGAAGTAAACTATCTCAGTTCAAGTTTCAGGGCACTCTTCTGGGGAGAACAAAGGCAACATGTTCCAAACAAGTCAAACCTCAGGTCTAATGGAGACAGCCCAGAAACATGAACCAAAAAGGCTTGAAAATATCAATGCTTTGAGCTCCATGTGTGCCACCATTCATCCCGGGAAGCAACCTCTATGGAAATGCAGCTTGGCAACTGCTCCTGCAGGATTATAACCACATCTGCTGAAGACACAGAAAAGAAAGTTCTTGTCCCCAAAGTCCTTGATGCTACCAACTGGTGCAATGTTAGAAATTATTGTGATTTTATCTATGGAAATGACATTAAAGACTAAACACTAGCAATCTGATTTGCAGTTGCACCCTAAGGAATATGGGACCTTTTGATCTGACTGGCTGAAACTGTCAATATGTTCTTTCTTTAGAATATGAGCTCTTTGAGAGCAGGAGCTGTTTTACTTTTCTCTTTGTATCACCAGTGCTTTGAACATAATAAGCACTTAATAAATGTTTTACCTATGCATTCATTCACTGTACTACATGGACTCCAACTTCCTTATTTTACAAATAAAGAAACTGAGGCACAGAAAGTTAAAATGCCTTGCTCTAGGTCAAGCAGTAAGCCAGTGACAGCATCAGGTCTCCTGGTTCTCAAGTCATTGGTCTATGACACCTCGCCAACAAGGAGCGTAAGCTTGAGTTTTACTCAGATCATTCTCCTCAATAAAGCTTATACTGGTTATGACATTCCATCTCATGTCCTTTAGCCAAATCATTCCCTGATTCCATAGATGTGTAAGTTTTGCCCTCAGTTATGCTCAGTTTGTCCAATATGTAGATGTTCAAAAGATGTAGTTTGTCAGACATAAGATGTTCAAAAGAAACAAAGATGATAGTATCATTGTGTTACAGAAAAAAAAAAACATTGAATTGGCAATCAAAAGGCTTGAATTCTAGTCTGAGTTCACCCCTGGTTTGCTTCATGAATAAGAACAAGTGTTCCAGACCTTAGTTTCCTTATCTTCAAAAATGGGAGATTGGATGATTCCTTGGGTTCTTTTCTCACTCTAGAGTCAATGATTTAATGAACTAGTTATGCTGAGGTCCTTCCAGCTGTATGGTTCTATTTTTCAAAAATACATTATCTGTATAAAATATGGGGATGAATATTCTATCTGGGCATTATAAATCTATTCAAAAAGCTATTAATTATTTTCTCCTTCGAAAGAAGTTGCTTTGAAGTGAAAGAGTCGCATTCTCTAGTATTTTAATTCAACCTTCCTTTAGGGAAAGAATGAGATGAAAAATAATCTTAATTATATAGTATATTAACATCTATTACGTAATTTAGTTATTACAATCAAGTAATAAGGTGGTTTTCCAGAAGTCTTGCCTGGGCCTCATTCTCTTTATCTTATATGAATGCAAGTGCTACATCAGCAAACGCACGAGAGGTCTAATGCTAAAATGGAAAAAGAAGAGAGAATTAAGATTATTTCTCCAAAGGACCTCATTTCCTTACAGAGATCTTAACCATAA
>CM053769.1:627225619-627250306 GCA_028658325.1 Potorous gilbertii | reverse complement strand
TATATAGAATTGTGTCCTCATTTTATTTTGACATTTTTTTGGTGGGGAGAGTTCTGTTTTAGTTCGACCTAGAACATAAATCAAGCATCACAGTCGCAAGGATAAGTGAATTAGACATCTTATAATTTGTACCAAGGATGAAGCATCAATACTTTAAGCAAAACTTTCAGAAAAGAAAACATCTCCTTAGAAATTACACCTCCATAATCTACCTGATATCACAGATAGCCAGCCTTCATGTTTCATACCCAAGATTTTTCAAATTATTTTATAAAGATACTGGAAAAATGAACAAACAAGAATAGAATATGTAAATTCTCTTTTCAATATCAATACCAAAGCCACTTTGTTAGATGTTCTTCCCCAGATGCACTCATACTTACATGAGTATTGATCCTGCATGAGTGATAGGAGGAAGGTAAATGGGGGAGAGGGAAAAGAAATGGAAAATGAAAAGAGAAAAAGTGTTCCTTTGATTCCTGTAGTAAAGAAATGAGAAATTTCAATTTGAGAATATTGTAATGAGGGGGAGGAAGGGGAAAAAAGTGGGAGAAAAATGAAGATTAGACATAGAAGAACAAAAGAAGGGGAGGAAAAGAGTACAATAAGTGGAAAATGGAGCAAAATGGAAGAAGAGAAAGAATGAAAATAAAAGAAGAGGAGGAGGAAGAAGAGGAGAAAACAGAGGAGGTAAAGAAAGAAACTTTCTTTTACTACTAAAGGAAGGAATGGAGACATCACAACTCTCAAATTTAGTATATAAAATATACTAAAAATATAAAATTTAGTAATCTGAGCACTTCTAAAGTGCTATTTTCATTATAAACTACCAGTTAGCATAGATGGCACATCAATTAATACAATATTTTTATGTTCTCACTGACCTTAAAGCCTTTGGAAACTATTATACTAAACTAAACACACTTCATTTAAGACCAGAGGTTTGTTTTTGGGTTGGTTGTTTCTGTATACCCCATAGATTAAATCAAGCATCAATTTACCTTCCAGAGATATGGACTTTGAGTGCAGAGCAAAGCATGGCTTTTTTAGCAGAAGATTGTGACTTTAAAAGGCAAACATTCACTTATGTTTAATCATAAGGAATGATTTGAAATTCTTTCATTGCCAAGGCATATCTTCCATAATGCTAAGTCCAATGGGTCATTTATATTGGAAAGGTAAATGGAAAGCAATTATAATGCGGCTCACCTTCAGATTGGTGGTATGCTGCCAGTGCTTATTCATAGACATGGGGGAATAAAACCTTCAGAGGCCTCTGGAATGCCCCCTTCCCACTAATTTTACTAGGACAACTCCCTTTATAAATGTACTTTGGGGAGGTCAACTGTACATTTATATTTTAAAACATTACAAAATTACAAAATATACTTGCATCACAAATGATAGAAAAATGCTATTTTAAACATCCATCTGAAACATGTAAGCAAGGCTCTGGACATCATAATGATAAACAAATGAATCAAAATGGGCTTGCTGCCCAGAAACCCAACTATGAACAAACAAATACAACTAGGGAAAAGAAAGGGGAGAAAAGAAAAGGAAGACAAGAGTGAAGGAAGAAAGGAAGTAGAGAAAGAAAGAATAGAAAAGTGACTATGAGTGGAAATTAAGGTGAAAAAAACCCTTGCTTTGAGATTTGCATATTCATCTAAACAACAAAGCCTCTATGAGCATCTTCATAGAGAATTTGTATGTGGAAATGTCTTGTGTACAATTCAGTTTTTAAGTGCAATGATGAACAGTAAAACATATTTTCTTTGGAAAATTCCAATAAGTAGCAAATATGTTATGTTTCAGTTCAAATTAGGACCATGATATGAAGAGTATGAAGAAATAAATCTATAACTAAACATTTATTCTATCAAGAAAAAAGCAATAACAGATAGATAGACTCAAGTAAAAATTTGTCTTTCCTTTTTTTCCTTTCCTTTAAAAAAAAACAACTTTTTTTTTCACAAGAGGGAAGCTGAAAAGAAATTTGTCCGTGTTGGTTCCATGGTATATAAATTCTAGGGAGAACAGGGATTAGGTCTTTTAAACATTGTATACAGTCCCTACAGAGATTGATGACCCTTTCTTCCCCTACTAATTCAATACCAAAGTCACATTCAAGAAAAGATTACTTTCTGTTGACTTTTAGAGCTTAAAAGTATAGAAATTCAGATTTTGAGAAATTAAATCAAGGAGAACAGTTTGATCAACAGAATGCTAAGAGATTTTTAAAGTAACTGGAAAGAATTATTCAAATGTTTCTTCATTGAAAATGTTTTAAATTAATATTAACTTTAATGTTATAAATGATACAAAGAGGTGGCATGGTATATTAGATAATGGGAAAATCTTAAAGACAGAATGACAAATTCAAGTTCCTCTAACCCTTGCTGACTGTATGACCCTGAGAAAATCTTGTAATCTTTCAATGTCCTATACAACCATCTTAGACTATAATTTCAAGAAAATTTGCTGATCTTCATTGATAGAGGGAGATTTGTTTTAATTTTTTTTTTCACTAAGGAGTTCCATATAGTGATGAAATTACAAGTTTGGACCAAAATGTAAAAATACAAAACAAAACACATTTGTGCACATTGAAGAAAAGTGGTATATGTGCTTATAGAAAAGGAAAGGGCAATTTATGCTCAATATTCATTTAGAGAGAATTTCTAATCTTTCATGCTATCCTTGGGGGCCAGACAGGGGTGTGGCCAGATCCTTAGAGCCTTTCACTAAAGCTATACCCCTATATGGATGTGGAGGGTTGCCCTCTAGGTTTGACCATTCAGCTTGTTCTGAATCCAGTTAGCTGTGGTATCTAGTCCATCCCTCCAGATTTTCTTCAAACATCTTCATACCTGGTACTTCTCTTACCTTATGCCTAACAAATTCATAGCTCTCATTCCTGAAGCCAGTCTATAAAGGTTGAATACCCCTTTCTATTATTATACCTACCTGCATTCTCATTTCTATCCAGCTCTGTGCCACCCTCTCTCTTCCTCTATGATTACTGTGCCCTTCAAAACCCCTCTTCTAGTGAACAAAATTCTACCTTCATCCTACCTAATCTTTCCACATTCTTTCCATCTCCTGGTGCTTATAGAATCCAAGATTTTTCCTGAAAATAACTCATGTATTATCATAACTTCCATTTTTGACTATTCCTTTTCACTTATCCCCTAACTCTATGGTCCTGAAGAAGGAATCAATATACATAGTTTTCCCTACTGCTACACCCAGATCTTGTTAGCAACTGTCACCCACAGCAATATCTTACTTTGAAACTCACATCTATCATTTATATGATACTATCCAGATATTTCTTATCATTATGTACTGACATGGTTACTTTCTCTCTCTCTCTCTCGGTTTTTAAAAAGACAATCAATTTGGTTCATTCAATATATCCAGTTACCAAACTCCCTCTCCACACTTCTCAAAATATTGCTTTGTCCTTGATTTCAGTATCCATAGTATCTACTTTAATATGCCAGTCTGACAGTTGGTCCAGCAAAACTCCCATGGATTACATCTTTACTCTACTAACCTGAGATGCCACCATTATTTAAAACTATTTCAATTTCCATGATCTTGAACTTTACAATTCTGCTCTATAGTTAAAATACCTGTTCTTTCTATTTTCTGACTGTTTTAGGTCATCCTAAACCCACTATTGTTCCTGATCACTATCTCATCACTCCATTCTTTCTAATTTCTCTACTATGCTATCACTTTCCTGCTCATTCAGAAACACCAAATTTCAGAATTGAGAAGTATCTCTAGTAGCAATGTAGTCCAACTCATACCTCAAAAAACAAAACGAAACAAAACACCATACTTCTCCACTATACTGTACACAGTAAGTTGCCATCCAGTGTCTGCTTAATGACCTCTAATAAGAGAGAAGACAGTTCATTGCATTTTGGAATAGCTTTAATTTTATTTAATAAAGCTTTTTCTTGCATCAAACCTAAAAATGTTTTTTGTTTGGTTTTTAACTTCAATCCATTACTCCTAGTTATACTTTCTGGAATGAAATAGAACATTTGTCAGTCAACATGCATGGCCCCTACTCTCTTCTTCTCCATGGTATATAAATTCTAGGGAAAACAGGGATTAGTTCTTTTAAACATTATATACAATGCCTAGAGAGATTGATGACCCCTTCTTCCCCTACCAATTCAATACCAAGGTCACATTCAAGAGGAGATTACTTTCCATTGACTTTTAGAGTTTAAAAGTACAGAAATTAAGATTTTGAGATATTAAATCAAAGAGAGCAGTTTGATCAATAGAACAGTAAGAGAATTTTAAAGTAATCAGAAAGAACCAGAAAGAAAAGCTTCTACCTTTCATCTTATAAATATCCTTCTTAAACACTGGTCCCTAAAACTGAACACAAAACTTGTCTAACTGGGTGGGATACTGTCTCCTTATTCTTGAAAGATATGCCTTCCGCAATGACCTTTCCCAATATTTACCTTTTTTGATTGCTGCTTATTAATATTAACTCTTAGCTGGTGGTCCACTAAAATCAACAGATTTTTTTCCAAAAAGAAATTACTTTATTATACCTTTTTTATGTTAGTTTATGAAGTTAATTTTAATACAAGCATAAGACTTTACATATATGCCTAAAAAAATTAACTTCATTGAATTCAGTCCAACCTTTCAGGATATTTTTGGACCATCTGTCATCTGGTGGATTAGTCATTTTCCCCGGCTTTGTATCACTTACAAATATGATAAGGATGCTATCTATGACTTTCTTGAAGTTATTGACAAAAATGTTATGCAGCACAGGTCCAACCACAGATCACTGGACTATTCTATTGGAATTATCTTTCCATGTGATCAAGTCATAAATACGTTCCTTTCTTCATAGTCTTGATTCTACAATTAGTCAGTTTAACAAGAAATCACCAAATATATTTAAATCTTTTCTCTCTTATCCTTCTGTCATTCAAGTACTGCCAATCTTCAACACTGCATCATCCCAATAACATGCCCACTCCTGCTGTTGAGCTATTGAATAATGCTAGAAGAAGCAATAAAACCATGTTGTGGGTCCACAACAAATTTGTTATTGTTCAACTTCACCCTCATTACTACAAAGCACTCCTTCCTTTCATATCTGAGTGATTCTCTATTATACTCAAAGTTGTTCCAAAACTTCTCCTCTCACTTCAAGCCTCCAATACTACTGTTTTCACCACCCAGAAGACATTCTTGTTTCCAACATTTTTGAGAAAAATCAAATTTTTTATTGTGAGCCCCCTTTTCTTAATGTTTCAAAATCTCTTCTCATGGCAATTTATATTTGGCTTCTTAGCTTCTTTCTCAGAAGATGAGGTTAGTCAAGCTTCTTGCTAAGGTTCAACCTTCCATTTTTTTCCCTTGATCCTGTCTGTCCCCTACCTGATCATTTTTTCATTATCTCCATCTGATCATAGATCATTGTCTACCAACATACTGGTTCCTTTGACCCTAAAATCTCCTTAGTATATTATCCTACATCATGCCTCCATTTTACTAAATTCCTAAAAAAAGATCTATATTCATTGCCTCCAATCCCGTAACACTTTTGCTTTTTCAACCTTCTGCAACCTGGCTCCAGTTTGTTACCATTACTACTGAAATTGCTTTCTGAAAATTTCCTAGAGATTTCTTAATTGCTAAAGTCTCTTTGACCTTTCTCCAGCTTTTGACATTTTTATTCTCTTCTTGGACAATTTATTATCCTTTTCCTTATGTGACACTCTTCTCTCTTAACTTTCCTCCTGTATATCAATATGCTCATTCATTATTAGGCTTTTATTGGTTCAAATCTATTTCCTATCTCCCTAGACAGGATCGTCGAGATTGAGTTACAATGTCGTCTTTCATAAAGAAATAAATGAATTCATAAATTTATTTCATAAATTTTCACCTCATTTCATGTGTTTATTTTATAAATTTTCACCTCATTTCATGTGTTCATCTCCACGTAGATGACTCCCAGTGCCAATGACTCAATAGTGCCAGTCTTAATCTATCTCTAAACTCCACTCTTCCATTTCTAGCTGCATAATAATTATAACATTTACATAGCACTAACTATATGCCAGACATTGTGCTAAGCACTTTACAAATATTATCTCATTTAAGCCTCACAACAATCCTGGAAGGTGGGTGCTATTGTCATCTCCACTTTACAAATGAGGAAACTGAGGCAAACAAGTGACTTGCCCAGGGTCACATAGCCAGTAAGTATCTAAGGCCATATTTGAAACCAGGTCTTCTTGAAGATAGGCCTGGTGCTCCATCCTCTGCTTCACTCTTGTCCATCTCCTTTCCATACAGAATTTTTCTTTCTAGACTTTAAATTACTGTCCTTTACTCATTTATAATGTACATACCAGCCAAGTCAAACTACTAGCTGTTTCCAGAATTTGATATCTCATCTTCTACCTCTCTATATGTACATGTTTCTGAAACGCATTCTTACTATTTTCCATATAAGGATCTTCCCCCCCCCGACTCAAGAATGATTTTTTTTTACTAAGTAAAGAGGACATTCTGTGCCTTATTCCTTACCTAGACTTAATCAGTGAATGGGCATCGCCTCAGTCAAATTGAGACCTAGGATCAACCTTAGCTTAAAAAGTCCACATCTCCAACTGCACTCAGGGCCAGCCACCTCCAGTCAACCTGATCTATATCTTGCCATCGGATCCAGATACCTCTAAAAGGGAAAGTGAGACTGGTGACTTTGCACAGCCCTTCCTCACTTAAATCTAATTCACTTGCAAGTCATAGTATCACCCTCCTGGGGGCATGGTCCTCTTGGAGAAGGAGTGAAAAACAAAAACAATGTTATATTTCATTTTTTCCCTTTCACAAATCAATATAAAAGATGCCAATGTCTTTAATTTTATTGTAGCAATTTGCAATTACATCTTCACCTACAGAAAGGAAGACGAAAATTTCTATTAAATACTTTCATGTTCAGTTGAGTGCTGATGAAAATATCATACTCTCTATCTGAATTAGCTTTTTATCTTCACCAAATGGCCAAGCTCAACATCTGAGAATATTAAACATGTGGGTTAAGTTGGTTGTGAAGATTATAGGACAAGTAGAGGTGTTACAAGCCCATAAAGAAAGAGAATTCCTGTTATACTTTGTAGTTTGGAATGAGATCTACTACTGTGGCCTATGCTTTCCACTTTGCCAGACAGTTTATGGTATTTAAGCTGAATCAGGAAATAAAATAAGCTGGATCAGTGTGTCAGTATTTTTTTCAATGAAATTCAGCAAGTTTTCTTTTTAAGGAGTTAATTTGTATGACTGAGGAAAAATAACTATTCTAATATCAGTCTTTTCATATGTTAAAAAATGGATGGGTCCTTTGTTTTCTACTATTTCTGTGAATTTAAAAGTGTTTTTTTTTGAAGGCACTATGATAG
Organism: Potorous gilbertii; assembly: GCA_028658325.1. NCBI lineage: Eukaryota > Metazoa > Chordata > Mammalia > Diprotodontia > Potoroidae > Potorous > Potorous gilbertii. The sequence goes on along the minus strand of CM053769.1, from coordinate 627,242,843 downwards.
GTGCTGATGGGGATTTAAAAGAAATGAAGAGCCTCATCTCTAATCTAACAACTTTAGAATATAATTGAAGAGACAAAACATAAACATAAAAATAGTTATCTAGAAGGATTTAGGTTAAAGCATCAAAATGACTGGCACAGATAAGCAGTATAAGCAAATCACTGATAAACATTGTTTGATTCAAGCCATTTTGTTAATCTTTGAGATATCATATTTTATAATGTAAGAAGCCATGGGACTTGCTAGGGAGGCAAAAATGACAACCGACACACCCACTTTTTTGTTTCTCCTCTACAGTTATTTTTAGTGTCTTCTATAGGTTTAGCAGAGATTAAAAGCCATTTGCAGGACCAAGTAACCATTATTTGGGGCGTGATGGGAACAATCAAAATGAAGTTAAACCAACAAGTGTTTATGAAATATTTATGTGCTTGTCACGGTGCTAAGTGCTGAGATGAAAAAGGATGCAAGTATTTATTTTCATGAAAACTCAGGTAGAGGTGGGAGGGTGGGTATTGACTTTGTTGGAGGCACCCTGCCTCTGTGAGGCAAGAAAGGTTCACTAAATACTATTCACCAACTTCACTAGGAAAAAAAGAGTTGAAAGGGTGAGTCTTCAAGTCTAACAGCTGGATAAGAGGCCCTTTTGTGGGCCAGATGAGTTGTAAGGCGATTTAATATTAGAACTCAAAATGTGTTGGCCAGCACTGAAACACTGTTGGTCTCTTTCGAAAAGAACATGCTATTTCTCCAGCACAGCAACAGTGGCGACGGCAGCACTGGCACCAAGAAGCAGGAGGAGCAGGGTGGGGCCTCATCAGATGGTAACTCAAAGCAATGGCAGCAGGGCAAAGAGATGACACTTAGAAATACAGAGAGTTGCAGCAGCAGCAGCCAAGAGGAGCAGAGCTTTGGCAGATGGCAGCTACACGGACAGAGTTCAGTAGCACTGGGAGCAGAACATGAAGTTTCCAAGCATTGAAAGGAGCAGGTATGGCCTTAGTGATCAGAGTAAAGAAGTTGTAGGACATAAGAAGGTTCCATTCTTCTATCATTCTGGAGCGGATAGAACATCTGACTTGGATCAATCAAGAACCGAGTTCAAATACAGCCTCAGATACTTACTAAATGTAAGACCCTGGGCAAGTGACTGTAAAAGCAAGCACCCAATATACACAGGAAGGCCTGCTATCACCAGTTCTTACATCTGCTTTTCTAAAACGAAAGGCAACTTTTGAAGGGTCAACTATCACTTTAAATCAAGCACATGAATCATTCATTTAGTTCAGAGGAAAAAGTCAACACCCTGAATTTCAGAGAAAATACAGAGAAATCAAAATCAACAGACAGTCTGACAGATCAGCAGGCAGATAAATGTCTGACCATTCATACATAGTTACCAGAAAGAGAAACACCAACACCTGAGTTTTCAAAGTGGGGGGAGGGGCTCGTTAACGGCTGCCCAGAGTTTCATCTGGTCAAACAAACACTTCCAACCAGTAAGCCCCAAAGTAAAATTTCACCTCAGAGTATTGATACACTTTTCCGAGCCGGAGAGCATCCCAACCCTTGAGAATCAGTGCTTTAGAAATTAACAAAAGGTGTGGGTCTCCCCTAATCATGCTTCCCTTAATGGGCAGTCCCGTCAATGGGTGGGGAAGAATCTCTGATCAGCATTACAGGGACTTAACCTGTGGGTCTCAGATTCCTCATCTCTAAAATGAGGATAACAAGAGCAAATGAGATAATATTTGTAAAATGTTATTGGGGGTTTTTTCTTACACTTCTTGAAGGGTGAAAATTTTGGTTTTACTCTTTCAATGACTGCTCCTTTCTCGAATCAGTATTATCAAACTATCAATTGTCCTAGAAATCAATAAATAGGCATATACACATTTAAGATGCTAGAAGTATAACCATCTCCCTTAATAACCACATTTTAACTTTTTCAATGCCTATCTATGCTAGGCTTCAGAGAACATTTGGTAAGAGATGATAGGTGATGAGAAAAATTTTGGAATGAAGAAAGGATTAAGATGAATGAGGGGGAAGATGAACAGTTTCATAGCTGGATAGATCAGGTAGACATCTGAACATTCCATTGATAAAGAGATAAATACTAGTGGCTGAATGTGTACACTGCCTTTAAAAGAAAGAAAACACAACAACTTTGTCTTTGCTTTTGCAACCTAAATGTGAAAACCTGGGCAAATTATTTTGGGCCATGGTGTTCTCATTTGAAGAATATGCAAGTTACAAGCAATATTGAAAATGAAATCTATATATCTCAAAAATTTCCATATCTTTATCTCCAAAGCTAATAGGAAAAGCAGAAAGATGTTGCAGAAAGACTGCTAGATTTGGAGTCCAAGGACTTTGATTCTAAATTTTACTTTACTCTGCCTTTATGAGACCTTGGACAAAGCATTTAATCTCTTTGTCTCTTGGCTTCCTCATCTTTAAATTACTGTTTTTGATGAGATGTTCTTTAAGTCCTCCCCCCCAACTCCCATCTCCGTAAGACTATGATTCTGTGATTGGCAAAAGTCAGGCAGAATACTTAGCAAATAATTGGTCAACTAACAAAATAAGCATTTCCTAAAGATATACTATATGCTTGGTTACTTTGCCAAGAAATGAAGACAAAAATTAAATAAATAGCTCCTGCCTGCAAGGCATTTATAGTCTATAGAAGGAAAACAATATGCACATATGTAAATAAGAATAAATTATCTCAAAATAATTTTAAGGGCTCTAGTAGCATCAATAACTGGGGATTGGGGGTTAGGAGACAGGCTAGGCTCCATATAGAAAATGACAAGTGTTCAGATTGTAGGAATTCTAAGAGTCAAAGGTCAGGAGGATAGTGCATTCCAGACATGGGGGTGTGTGGGGCAGGAAGCTTGTACAGTGACATTATGACAAGAGGAAGTAGTTCAGTTGGCTGCAATGGAGAGTCTGAAGACCTCCAAAGGCAAGTTGGGGACAGTACGGGGCTTTAAGTCTTAACAGTGACTTCCTAACTCAGCTTAAGATTTTAACTCTGAGAAATCCCATCCTACCTACTACTTTGGAGCTCTTTGGGTTTCAAGGAAAGAAGAAGTAAACAATAATCAAATTTATTTAACCCAATATCCAATAATACTGGGAAGTATAGTGGTAATATGGTAGGTAGCCTATGTAGTGGTTATGTAGTAACAATGAATGAAGAAGTCAAAATACCTGGATCTTACCTCAAATACTTCTTTGACATATGACCATGGGCAAGACATTTAACCTCTCAAAGACTGCCTCTTAGTCTGTAAAATGAGGATAGTCCTCCTTGTTTGTTCTACCTCACTGGATTGTTTTGAGAAACCACTTTGAAAACTTAAAAGACTCTACAGCATGTTCTAAAAGTCTTAGTGCAGCTTTAAGCTTTATGCCTTCTATTACACATAAAAAATGAATTTCATCTCCTACCTCTACCCTTTAAATAGGCTATCTCATGTCCCTGAGATGTCCACTCCCTCCTTAACTTCTGTTCTCTTCAAGGTCACATTCTACTGCAGAGATAAAACATGCAATTCCTGGCTTCAGAATTAAGAGTTGAGAGAACATTCACCTTCCTTTGTAGATAGTGGGACCTGTCTGTCTTTCCACTTTCCAGCCCCCAAACATCCTACTCTCCCAACAGAATAGGGCAGCTAGGAGTCACAGCGGACAGAGTGCCAGGTCTGGAGTCAAAAAGACTCATCTTCCTAAGTTCAAATCTAGCCTCAGATACTAGCTGTGTAACTGGGCAAGTCATTAACCCGGTTTGCCTCAATTCCTCTACCAAAATGAGCTGGAGAAGGAAAGCGCAAGCTACTCCAGTATCTTTGCCAAGAAAACATGATTGAAGTGACCAAAAGACAATAATATAAAAGAGTTAAAATTGAAACCTTATCTAAATTGCTATGTGTCTGTATACCTCTATCTCCTTAGTGATTTTATGATAGTTCTTCCTTCTCACAGGAATATTCTCCTTCACCTTCATTAAAGGACCCCTCCAAAATCTTTTCCGGCTCTAAAATCACATGATACCATGGGTTACTTTCCATTAGTAACCTTGAGGGTGGACCTGAATTGTCTAATTCTATAGTTAAGCCATACGAACAGAAACGTGCATTTTCAGTATAATATTGAACAGAGAAACTTGGCTAGTCTTTGAAAGCTTTGAAAATCCTCCTTCTCTAAGTCTGAAGCGATGTAGCAAACATCAATCAGAAGCAAGCTCAAATGTGACAAGTTTAAAGTGTGTACTACAGTATGTAACAACAGACTAGATTTGCAGGATACATTTGTATTTGGTAATGTATAAACATTCAAACAGCACATTAGTCAGTTAGTTGTACACTTAGGCCTCTTTGTTGAGACAATTTTCTTGTTTCAGGCACAGGACCACTGGAAAAAATTAACTCTCTGATTTCATTAGCATTTATCAATGAAGCAACTCCTTGAAGCTCATCTAATTTCAATGAATTGAGTTTTTATGATTCAGCTGATGTAATGACTTAACAGTGAAAACAAAAAGCATCCCCAAGGTAACCCAGTCATACTGTCTACCAAAATATGGTGACTGTGTATCACTGTGAGCAAAGTTGGTCACCGATGCAGTCAGTTTAAGTGACCCCACTTTTTAACCTTGCTTAACCTTTGAGTAGGTGGGCAATGGAACAGTCTCTTTAATGTTAATCCCATCTCTTTAGTGCTAATCCCATCTCTTTAGCTCTAATCCCAACTCCCAAGGCTGCAGTAATAGGAGGGGAGCTGAGGTGACACTAATTGTATCTCCTCATTGGAACATTTACCAATTTGGATTGTCTTACCCTTACATGGAAATTGATTTACTCCTGTCTATAAAAGCACTTCCCAGTTGTAATTCCACCAGGGCACTCCCAAGGCTAGATGCCTTCTTGTGCTAATAAACTCCATTTGTCTTATTTTTCTGGATTTAACTTAATTGATCTGCATGAGGCTCTAACCAACACTTCTCTTAACCACTCAATTGATAAGATATTTCAAAGGGGAAAACAATGAAGAACACAAAACTACAAACACAGAAACAAAATTTTAAGAATGTGCTATTCCATAATACAATATTTCTAGGTGGTACAGGTAGAAAGACCTGAGTATAAAATCAGAAACTTAGCAGCTGTCTGACCCTGGGCAAGTTACTTGATCTCTTGTCTGTTTTAGTTTCCTCATCTGTAAAATGGGAGAAATAACAGCACCTGCTTCCCAAGAGCTATTTATTGCTATGATAAAGTGAAATAATATTTACAAAACTATAAATGATAGCTATTAGATATTATATTTCTTTGTAGTACCAAAGACCTATGTACTCAGAGGACAATATATATTATTCAAGTGAGAGTTGGTGTATAAAATTATTTTAAACACTGGAACAGCTGTTATGCTTCTCTTACCAAATTTCATCATTTAAATATGAGCATATGAATGCTTGCTATAAATCTCAATTTACATTCCAGCACTTCAAAACAAATTGCCAACTAAGCTCAATGACAAACTCAGTAAACACAATCCACATCAGGACCAGGCTTCAGTATGAGGCACAGTTGCCATCTATCTGATCCTGAGCATACTTTTATGTACAATCATCACCACGGAGAGAAACAAAGAATCATTCTACTTCCTACAAACATCTTGGGCAACAAAACACTTACCTCAACTTTCTCAATTCAATAACTAATATTTCTTGTAAACAAGGTGATTGGTATCATGGCTGTGCTATACCTTTCTGAATCTGAGACTCCCATGAACCTTAAAAGTAGCCCCTAGTCTCCTATTTGTTTCTTGTTTAGTTCAACCATTCCCATGACTAACTATTACAAAAGCTACTCCCCCAACAGATGCCACATTTTAAAAAAGAAACAGCAGGTTGACTTTTATAAAGTTGGTACATGTACACATTCCATCCATTAAGATTGAGTATTTCCTTTCAAGGAGGGGAGTTATAAGAATAGACTCAATTTTTACTTAATTGATGGGAAAGAACCATTTCAAAAACACCAATCTCCATTCCTATATGTGTATACTCACATACAAATGAACAATAAATATATTGTTTTATAAGTAATAAATAAACATAACCAGCTTCCAAAGAATCTTTTACTTGTGGATTTAGGGTGACTTGCTGAGTCTGGTTCTGTTGAATCTGACATCTAGCCAGTAACAAAAGGTTCATTTGAACTATTCTAGACACAAATATATAGTATAATGTAATGAATTTTTATCTTTTCATGAAGTCAACTGGGAAGACCAGGAAGGTTTGTTTCTCCTGAATTCTATCAAATAGGATCAATAAATATATTTAAACATAATTGTTACACATGAAACACTTTAACCCAGGCAGAAACAGGGGATGAGAGTGTTTTATCAGCTTAAAGTGTGAATATCGAAAGACGTTTCCCAGATGAATGTTTATTTATCTCAATGGATATATAAAACTGCCCAAATCCAATTTCCAAGCTAGTGGATACAAATGAAACAAAACAACATAACTTTCAATAAACAATCGACAGCAGGATTTTAAATTAAATAAAACCTGGCCTTGAGATTCACATTGAAGTCTGACAATGTTTTGCTGTCAATCAACAAGGGTCGGAACTCACAGTCATGATTCTCATCTCCTTTTTCCCAAAATATACATGCTAAACAATATTTTTTTCCCACTTCAGAAACCCCCCCTAATAAAATCATAAAAATTCAAGATCACAAAATTTTAAAGCCGGAAGAAAAAAATATAGCTGTTGGAAAGTGAAAACAGCATTCGATTTTTGGTCTGCCCCTTAGTAACCCTAATCTTGGGCAAGTCAAATTATACTGAGCCTCAGGGTCCCCATGAGTAGGATGAGAATAAGGACAACTGTACTCTCTACCACATAGGTTTCTTGCAAAGATCATATGAATTCATATATGTAGAAAAGTGTATTTCAACTACCATTTTTATTGCCATCCCTTTACTTGAGCATTTATTGAGCACCTACTCTTTGGGCAAGATTACACTTCATTTTGTGAACAAGGAACTGTAAACTGGGAAATGAATGTGTGTAAGGATAGAAAACAGAAAACATAAGGATAATACTGAAAATATGAAGTATGAATTGAAGGAAGGAACCATGATTTTGCCTTTCTTTGTATTCTTCATGCTTAGTATGGTCCCTAAAACTCAGTAAGACCTTAATAAATGCTTAATGATGAGCTAGCTAACAATAAGATATAACTAAAAACAGTAAAATAAAGGATGAACTGAAATCAGTAACCAAAATAACAAGCAAACAATATTTCAAAAAAGGAAAGGAAGAACTGGATGCAATTAAAAATATATCAGGAGGTGATTTTGACAACTCAACACACTGGAAAATGTTACAGAGAATCAGAAAATATTACTGAGATGAAACAAGCAACATGATTAATAAAATGGAAGCAAGAATGCCAGATATGCCTTTGAAATGGAAAAACAAGATCAGAAAGTAACTTAAGTGGACCAAGATTGGGAAATAAGACTGATGGAAGTGATAGGTTTGGAGGATAGCTCATGGAGAACAAACCTCAGAATTGCTGACATTCCAGAAAAAATTTAAAAGAATCTGATCACTGTATTTCTGGAATTTGCATAAGAAAACTACTAAAAAGCTTTCCAAAATAAATAAAAAGAATTCACAGAACACCCAAAAGCAGAATTTCAGACTGAACTCATCTACAAATATCATTATGAAAAAAAACAAACAGAACTACAAAAAACCCAATTCAATTAAAGAAGCATATATTAAGCAGTTAATTATGTGGGAAGCACTGAATCAGTTGCTGGGGATATGGAGACAAAAGGAAAATAGATCTGCCCTCATGGGGCCTATAATCTCTTAGGAAAAAAAAAAGAAAGAAAAAGTCCTTCAAGCCATCAGTGGACAAAAATATTCTTTATGATAAGCACCCGAAAAGCATTTCCACAAAGTCCAAAATTCACTAAATTATAATGTGACATCTATAACATTCAAAGTCTTAGGTATGGATCCTTGGAAGAAATTCCCATCCCAAAATTAAGCATTATTTTCTACAGTATAAGGCAGACATGCAAACCAAGCAGGACTCAAAAGGAAATTTCTAAAGTGAGGTAGAAAATCAGTTTCAAAAGTATTATGGAAATAGATTGTAAAGTATTTAGCATAATAAATATTATCAGCTGTGATTAAGTTAATTGTTCATCTTAACATAGGTAGTAAGAGAAAATATATCATCAGATAACTATAATAAAGAAGTGGGCCCTCCACATAGCCAGAAGTACAAGATATAGATACCCTACAATAGCGCTGAGATCTATGAGAAGGGACATTGAGTGACTCCCATGGAATATTCAGACAAGAGTGCCAAAGGATGAGAAAACATTGCTGCACAGCTAAGTGAAACTTTCCAGGGAATACCTATATTGATGAGAATAAAGATATATCAAATGTAAATATTATAATGAGTGATTAAACAGGGTGATTAACAAAAAATTCAGCATGCTTTAGTGTGCCCCAGGGGTGAACTTGGACTCTGGAAGTAAATGGCAATAAAGCTGAAGTTGTGAAATGTTCTACCAAGCAGGAAAGTTTTTGTATTTGCATCTAAGGACTTGTCTAGGTATGCATAGAAAGTACAAAATGGTTAACAGGTAGTGAATTATTTGTCAGTCACAATAATTCATGATGACAGACAATTCACCCCTAGAGGAATTATGATTTTAATCACTGAAGACAGTACCTAAGCTAATAAACTCACAGATCTTTAGAGTATTTAAGTAATTTAATGGTTTAATTACTGAATGATACATCTGCAAAAACATAATACACACATGTATATATATATATATATATATATATATATATATATATATATATACATATATATAATATTTAGTTTGTCACTACAATTACTATAACATGACCACAACATGAATATTACAATACAATACCACAATACGGAGTCTAGAAGGGAGAAGAGAATAAGTATTTCTATTGCACCTACTAGATGCCAGACACTATGCTAAGCATTTTACAATCTCATTTAATTCTCACAACCCTATTATTATATCTTCATTTTATAGTTGAGTAAACTGAAGCAAACATAAGTTAAATGAATTGTTGTTCAGTCATTTCAGTCATGCCAGACTCTTTATGACCCCATTTGGGGTCCTCTTGCAAAGATACCATTTCTTTCTCCAGCTCATTTTACAGATGAGGAAACTGAGGCAAGCAGGGTAAAGTTACTTGCCTAGGATCACACAGCTAGCGTCTGAGGCTGGATTTGAATGTAGTCATTAATTTTAAAAGAGATCTCAAAGTTTTAGTTGTACATATAGCATTTATAAGTCAACAGTTTAGTATCATAACCTAGCCCAAAAAATCACTGCAATCGTGAATTGCATTGAGAGACATGGTTTCTAGGAATGAGGAGGTGATGGCCCCACAGTAATCCACTATGATCAAACTATATCTGTATTATTGTGTTCAATTCAGGACACTAGGTTTTAGGAGGTACATTATCAATAAGATCTTATAGAACATTGAAGCTAGAAAGTTAAAATAAGAACTGATTATCAGAACAGAGAACAATTTGGTTGCATTAAAAGAAAGGGGGTGGGGATCAGGAAGAGGGACTGGCTGATGGTTATCTTCAAATATATGAAGTGTTGTCATGGATTAGATTTGCTCTGCTTTGGAGGGGTGGGCAGTACAAGAAGCTGTAAGTAGAAATAGCAAAAAACAAAATGTAGGCTTGATATAAAGGGGAAAAACTTTCTTATAAGTTATGACTACCTTAAAATAAGATAAATTATTTTATGAGGAAGTATATTCCTCTTCATTGGAGACTTCAAGCAAAGGCTGAAAGAGGCAGATAATTTATCAGATAAATTATACTGCAAATTATTTTCAGGTATAAGAATGTCAGTGAAGGTCTTTCCAGTTCTGTTTTTTTTTTCCCCTTCAACTCTGTAACATGGCTAGGATAGAGGTAGGGGTTGGGGGAGAAAAGAGCAGAATGATATAAAGAAATAAAATAAATAAGCACATGTAATTCAAAAGGCATTGCAGATGAAGAAAAAGAAGATGAAAGAGGATGATCCCAGATTGAAGACCCTACATTTCATAAGAGCAGTGTAGGGGGTAAAAAGGAGGTTGAGTTTTATCTCCACACTTATGGAGTTAAAAGCGTAAAAGAAAGTATTATTGGTTATTGAACTTTTCTAAGTAATATAATATAGTAATAGTAATATAAATATTAGTTTAAAATATAATATATAAATATATAATATATAAAATATGAAAATAGTAATATAAATATCATAATAAGAAAGTCTCTATTCTCTTATGACAAAAATGAATATTTAACAAATGAATGGTAGAAGTTAGATTATACAAAACTCATTGGCTGTGTGACTATAAACAAGTCACAACCTCTTCTTACTTTGTTTCCTCCACTTTGAAGTGGGGATAGTAGTAGTAACTACCTCAAAGGGTTGTTGTGGGGATCGTATGGCAATATTTACAAAGCTTTTAGCACAGCACCTAGCAACATAATAAGCACTGCATAAATGTTAACTATTATTATGATACTATCTTTATTTTCTTCTGTAGCTCCTGGAATTTTTTTGTACTGCTTATCAGAAGTTAAAAATATAAAAAAATTTTTTAATAAAATTTTTATATGACTACAGTCAATTTTTGATGAAGGTATGCATATCAGCTTTTGTATCTGCTTGTCACCAAACAATTGAGTTAATAGATTCCGTCATTTTTGACATTCAACAAGGCACTGAGAATTCTAGTTCTTTACTTTAGTGGTCTGTGATTTCATGCATCATCAGCATTGTTTCTTTAAGTAATGGCAAGAGTACTGATGTAGAATTGTGGAGATCTGAATTTAAATCCCAGGTCTGTTACTAACTGTGTGACCTTGGGAAAGTCAGTTCATCTATTTGAGCCTTGGTTTCCTTAACGATAATCTAGAAGGTTTTTTCCTTCTCTACCATGTTAAGGCTCCCTTCTTTTACTCTGTGATTACTTTTTCCCTTTCTCTTAGTCTACTTCATTCATTTTCTGTGACTCTCCCTATGACCTTGGGTAATTCCCAGGTGTTCTACATAATTTTCTACTAGCTACTTCCATATCTGGAACCTTAAATAGGATTAATGCATTCCAGGCTCTGGACCAGTTGCTTTTTCCATGTCACCACATTGGGAGTTAGTTGTTGATGGTTGAAGGATTGTCTAGACAGTAACACATATGGAAGTAGAAGAGATTGTTGGGGCTCCTCAAGATGTGGATGAAGGGGGAAGACAATTATTTGAAAACTTTTGTTCATCTCAAATCTTGAGCCAAATTAAATGTTTATTTCGATGGTGTGATTAATTTGCTTACCAGTCAAACTGATTGTATGTAATTTTATTCCAACATACCCAAATAAGCTTGACCATCTAGAAATCAATTATGAAGGATAAGGGAAATGACTGCAGCTTCTATTGGAGATTTTGATTCTTTTATTTTCCACTGCTACATCTGCTAAAAAAAAAATGAAGTAAAGGAATTTACCACAGAAAGGGTAGCAAACAAAAAAATGTTATAATAACATTTCTGCACATTGCTCAAGACTTCTAAAGTTACAATTATGAGTTCATGTAGTGTTAACAACTGGTTTTCATTTTGTTCCATTTTTATGAATTTAAATAGGAATTGATAGAATGAGCACATCTAATACTCAGTGTAAATCAGGGCCATCGTTCCAGAATATACTGTGTTTCTACTCGAAGGTTAGATTTAATTGCTGATTTTTACATAGTTTCAAGAGTTTCGGAGGACTTTACAAATGCTATCCTTTTTGATTATGCATAAAATATAGATTATATTTAGTTATATAGAAAATTTTGGAGTCACTTAATAATTTACTAATTCAGATTTAGTCAGAATCTTAGATTTAGAGGTGGTATAGTCTTTTAAGGCCATTGAATCTAACTCCATCATTTAGCAACTAAAGGAATTGAGGCAAAGAGACTCATGCCATTACTGTTGATTATAATCCCCATCTCAATTAGTAGTTTAACTTTGAGGGTGGCTATGGATGAAATAAAGTGTTATATTCTTTCTCTCTTTCTATCCACCTACATATATACATACACACATGTACATACATACATACATACATATATATGTATATATCCATATATTGCATACATATATACTCTCTATGTATACATACAAACTACACACACACACATACACACATAATTTGAGAATTCCCTGAAGGAATAAAGATTGATATAAGTATATAATATCTACAATAAAGAGATAGAAAGATAGACATAGATATAAATATAAGGGAAATAAGAAAGGAGCAGAAAGAGGAGATGGTTGATTTACAGAACATCTCTAGACCTTGATCAATAGTTATAGATGTAGATACAAAATTATAGTTACCATTCCTGACCCATGTTTGAAGGTTATCCACTATAAACCATAGTTTGTGCTCAGTCTGCAGAGTACATGATCACCTTGATCCATAAGCATTAGATATGAACTTTAGTGGATGTAACAGAATTTCACAAACCTCTACACAGAGACAAAAGTCAGATTCTGTCTAGGTGTCTTATAGTAACTCAAGCATTTAGAGAGGCCCAGGAAATCAAAATGACCTTTAATATGTCATATAAGATACTTCAGCCAGAATGCAGAGCAGTTACTTTCACACTCAAGGAGCTGATGGCATATTTCATTCCAAATGGAAAAAAAAGAAATAGATTTAACATATTTATGCTTAAAATGAACATGTTCCATGGATTTAATATATACTAGATGATTTGATAGATGTAGATAGTGAGAATGTTTTATTTTAATAGCTTTCCATAAATATATTGCTGAAGTCTAGAATTTATTTGCATGGTAGCCACTTTCATTTGTATGAAGAACCATGGTATACATTTTTGAGCTATTAGGAGAATAGATTAAAATTGGCCAAAGTGAGTTGGCAAAGTCATCATATACATATCAATCAAATATGACAAATTTTAAAAATAAATAACCAAGATCTCATGTTTCCATAAATCCTAAGGTCATGACAGCAGACAGCTTACACATTAAGCACTTGAATCCCTTTTTCCTGCTTACTAGATGTTTTCCTTCATTTGAAAACCTCTGCCATTCAGCTTTCAATTGTAGTCCATTATTTTATTGGTATAGCATGAAGCTCCAAGAATGTCTGAATTTTTTTTCCAAAGGCTCTAACAAAATTAGCCAAACAAGTTGCTTAGATTTCATTTTTATTTTTTACCATGAACTCTCCTTCAAACTCTAAAATAACAGCATTTTTTTTCTAAAGTGAAACACCACTAAGTATTTAGAATGATTCCTTTGCAACCTGGGACAAAATCAGTGTACAGAAAAAGAATACTAAAGTAAAGAACATAAAACTTAGGCATAAGAGAATCACATAAATTAGAATCTACTCAGGTCAGCACTATTTTGAGTGAATATGATACACTTCATGATCACCAAAAGTTAGCCAAGCTTTCAAAATTAACTTAAAATTTGAGTCCAATAAACCATTTTGATTTTTATAAAACGTCTATCTTATCTAATCTAGCATGTTTCAGAGAGGAAGACAACAAACCACACAGACTTGGAGTCACAGCCCCTATCCATTTTCCTTCAAATGAAAATAGAAAGACAAAAAGAAGGGCCATTTCTAAGGATGCTAAGAAAATCATAGGATCATAAGTTTTGATGTGGAAGGGACCTTACAAGTTTTCTAGTGCAATCCTTTCATTTTCCAGATGAAAAGGTTGAGGCTCAGAGATGGTAAGTGATTGGCTCAAGGATATGCATTAAACATCCTTAGAAATGGCACTTCCCCAAGACCTTCTATTTTCAACTGGAGGAAAATGGATAGGAAACTACTTCAGGTAGATTTCTTCCAGGAAAGTTATCTCCATCCTATCTTTCACGTAATTGTCTTGTTGCTGCTGCTGCTTTTCATCCGTAGGAAGATTTTTTGTCTTAAAACGTGATTACACTATTAGAGTCCTAGCCTATGTAAATCAGACAGAAAGGTTCTCTAGCATTGTAATGACTTACAAAAGTGGTTAGTGTTATTGAAACTTGTAAATTAAAAAAAAATAACTCCTATAGCTAAAAGGGGGGAAATCCTAATTAATCAGTTAAAGGTTTCTTAGAAGGAAAGGGATAATCCCATGCTGTTGACTACTTTTAGCATATGAAATGATTAGTATTGTTGTTCAATGTCAGTACAAAGTGTACTTTTAATATATAAAAGACGTTCAGACAAGCCCATTTGAACACACACACACACACACACACACACACACACATATATACACACCGAGAGGAAGAGAGAGACAGAGACAGAGAGAGAGAGAGACACAGAGAGAGAGAGGGAGGGAGAGAGAGAATAGCCATTCTATTCATTGTGTAACATCCTTATCAAATAACATAAATTCAACTGCCTTAACTTAAACACACAGGGATACACAGTTAGGTTAGGCAACAGAGCTCTCACCATTAAAAACAAAAAAGAGGACTCATGACTTACATAATCAGTGAAGAAAAAAAAGTAAGTAGGAGAAATTGAAAAGAAGAAAATTGACTTTTAAACAGGACATAGGGGAAAATCCCAACACTTGCAAGTGGTCTAAAGTATAATTAGTTGACACAAGAGGCAACGGATTAACTCTTTCTTGCCTGAGGTCTTCCAAGTTTGGATGACCACTCATGTAAAGGAAACCCTTGTTCAAATATGGATTTCTCAAGATAGGTTATGAGTTTCCTTCCGACCCTGAGACTATTTAAGACAAAAGATGAAAGATAGACATATATCAATTAGAAAATGGACAAATTTTAATTTTCCTTCTGATTTCTGTCAGAATAAAGCTATTCATGAGAGGTAAAGATAAAGAAAAGTGGAGAGGCAAATGATAAAAAAAAATTTAAGCCAGAGTTGCAATGACTTTGTGAGATAACTATCAAGTACGTTTGTTTAACATAACCAGAAATATTCCCCTTTGTACTTCAAATAAATTTTAATTTTGAGAACCCTTCAAAATGTAATATTTGAGAAGCTGGAGAGAGAATTAAAATTTAAAATAATTTTGATTATATAAAATTTAAAAACTTTTGCACAAACAAAATCAATACAACCAAAATTACAAGGAAAGCTGAAAATGGAAAAGAAAATTGCAGCAAGTATTTCTGATAATGGTCTAATTTCTCGTATATACAGAGAACTTAGTCAAATTTATAAAAATACAAAGCATTGCCCAATTGATAAATGGTCAAAGGATATGAACATACAGTTTTCAGATGAAGAAGTCAAAGCTATCTATAGTCATATGAAAAATGCTCCAAATCACTATTGATTAGAGAAATGTAAATTAAAAAATTTTGAGGTACTACCTCACACTTATCAGAGTGGTTAATATGACAAAAGCAGAAATGTTGACTGTTGAAAGGTATATGGAAAAACTGGGACACTAATGCACTGTTAGTGGAGTTGTGAATTGATCCAACCATTCTAGAGAGCAATTTAGATCTATGCCTGGAGGGCTATAAAACTGTACATACCCTTTGATCTAGGAATTCCATTGCTAGGACTACATTACAAAGACATAAGAAAGGCGGGGAAAGGATCTATTTGTACAAAAATATTTACAGCAGCTCTTTTTGTGGTGGCTAATAATTGAAAATTGAGGGGATGTCCATCAGTTGGGGAATGGCTAAACAAACTGTGGTATATGATTGTAACAGAATATTATTACACTATAAGAAATCATAAACAGGATGATTTCAGAAAAACCTGGAAAGACTTACTTTAACTGATGCATAGTGAAGTACACAGAATGAAAAGAACATTATGCACTGTAACAACGATATTGTTTGATGAAGAACTGTGGATGACCTAGCTATTCTCAAGCAATACAATGATTTGAGAAATTCCCAAAGGACTAATGATGAAGCATATTGTCTTCCTCCAGAGAAAGAACTGATATTGATTGAATACAGACTGAAGCATGCTATTTTTTATTTTATTCCTCTTTTTTCTTTTATTTGAGTCTTCTTATACAAAATTATTTATTTGGAAATGCTTTACATAATGGCATATGTATAACTTATATCTGATTGCTTACTGTGTCAGAGAAGGGGGAGGAGAGGGAAGGATAGAATTTGGAACTCAAAATTTTAAACAGAAATGTTTAAAAATTGTAATATTCACCCTTCTTCCCAAATTCTTTGTATCCATTAATGGTACCCTCATTCTTGTACTCACCCACTTAAAAATGTAGTTAATCTTTGGTTCTTTTCACATATCCAATTAGCTGCCAAACCTTGACAATTCTACCTCTATAATTTTCCATCTGTCTCCTTTTCATTTATACTGATCAATACCATCCTAGCTCAGGTTCGTGTCATCATATCTGACCAGAATTTCTTCTAACTTGAACTATCATGATGTCTTTCTAAATACCTTTCTCTCCTCTAGTCTCTCCTCTCTCTAACTCATCTGTCACAGAACTACCAAAGTAACTGTTCTAATGCATAGGTCTTCACTATCACACTCAAAAAAGATTCAAATCTCCCCATTTCCTAGTTAATGAAGTACAAATTCCTCATTTTGACATTCAGTCTTCACAGATCTGGGTCCAACCTACTGCTTCATTTCAAATAACTGTCTTTCATCCATTCTGTAGTCCAGCTAAAATTGAGTACCTGCTATTGTCCAACTCATCTTACTTGCCTCCATTAATTTTTGCATGCTATCTCCGATGCCTGAAAAAAGAAACCTTCACCTAGATATACACGTTTGAACACACACAGATATACGCATATCTTTTGAATTCCTTTTCATCTTTAAAGGTCCATATAAAGTGTCATATTCTTTTATATAGGTTACTTTTTTGCCCCTAGCTAAAAGTGGCTCCCTTCTTAAATTTCTCATGTCTCTTTGCTTGATTTTTCCCATATACTTATACTCCAACTGTAGGGGAATTGCCAACCCCCAGACTCTTGGATGGCATTCACTGGTCACGACTCAGGTAAACTGAGGGGAGACTGGTAAGGCATGAACAAGATGGCGATGGGTTCCGCCCCTGTTTTGCTCAAGGCTATTTTCCCAGGCTTTTCTGAGAACAAAGAAG
>CM053769.1:627202957-627225119 GCA_028658325.1 Potorous gilbertii | reverse complement strand
GTACAGTGACACAAGCTGTAGACTGCCTGGATTGAAAATACAGCTTGTGGTGGACTACAGGAATTCAAGATTGTTTTGACTTAGTAGCTAAACCTAGTTTTGATTTTTGTTAATTTGGTTTCTTCACAAGAATCTAGGAGGGTTATTGTTTCTATTGAAAAAGTATATTCTCTTTCCCAGTAATTGTTTATGGTACATGAAAGTATTAAGAATTACTTTACTTTTAGTAAAATTTTAAGTTTGATATGTTTAGCACTCTAAGGCAATGAAGAATTTGGGCTTCAATACTTTTCTCTTCTCCTCTTGCTCTAGTTATTTGCCCCTGTATTCTGTGTCTGTTGGAACTTGTCTTTTGAGAAGTATGGAGTCCAGGAAAGGATAGTGAATTTGGAATTAAAGATTCTGAGCTCAAATTCGGGCTCTCGTTTGTGCCCCTCACTCTCCTCATTTGTAAAACGACAGGATTCTTCCAGCTCCTATCAATCATCCACTAAGGATTTACTATCTACCATTTCCCAAGGTTTCAGGTACATTAAAAGTGGATATATAAAATGGTCCCATTATGTAGACCAAATAGAAGGCAAGGTTAGGGTTATAGATACTCCCCTTATTGGAAAATTCCTAGACAGTTTCCTTTCCAGGACCTTGAGAATGTTTATGCATGCTATACCTGATGATCAGGAAATAAATCAACAGAATAGAAGGTGTGACTATGAAGTAATGAGTCTAATTTTCTTTTGTGACTTGGAAACTGACTTGGAAGTGGTTCCAAAATATGTTTGGAGCAATGGCAACATATTTGGAATAAGCCTGAGGTTTCCCAAGGTGACTTCTTGGAAAGGTATAATACTTATACATTCTTGTATGTCTATTTAAAGGTAAGGATGATTTCTTTATAGATACATATCACAGGTGATGGTTGTATGGCCAAGGCAATATTCACAGCACTCGTGGTGACTATGAATATGCTGGTGTAGTTCTCAATAACAAAGTATCAAAAGACTCTTCATATAGAAGAAAAAAAACATTTAGACACCAGAAAGTCAAATTCCAGAAGCAGAAAGCTAAATCTGTCATGGTGACCAAGAAGTTATAAGCATGATCACTGCAGGGGGCAAAGCCATTCTGAAGCCTTCCCTCTCTGCCAGGGTCTTCTCACAAGCAAATGAACACTCACGAGACTGATCCTTGCCAAGCCTGCCTGACTGCCTGAGTCCTCTCTCTTCTGCCCTGACCATGCTCATTCACTTCCGCCTGTTTCTGCTCCACCCTTCCTGTTCCTCCTGTTCAGTAAGCTCCTCCTACCACATGTGTCTTAGGCTTCCAGGTGATTTATTATTTATCATTATCATATTATTTATTGTTAATGAATGGGAAAGATGTTTCCATTTAAATTGCTATTACAGTGGTCCAACTGTTATGTTTGCTAATGGCTAGGAGCAATGATAGGATATTCTTTTCAAAGCACTTTCATAGTCAGTATGTTATCTGATCCTCTCAGTAACTACATGAAATAGGTGAGATGATCATTTCTATTTTGTTGGGGAGAAAACTGAGTCTCAGGGGAAAATCAGGTGCCAAGTCAGGCCTAGGATTCCTTTCATTCCTTTCCTAAATTGCTGCTTCTCCAGGAGAGAGGAAGAGGAGAGAAATATTATGGTGGACTGGGTTGGGAATTAAAGAATCTTTTTCAAATCATAATTGTTCCATTACTGTACTACTTCAGTGACTTTTTGCAAGTCACTTTACTTGTAAGGGTCTCAGTCTCCTTATCTATAAAGTAAGGTTCCTTCTAACTCTAAACCTTGGAGCTGTCAATCAATTAATACTTATTAAATGCTTCCTATCTACCAGATAGTCCCTATGCTAATCACCAGTAATAGGAAGCAAAAGCAACAATAGTACCTGACCTCACAAATCTAACATTTTAATGGGGTGGCACAACATATATAAATCAGAACATGTAAAATCAATATAGAGGTGATGAGAGATAAGTTCAGGGTGAATGAGACTCACTACTGGGAAGACCAAGCAAGCCCCACTAGAATACATGTTCTTAACTTGAAGTCCACAAATCTTCAAGGAGTTCATGGGTAAGTTTCAGGGAATTTATGAACTTGCATGGGAAAAATAAATTACATATCTATTTTTACTAATATCTATATGAAAATTCATGTTTCCTTCAATTATGAATGTAGGAAACAAACCATCGAAGTATTAGTTGGACTAATGACTGTCATGAGTAGAAAAAACAGATTCTCATATGTTGTTTCAATTATTGCAGATATCATGAAATAGAGTTTAGCCACATCCCTATTCTCGTTAATATACCTGCCATTGGATCACAGTCTGTCTAGAGAATATATTTCAATATAATTGATTTTCTTTGTATTTTCTTTTATAAATATAAAAAGATTGTGAGACAACCAAAGGGGATCCATGATGCAAAAAAAGAAAAGAAAAAAAAATTTAATAACTCTTATCCCAGATGAAGTGATGCTTGATCTAAGGCTTAAAGGAAGTCATCTAATAGTCAGAAGGTAGGAGAGAAAATATTCCAGGCAAGAGGAATAACTAGTTTGAAACAAATCATGGAGATGGCTACTTGAGTGGAGAGAAGGGCACATACATAAAGTATGTTATAGAAAGAGTCTATATTTGATGACTACTCAGGTTTGTGGGGTAATTGAGAGTAGAGGATGGTACCTGAGTGAGCAGGAAGATGGTGGTGTTCTTGAAAGTAATATAAAAGTTCATAAGATCAAAAAATTTGGGTCAGAAATTTTGGATATATTAAGTTTAAGATATCCAATGAACATTCATTTCAAAATATCTAAAAAGCAATTGATAATACAGGACAGGTATTTAGGAGATAGAATAGGTTTGGCTTGGTAGATATAGAAATCATTTGTTCAGAGACACTAAATGAGCCTTTGGAAGCTGATGAGTTCATGAAGTGAGACCATATATAAAGAAAACAGAACAAGTCAGAGCCTTGAAGGACACCAGTAGTTACTGGTCAGGATATGAAATGAAAAATGATTCAATGACAGCAACAATAGCAAAAAATCCAAACAAACAACCTAAGAAGGATTAGTCAGACAGGTAGGAGGAGAACAAGAGACAGATGAGTCATAAAAACCAAGACATGAGAGAATCTCCAGGAGGAGAAAGAAGTCCGTAATGTCAAATCCTGCAGAGAAGTCAAAAAGGAAAATGATTTAGAAAAGTCTATCAGATTCAAGAAGGATGAGATCATTAGAAGAAACACAGAAAAAAAAATTAAATGTCTTGATTCAAAGTAAAGTGATCTGAGTGAAGCATACAATATATACAATGACTACAACCATGTAAAGGGAAAAATATCACAAAAATGAATGCTTCAAAATTGTAAAGAACAAGCCTTGTCCCAAATGAAAGCTATGAGAAGATACCTCACCCCACTCCTTTGCAGGGGTTTGGTAGATTGGTTTGGAACGTTGCATATAATTAGATTTTTTAACGTATTGATCACGTTTGCTTCTTTTCCTCTTTTTTCTTTATTCATGCTTTGTTATATAAGGTGGCACTATGGGAAGGGGAAAGAGAAAGGATACAGAGGTAAATTTAAGTGTAGATCTGGCTCTGATAAGAATATAGATCAGTAATAGAAATATATTCACAAGAATATGTCTGCCTCTCCCTCCTCCCTTGTCTTATATCAAACGATCAGTAAATATTTATGGCTCACCTACAGTATACCCTCAAGGCAAAAAAACACATTTTGTTACTCTTTTCTCAGTCAAAGTTAAGTTCTTTTTCTTCCCATACTTTTCAAACTACTGTTGCAAAATAATGTGAAAATGAGCTGGTTTCTCCAAATTTCTACAGCTCAAACACATAAAAACTAGACATTTTAATTCATGTTAACATAAATAGGATTTTCTTCCCAGACCGTGACTGCTTTATCCAACAACTGAAGATGGCCAAAATTAAAAAAAATCTTCATAATAATGTATTTTGTCATAGAAAATTCAACATTATGCATTCAAAAAACAATTTAGTTAAAATTATTTATCTGTTTTGAATGTCAAAAAGGCGTATTTACACATACACATACATACTTATATACATATATATTATATATATATATATATATATATATATATATATTATATATATGTAGGAAGAGAGTTATGTACTTGGAGATAATGACAGAGGGAAGGCACCAGCATTAAGGGCAATATGAAAAGTTTTCTTATTGAATGTGGGAGTTTAGTTGAGCTTTGAAGGAAGTCGGAGAAACCAAGAGATGGCAATGGCAAAGCAGAGAATTCAAGACATGGAAGATAGCTAAGGAAAATACCCAGAACTTGGAGGAGTATCTTTCTTGAGGAATAGCAAGGAGATGAGTGTTATTACGTTGAAGAGAATATATATAAGAGGAAGTCATAAAGACTGTGGAAAGATAGGAGATGGTCAGATTATGAAAGGCTTAACCGTCAAATGGGATTTATTGCTTGAGCCTTAGGGTAGCAGGGAGCCACTGGAACTTATTGAGGAAGGGAAGGGTGTGATTTTGTCAAATCTGTGCTTTAGAAGGATCAATTCCACAGCTGAATGGAGAGAATGAACTGGAGTAAGAAGAGACTTTAGTCAGGGAGACCAACTAGAGGGGTGTTGAAATAGTGATGTCAGAGTCAAAGTGGAGAAGAGAGTGTCCATGAGGGATGCTGGGAATGTAGACTTAAAAGGACAACAAATTGGAAATGTAGAGAGACAGAGACAGGCAAGTAGATAAAGAGAGAGATGTACACACACACATACACACATATATACACAGAGACAAAGAGAGACAGAAACAGACAGACAAAGAGTGAGACAGATAGAGAGAGAGAGACAGAGACAGATAGATAAAGAGAGAGAAAGAAAGAGACAGAGACAGAAATCAGGATAACATAAAGGTTTTAAGTTTAGGTGACTAGGAGAATGGTAGTACCCTTGATAGTAGTAGGAAAGTTAGGAAAGGAGAGGCCTTGGGGTAAAAGAGGAGTTCAGTTTTGGAAATATTAGTTTAAAATGTCTCTAGGCCACCCAGTTTGAAATGTCCATAAGGACTTGGAGCTGGGAGTCTGGAGATTAAGCCTGGATACTTAGATCTGTGAATGGTTTGCATAGAGATGATAATTACATCCATGGAAGCTGGTACATTCTCCAAATTAGAAAGTATACAGTAGGGATTGACAAATTACTTGGGGAAAGGGGCAAGTCTAGTCTCCTGCCTATTTCTAGATGCCCACACTTTTAAATAGTTTCATTGTATTGAAAAGGTTAAAAAAAACTATTCAGAGGGTGGTAGGGCATCCAAAAACAGAAAGGGGGCTAGATTTGGTACTGGGCTGTGGTTTGTCCTTCCCTGGAATAGAGGGAGAAGAGAAAGGGGCCTGCAAAAGAGCTTTAGGGAACAAGCATAGTTAGCAGGTTTGGATAAGATTCAACAAAGGAGATTAAGGAGGAGTGGTCAGATCAGTAGTAGGAGGAGAAGGAGGATAGAGCAATGTCAAAAAAATCTGGAGAGAAGAAAGTATCAGGAAAAGATTGATCAATGATATAAAAGTCTGCAGAGATCAAGAAGGATGAGAATTGAGAAAAGAATATTATTTTGGGTGATTTATTGATCGTTGGTAACTTTGGAGAGAATAATTTAAGCCAGACTGAAGGGCTAAGAAGATAGTGATTGGAAATGAGGAGAGAAATAGATATCAAGAAGTCTTCCTGACTGTAAACTAACCTCTTAAAATAGGTTTAATTACTAGTGAGTACAGAATTGAGACAGACACTCGACATGATATTTTGTATAGTCTGTAAGTACTACATCTATGTTCTGCCAAGTCAAAAAAGGGCATTTATTAATCTTGGTGTCAGACTGTGCTAAGCAGTTCACAAGTGAAACACTCCCTGTCCTCAAGGAGCCCATGTTCTGAATGGGAAGAGAAGCATGAAATAACCATATGCACACAACATTTACATAGAACAGATGGAAGATAACATAAGAGGGGAAAGTACTTGTAGCTGGAGGACCAGGAAAGGCCTCCTGCAGAAGGTGGGAGGTGGGCTGAGACCTGAAGGAAGGCAAGAAATATGTGAAGCACATCTGTGGAAGAACATTCTAGGCATGGAGGACAGGCAATGCA
Source organism: Potorous gilbertii (assembly GCA_028658325.1). Classification (NCBI taxonomy): domain Eukaryota; kingdom Metazoa; phylum Chordata; class Mammalia; order Diprotodontia; family Potoroidae; genus Potorous; species Potorous gilbertii. The sequence goes on along the minus strand of CM053769.1, from coordinate 627,218,946 downwards.
AATGTATAGATTGGAGAGAAAATTCCAGTGCAAAGAACGTCAAGTAGGCCAGAGTAACTGGATCCTAGACTAAATGGAGATGAGTAAAGTGTAAGAAGACATGGAAAGGGAAGAAGAACTAGCTTATAAAGAGTTTTAAATGCAAATAAGGAAATTAATATTCTAATTTCATTATATATTTTATACTTAAAATATGCTTAAAAATCAAAGATTTAGAGTTGGAAGAGAACTTTGACATCATCTAGTCCAATCCCTGGGACAGTTAGGTGGCAAGTGGATAGGGTTCTGGGCCTGGAATCAGGAAAGCTCATCTTGGGTTTAAATCTGACTTCAGACATTAGCTGTGTGACCCTGAGCAAGTCCTTTAACCCTTTTTGTCATAGTTTCCTCATCTGTCAAATAATCTAGAGAAGGAAATGGTAAACTACTCCAGTATCTTTGCCACGAAAACTCCAAATGGAGTCACAAACGGTAGGATGTAACTAAAATGCCTGAATGACAGTCAAAAGTTCAATACCTGCATTTTACACAGTAGATGAGACTGAAATCTAGAGAATTAAGTGGTTTGTCCAAAGACACATCAATTGTGAGGGAAAACAAAGACTTTCAAAAGATTCTCAGTAATCAGTCTGTCTGAATTCTATTGCTGGTCCTTTTTACCTAAAGGCAGTCGACCTTTGTATGCCAGTCTCTTTGATAAGAATATGGAATCAGTGCTAGCAATGTCTTTTTTGGGATATACTCGCCTCTGCCTCCCTCCTTTTCTGATATCAAGCTATCAGCAAATATTTATGGATTACCTACTACACAAGGCAACAACACATTTTGATACTCTCTTCTCAGCCAAAACAACATCATACTCTTCCCACACTTCCCAAATTACTGTTGCAAAGAGAAAATGACATGAAAATGAGATGGCTTCTTCATATTTCTATGGCTAGACATTTAAATTCACGTTAAATAAGTCAAATTTTCTCCGTAGGCTGTTAGTGCCTTATTCAACAACTAAAGAAAGCCAATATAAAAAAAAAACTTCATACTTTGTCATAGAAAACTCAGCAACTGAATGTTAAAAAATAAACTTATTTCTGTTTTAAAATGAACTTTGATATGATGTGTAGGACTTCTGTTCACTGAGACAAAGGAAAAATAATGAAAGCTATTTTGTCTTCTTGAAAATGAAAACGTTAAAATTCATTTGGGATTCTAATCTCTTGCTCATCATAATGTGAAACACTAGATGTTATAAAACCAGCCTATCCTTAAATGAGAGAAAACAGCTATAATATGATCTAGAGTCCTCAGATACTCAGAGTATAGAACGAGTGACAAATTTTTTTGGTGATAATTAAATAATATACTTACCCCTTCCCAAACCTTCTTCAGATGGAAAGGGAAAAATATTGTTGCTTCACAGCACAGATGGCCTAGAGAAACTGAATATCAAGGACCACACCATAATGAATTGTTAATTCTTCCACTTAACTTGTTATGTAGTCTTAAATGCATTAAGGAATTCCTATGCACAATAATAATATGTCATTGGCTATTAGCCTCCCATAATTGAAAGAACATCAGATTTAGACCTAGGTGATAACCTTTACCACCTATGAGAACCTGACAAATTATTTAATCTCTTGTTGTTACTGTTGGTCAGTTGTTTCAGTTATATACAACCCTTTGTGACCTTTTTGAGGTTTTCTTGGCAATGCTGAAAATTCTAGGGAAAATGGATCCTTTCTTTGTTTCAAGCCAATCCAAAGCAAAAACAGGGTTAAGTGACTTGCCAAGGGTCACACAGCTAGTAAGTGCCTGAGGCCAAACTTGCTCTTAGGAAGATGTCTTCCTGATTCCAAGTCCAGTACTCTATCCACCATGTCACCTACTAGTCCCAATCAAAATGCCTTAGCCCTTATATGGAAGACATTTACTCCTCTCCATGAAAAGTAGTGCTTAGTTTGAATCCTTGGGTTGGCCCATCAGGTACTACACCAAGATGTGATACCCTGGTGTACTAGTAAACTTCTTTTTAATTTTCTCTTGGACAACTAGATAGCACAGTGGATAGAGTGCCAAATCTGGAGTTAGGAACTCATCTTCCTGAGTTCCAATCTAGCCTCAGATACTTATTAGCTGTGTGACCTTGGACAAGTCATTTAACCTCGGTTCCTCATCTGGAGAATGAGGTAGAAAGGGAAACCACTTCAACATCTTTGCCAAGAAAACTCCAAATGGGGTTGCAAAGGGTTGTATATGACTGAACAAAAACAACAAAAATTTCTCTTCCTGACTTTTGCCTCTTTAATGAGGGAAAAGACCTAAATTAAATTTTCCTTTAAATACCAGTCATTGGGTATATAGACCCATTCTAAGTCTGAAACAAAAAATAGGTAAGATGAAGACATTTGTGACAAGCAGAAAGAAGTATGATATATTCCAGCTATAATTTTTTCCAAGAAGTATGATATATTCCAGCTATATTTTTTCTATTTAAGTAAAAGGGAAACTGATGGCCACCTGTCTGATTGTAGTTCAATAATAGCAACCAGGTGCTGGCAATCTTACCCTCACACCCCACCTTCCTTATATTGTCCACCCAATCAATACCAGAAGTCTCCTTGAGACTATGCCAACCTTTCCATAACTGTCAAGAAATTGACTCATCCCCTTTTGTACACTGTGATATTCTTCCGAATGTGATGAGTGTGTGTAATTGAAATTAAATCTTGGTTCAGCCTCCCACTCACCATCTTCCCTTCACTGCTTTTTTCTGTTTAAATTCAAATTTTAATTCAATTTTAAATTTCAATTCAATCTCAGAAGTATGAGTTAACTATACATTATTCTTTATTCATGCTACAGGTGCAAAAGGGATAAATCCCAAATAGGATTAAGCAAGTAACACACTGGTAAGATACTGCCTTATTTTTTGGTTTAAAAGTCAATTTTCCCAGGTGATTTAAGAGATCTAATTGAGATTCTGAGATTCATATTCATCCCCCACCAGCCTTTCTTCTATTTTACTCTTCAATCCGCATCCCCAGCATGGGTCTCAGCTCATTTCTGCCCCAGGCTTTTCAGCTTTTAATCTAATTTTAATCTAATCTCTTACTCATCAGGTTGCTCATCTCCAGGGTAGGGTGTGTGTGTGTGTGTGTGTGTGTGTGTGTGTGTGTGTGTGTGTGTGTGTGTGTGTGTGTGTGTGTGTGTGTTCTATTACAGGGGCAACAAGAAGGATAAAGCAGATTGAGGAATGCTTCTACGTCTATGAAATGTAACTCTTTAGTAAATTAATAATATAACTATGAATACTGCCTAAAAGACAAAAATTTTACATGCTTGGGCTCAGATACAATATAGAGCAAAGTTTAAAGAAACAAAACCTACTAAGGTGCATCTCAAAATAAACTTCAAATTTTCATTCAGTTTAAATATGTTCTTTCCTTTTAGGATCAGGAGAAACAAAGGTATCACACCTCAGCCCTATCCATCACCCAAGTCTCTTTGTGGCTGCTTGGTAAGCTCCCATGACTTGGGAATAATTAAAAAAAAATCTTTAACAGTCTTTCAGCTGATGTTTCCTTAAATTGAGTCAGTGATAACCTATCTTCATTCAGTTCTAAACCCCAGTGTTCACTAATTATTTAGTCACTTTTTTCTCCCCAACAATCTCTATTCTGTGATGTCTCCTCTATGTTCTCATAGTGTTAGTGGATGCAGGTGAGGGAATTTGACTCAAAGTGCAATGAAGGCGCTCCCCCTGTGAAGGGCTGTCCCGTGGATGACATTATTTAGAGAATTCTCCTTCTCTTTGCCTGTTTCTAGATTTCAGGTCCTTCTCCTGCCTCTGTTGCTTTCCATGTAAGCAGTGGCATTATTTTGGGCAGACATTCATTGTGAGGAAAGATTTCTGCTCTCTCTGCCAGAGTCAGTCCTCACCCCCAATACTGTGAATGATTGAATTCTGGATGGATTTGGACTGACCATTTACATAAGAGCACATCATAGGCCCCCCTACCTTGAATGATAGGATTCTGGGTGAGTTTGGCCTGTACATTGGCCTAATTCTGCTCTGCTTTTTCACCATTGGAGTTTCTATGTTCTCATACTATTGGTGGATGCAGGTGAGGGAATCTGGCTCAGAGTGCAATGAAGTGAAGGCCTTTCCCATGGATGACATTATTTAGAGAATTCTCCTTCTCTTTACCTATATCTAAAGGAGGGAGGAAAAAAAAGAAAACTAAAGAAAAGAAAAAAAGCTTTCTGCCTTGTCTTCAAAATATCTTCTTCCAACCGCAGGAAAATTTTTCCACGTTGCTAAAAATGTTGTTCATCAACCTTATTAACTAAGTTATTTACTCTTGATCAACTCTGCCTTGACCCCCTTAAAAACTAAATAATTAAGAACTTTTTTCCTGTCAGACTGTCCTGCAACAAAAGTTTTGAAATAAACAAGAAATGAAGGTAATGTGTATATGACACAATTGAATTCTAATGTTGTACCAAGAATTTCCCTAGACTGTACATAGTTATCAAGGGACCACAAGGCATTGGTGCTGTGATTTTAGGGTTTCTCCCCACTTTTAGTGAGGCTTTCCTCATCTCAGGAAGGTTACTCTCAGGTCCTGGAATAAAGAGTTAGTTCTCATTCCAACAGAAGGTACTAACTTGTCTACATTTTTTTCTTGCTTAATCTGCTTATAGCAGGGTTTGTTTGGTTTGTTTTGTCTTTTCATTACATGTTGCTTTATTAGGAGACCACTATGTCTCAAGAGGAGCCTAATCTAGTTAGGGAAACAAGATCAGGGACATTTTCCCAATTTAAATAGGGGGAAAAAGGTGTAAATAATAGGAAAGCAGCAGAAAAGTTATTTATCAAGACTAAGATCCACTTGAGACTGGAATTGGTTTCCCTTGCCTGTAAATAATAATTAATTAATTTATCCTTTGAATTGAAATGCGATTTCTTTGGGGTAAGGTACTACCTATGAGGAACTTCATCTATCAGTGCAGATTGGCTATTACTCTGAAATTCAGAGCCTCAGAGACTTCTGGGATGCTAGCTGGTAGTGACTTGCCTAGGATCACAAAACTCTTTTGATTTAGATATAGGATTTTAACTGAGTTCTTCCTAACTCTGAGGGCTGCTTTCTCTTCACACTGCTATGCTCCCTCTCAGGAAATTAATAAGTGGTTGATTTTAAATAATAGCCAGAATTCATCTAATGCTTTAGTATTTTCAAAGCATTATACATAGACATATATATATGTATATACATACTTATGCGTGCACACATATACATTTATGCTATATCATCTGAATCTCATTATACCCTATGAAGTAGGTGCTATTAAATTGAATCTAATGCCAGTACATGGTCCTATCAATATAATAGGTACTTGTCAGTCCTTTTCATAGCTCTATATGTTCTTCTGGGACAGCTAGTTGGTATAGTGGATAGATAGAGTAGCGTGCTGGGCCTAGAGTCAGAAAGATTGCCCTTCCTGAGTTCAAATCAAGCCTCAGACACTTACTAACTGTATGATCCCAAGCAAGTCATTTAACCCTGTTTGCCTCAGTTTCCTCATCCATAAAATGAGCTGGAAAAGAAAACCACTCCTATATCTCTGCAAAGAAAACCCCAAATGGAGTCACAGAGAGTGGAACACAACTAAAAACAATAAAAATAAAATCTCTTCTTCTGGGAAGGAATTAACTATGGGGTAGGGATTTGTGGCAGCCTCACTTCAAATACCTAGCATATCAAGATTCACCATTATATTCCATATAAGAGCATGCTATTCACCTACCCATTACTAAGGGTTATGTCATACTTCTCAGTGACTTCCCCTGGCTTTCACTGATGATAAAAATTTAAAACTTTCAAAGAGAACCATGGATATCATTTTGCATATTCATTCCTGGATCACTGTTTTACCAGATTACGAACTTCAGAGGGAAAGAGATACTTATTAAGTACTTCCCTTGTGCAAGGCTCTTGTCAGGCCCATTGGTAAGCATAATACAGAAAGGGAGAGAAAGAATCTGTCTGGTTGTCTACTTCTAATGGTATGCAGAACACATCAAGAGAAAAGATATTTTCAAGGAAACCAAAAGGTCTCAACAGCTTTCTCTGTCCAAAGATTCAGAAACATTTCCCCTTAAATAATTGTTTATTTGCCTATGTGATGGGATATATGAAATTTAAATGAGAAGGTAAATGTGGAGAGTTTCAAGGGGTTTTCCTCAGAAACATATACAGAATGTTCATTTATCTCATGGAATAATCCTGTGATTCCAAATATTTTAAACACAGGAAAAAAAATCCCAAACTGAGAAATCAACATAGAGTTCTGTTCAGCAACTGAGAGTTGAACTGCATTCAGATCAGATAGTTGTTGAAGTTAGAGGCAACTCTCCAAAAAGAAAATCATGAAGCAGTACCATAAAGTCTTCTTTCCTGTAGAGTTAAATAAAAACAACAACTAGCTGGCCTTTGTTTAACTTGTGGCCATCCAGTGCCTCTGGGTATATATGTTGTTCACCTATGTAATTTCTTCAATTAATTTTTCATGGAATCAGATTCAGAAGTTAAATCAGAGTCTGGTTTTTTGTTTAATTTCTTATTTTAAATGCAACATGCTTTCTTTTAATATGCCACACGATAGTTTCCTTTTAAGCCAACGAGTTTATAAAACATGAATTTATCTTGGTAGAAAAGTAAATCACATGACTTCCTAGTTCCTTTCTACTTCTAGGTGTTAAGCATTTGAAGATGTTGAAGAACCAGAATAATAAAATGAAATCACTCAGCATAAATGAAAAAAGAAGTTTTAAAATTTGAGACACTGAAGACCTGCTTTTTTACATTAATTAGGTCTTGATCTTGACTGTATCACAGAACCCATTATTTTTCATGTTTGTAAAATAATATCTACTTATAGTCAGCACAATGTAGTGAAGTCAGAAGACCTTTATCTAATATGAGATCTTGGACAAAGGCCTTGTGCCATCTGAGCATTGGTTACTCTTTTGTAAAATCATAATAAAACCTATTATATTTACTTCACAGGAATGGGAAAATTAAATGAGATAGTTGTTATTAAAGTGACCTGTACCCAATTCACAGAATCTCAGCATCAGATGCAACTTTTTAAAAGATCTAACCCAACCAAAAGCTGAACAAGAACCTCCTCTTCACTATACCCAATATGTGATCTTTCAGCTTTTGCTTAGATGAGGATGAATCCGTTACCTCCTCACAGTCTCATTTACTTTGAGATAAGCTTGAGTTGTTAGAGAGCTTTCTCTCAAACCAATTTTTAATACGCTTCTCTGAAATTTATTCCTATTACTCCTACTCCAGCAGACTCTTTTACTTAAAGAAACCTATAGTACATTAAGCTCATAAACTCTCTCTCCGAGTCTCTGTGTCTCTTCCACTGTCTTTGTCTCTCTCTGTATTATCTCAAGCTCTTTATTTCTCTCTCTGTATCTTTCTGTGTCATACACACACACACACACACACACACACATATACATGCACGCACACACACATGCATGCACGCACATACAATTTCCCTTCTCTAGGTTAAACATCCCGAATTTTACTATGATATGAAATCAAGGCCTTTAACTATTCATGGTTAACTTCCTCTGAATATTCTTGAACTTATCAGTGTTCTTCCTAAAATGTGGATCCATCCTTGAATGCAATAATCTTGAGGTGGTCTTACCAAGGTAAAGTGGGACTCTTATCTTCCCTCATCCAAGACATTCTGCTCAATGCATCCTGACTGTAGTAACATTCTCACAAGCTTGCTGTCTGTATCTTTAGTGATAATCTAAAGAGGTCAAAGAGTGGTAGAATAGTTACCTGTATACCAAAACACTCCTTGCAGAAGGTTTTGTAGCCACTAGGTGTCTAGGTAGCATAGTGGAAAAAACATTGATCTGAATTTAACTGTTTCTTCAATTGTAAAATGAAAAAAAATAATAACCCCTACTTCCCAGGATTGTTATAAACATTAAAATGTAATAATACATATAAAGAACATAGCATAGTACCTGGCCCATAATAGATACTGTATAAATGGCAGCTATTGTTATTATGGAAGGATCTTTCAATAATCACATCTACAACTTGGAAGTCTGATACTACTGGGTTTTAATTTAATGTTTGAAAAACATCTTTTTGGTCTTATAAATGGAGCATAGGTCTTAAAGCTGATTCTCAAGTTATGGCATTTCCTTGCAATTATCTTTCTCAACTGAGGATCATGGTTATGAATGTGTATGTGTAAGTACCTTGCTTCTTGCAAGCAGATTGCCCATTTTATATTGAATCACACCCACCACTGTAACTGCAATATATTATGACATAGTCTTGCTGGCTGCCACTTGGTAGTCATTGCCTCTAATAGATATTGTTTATGTTTCTTTTGATGGTTAAAAAAACAATCATCTATTGGAATAATAATATTAAATTAATTCTCATAATAAAAAAATCATAATAAAAGCTAGATAACTATGCATTAAGCAAGTTATATATAAAAGTAGTCAAATATTACTACACTGTAAGATGAATATTAAGAATTCAGAACACTATCGGAAAAATAAAACCATCCCCTGTTGCAGAGCTGAGTAAGTAGAAACAGAAAAACCATATTGCAAATTGCTACAATAATGGAAATAGAAATCTTTCAACAGTGTGAATGTACCAATCCAAAACACTGTGGCTTTGAAGAACAATTGAGAAAATGCATCTATCATCATTCTTTGAAAGAGTGGGGAACTATACAATTACATTTACTTTCACATATAATTGATATGCTGGATTTTTTTTCCATTTTCCCATAGCTGACTGCTTCAGTTTTTATCATGTTTGCAAATTTTCATGATGTAAAGCAAAATATCAGAAGAGATTTTATTTCCATTTCTCTTACTATTCATGATTTATATTGTTTTATTTTAATCACTTATAGTTTGTAGTTCTATTGAAAATAATTCAAATTCATTGATCATTTATCTCCTGGGAAGTGATGATTAGCCTTCTACATTTGTTTGAATCTCCTACCTATCAAGAACTTCAAAATTTTAACAGTGATAATCGATGCACAAAGTTTTCTATTAATAGTTTCTCTTCTCATTCCTTCATTTTTTCTTTGTCATTCGAAAGCTTTTAAATTTACTTAACTGAAATTGTCTACTTTGCTTTTTATGATTAGCAACATGACTCTTTTGGTTAAGAATGATCCCACTCTTGGGACATGGACTGAAGGTTGGTGCGGCAGCAGGAGGGCAGGTAGCTGAGCGGCCTTTGCTCCTTGGTCTCCTGGACATTGTCATTAGAGGAAACCTATGGTGCTAGAGGAGCTAGGGAGGGTGCATGGAGGTGGAGGAAACTCCAGGACCCTACCAGGTCACCAAGCTGTAGAATAAAGTTACTATCTGTTTTTGAGCAAGAATGTCTCTAAAAAACGCGAGCAGCACTTAAAAAAACGAAACAAAACATGATAATTGTTTTATTGCCTGTGAAGCGGTAGATTGGCTTTATGAATTATTAAGAAATAATAGCAACTTAGGTCCTCAAGTTACAAGACAACAGACTGTTCAGGCATTAAGAAAATTCCTCAAGAATCATGTAATTGAAAATATTAAAGGAAGAAGGGGATCAGAACATCTTGATGACAACAGTCAACTATTTGGATTTCTTACAACTTCTCCACTTAAAATTGCACCACACTATCATCCAGAATTGCGAAAAAACAGCTCAGAGAATATTGTTAAAGAGAAAGAATCTTTACGTTATGGCACTTATCTCACAGAAATAAAGTGTATCTATTAGAAAAATACAGAACATATTAGAAATGAAAACAGAAATGAAAATAAAGAAAACTCAGTAAAGGAACGGGAAATAAGCCAAGAATATACTGGAGAAATTTGGAGATATTATTTTAATGCACTTACAAATCATTTTAGGTATGCCATGTTTAGAAGTCTTTAACACAGTATAAGTAATGCCTTAGTGTGCAATATATAAAATGAACAATACAAGTAAATGTGGAATAGTTGTATTGCAAAACAAAGAAAGATCTTCTTCATTGGGTATATCTGCTATAAAGTATCTAGCAAATTGGCCAAGAAATAATGAATGACCCAAGTCAACCAACTTTTGTTGGATTTGAACAAGATGTGTTCCTAACCATTGCCAATTATTTTCTAGATCTTCCAGAACCTCTATTACTTTTGAATATTATGTTATTTGTTAATATATTAGGTTTATTGCAGCCTCAATTAGAAAGGATTCCCACTGACACCCTGCAAATATACTGCTTGTTGCTTCCTCTGCCAAACCAAAGAAAGTTCCAATTTCCACTGAGAATGATTTCTCAAATGAGTGAGAATGTTGATATGCCAAAACTTCATGATACAATGGGAACAAGATCACTAACAGTACAGACATTTTCCTGATGAGTGCTGTGCTGCGCTGTGCTGAGGAAGTCTATTTCAATGAGCTGCTTCCTACACAATTATTTTCCTTTCTGATGCCTCATTATAAAGAAAATTTTCAAGTCGCCATTTCACTTACAGGCTGCTGTAAAGAAATAGCTGTCCTACCTGAGGAAGAGCCCTGTTCCTATCCTGGGGTTGAACTGATTTCTGCTTTGAAAATTTACTCCAATTGTAAAAAGATTAGCACCCAGAAATTTGAAGTCCTTCCATATGTTAAATTATATTAAGAAGAAGTAATTTTTAAGGGTTATCAATGGTATAGACTAGATTAAAGAGAAAGAAGAAGTTGTTTCTACATCTCAGATTGAAATTGCAGAACTTTTAAAGAATATTATCAAAGACAGAAGCTTACCTCTGAAAGAAAAAGTATTAAAGCAATTTCAGAATATTCTGCCATCTACAAGACAAGACTTCACAATACAGAAAGTGAACCTACCATCTTTGGTGACAAGCCAACAATCAAGCAACCAATGCTAATATTAAGAAAGTTAAAGTTCTGTGACCTCAGTTATTAACTAATTATCAAATGATATTAAGTTAAGCCATATGCTAATGGACATATCATTAAGGCAGTCTACTTTTCCTGTCCTTTCCCAAAAATTTAGTGTGTTACAGGACATAGAAAAGTTGTGAAGTAGTTAATGATATGAGTGTGTACTGTTTACTTTGGAAGATGACAATGAACCCAGTAAGTCTCAATGAAGAACAAATGATAAATGAAAGTGTGATTAGTAACCAAAAGTGTTGTGAGCATCTCTTGTAAACAACTGGAAAAGCCATGACCACTAGTGTTGGGAGTTGATGTACTTGACTAAAGGTCAAAGGATGCCTGAGCAGCAAGACTAACTCAGAATGCTTTGAAAGGACAAGATTTAACCACATGTGCTGTGTAGATGTGTTGTGACATGAAGTCCTAGTTGACTAGGGTTGCCAGTTAGCCACTTCGTCCAAACATAGCTTGATGAGGAATTTTTATAAACTCTGTAACAGATGTTGTGTTATGTTTTTCACTCATTTATTTTTATATATTTATGTGTATTTTTATAAAAGCTAAAATACAGTGTAATATTTTGCTTGTTTTCTGACATATTTGCCATATTTCTCTCTGGTGGTTCAACTAGTAGAGATGTGCTTCCGTGTTAAGGATACAGAAGACATGTAATTCTTGACCTGTAATTCTTGACCCAACTCAGGAGGGCAAGGCCCTGACTTCACCTAGTCTTCTTTTCTCTACTTGGAGCCATTTGAGGCCAATTTGAGGGGAGCATCTTTCATAGACACAAACCCAGGGGTCCAGGTTAGTGTCAACTGGTTCCTTTGTAAAATCTCAGTAGTACTTGCCCCAGTTCCCTCACAGAACCATGGTGAAGAAGGTTCTTTAAAAATGTTAACTGCTCAAGAAGGATGATGCATTGTTCACCCAAGAAGATGTCGTGAATAACATTGAAATAAGAGGAGGGAGTTGCTTATCCTAGGACCATCACATTGTGAAAGAATCCATAGGATATTTTCCTCCTGTACTTTACTAATTTTTTTCTCCACTGTAATAATTTTATACAAGTCAAAAAAGAGACTGAATTGAGAAATATGATACATTCAGCTTCTCAATGAAATTTCTTAATGCCTTAATTGTTGAATGGTAGCATTCTATTAATGTTACCATTTTTTATTCAAAGTTTAAAGAGAGATAGCTTAGGTAAGTGTATATTTCATCCAGATATCTTGTCTCTAAAATTGCAGAACATAGTGAACCCAGTTGCATTTTAAGTACATCTAAGTGCTTTGTAAACAAGCATTTTTTTCTGTTTAAAAGTATATGATAATATCGTTGGCAATTGAGGTGAAAATCATTGCAATGTTTTGTTTTTTTTTGTAATGGTTTAATTTTGTTTACTGTGCTATTTATTTACTGTAATAAAGACATAGGCAGTTATAGAAAAGAAAAAAAAAGAATTATCTGGCTATCCATAGTTCCAAAGGTGCATCCTTCCGCTTTCTTTAATTTTCTAAAGTGATCTTTCAATATTCAAGTTATATATTCATTCTGAGATCATGATGACATATGATGGTGTATTGCCAATCATGGCAGCATACCTGAGGACTACTGCTTGAATAATTTTAAGGATCTAATCACATAGTATAATGAAGTCTCTCTTCAGAACTACATATTGTTCAATAAAACAAAGCATAGCATCCGTAGCAACATGCTTAAGTAAAACGTATCATTCTCTCTCCATGTGTGTGTGTGTTTGTGTGTATAATGATGCTCAGTATATCATAAGGCACATAGCATTTATCATTGCATTTGGTAGCATTCCCCAAAATTCTTGCTTATACAAGCAGGGGGTCCCAGGCTAGGGTCTTCTCTAGCACAACACATTATGCAGTGTATATCTTTGAATGCCCCAAATCAGGTGGTCCCAGGCTACCCTATCATGATAGATTTTTAAGGGGTAACAGAAAATACTACACCATCCACCCCTTGGTCACAGTAAGAACAATCTCCTCAATCAATACCAAGTGTCCAAGCAAAGTCCTCTTTCATATTAACTCGAGGTTGCCTTCCAAATCCCATGGCTCTTCCTCTGTGAGCTGCCCACTCCTGACTCTTGCCTAGATTCACAGATAGACAGCTCTCTGCTCCTGCTCCATGTCTGAGCTCATGGGGACTATTCCACTCCAAGCTCTCCCTGATTCTGCCTGCAGATTCTGCCCCTGGGCAAACAAAGCTAACAGAGCAACAAAAGTTATGACACACACCACTAGCACCATCATCTTAATTCACCTCCAAAGTCCAGAAGCTCTGTAAAAACAGCTCAGTTCACTTTTACAGCTCTCAAAAGGGGTTTAAGCTAAGTTTCCTTCTCATGGGCAGGTTTCTGCCGTACAACTCGATTCATTTTCAAAGTTCAGAGGCTCCTTTAGCAAGTCTCTGCCATCAGAGGTCTTCTCTCCACTCTCAGAGGTCTCCCTGCATTCTCTTCTTCTCAATGCTGACTCGCCCCTTCAATGCTGGCTCTCTTAATGTCTGCTTTCTCAACACTGGCTCTCTTTATATACAGTTGTACTCAACATCTGATTGGTTAGAACCCACATGTATGTATCTGATTGGATTGGCTCAGTGCAGACGCATGTAAGACTGAGGATGGGAGACTGAATAACACACACAGAAAAAGAGTAAAATATCCCACTTTGCTTTTCATTACAGGTGGCTAATTTAATTTTTTGCTAAATTACTTTGATCTAATCATATTAGAATTATTCTTGAGACATTCTCATTCCTCCGGGATTGACTATTTCCTGTAACTCTATAATTTGACAGCTAGCAGCAATCAGGTCATTCCATATCATTCCTCATTACTTCAATTCCTCTCTACAACCCCTTGGTGACACCAATAATCGTAGCCTTAAACAACCAACTGCATATTTCATTCACTTCCTCTAGAAAAACCTCTAAAATGATGGTTTTATATTGAATTCACTAGGAGTTAATATATTAATACACCTCAACTTGTGCTTACTGCTACACTACAGTGCTTCCACTTTGCTCAAAATAGCTCTCTATCACTTTCTTCTTAGCTACTATTCAAAAATGTGTTCTTTGTCCAAGTTCTTGGTTCTTTCGGGAATTGCTCTTTCTCAACAGATGACTTCTACTTAGGTATTTTCTATATTTCACTTGGAAAATCCTCTCTATGTCTTTACCCATACCAATGAATCTTTAGTTTGTTGTCAAGACTGAAAAGTAGCTCTTCCTACCAATGATTTATCCAATGGACTTCCTTTCTTCATTACTCTGTATTTTGATTGTGACTATTTAACTCTCTTAGTTTATTCTTGGTAAAATGAAGTGTTTTAGTCAAGGTCCATGTCTAGAAGCTACAACCTTAATTCTAATTCAAGCCCTTTTTACCAGTATATACCACAACAAAGACTGGCCAAAAAAAAAGTGTGCATGAATATAATACTACCAGAACAACTAGAACAAATAGGTAATTACCTATTTGTAGGATAATCAATAACACTTTTTTCAAAGACGAAAACTATTACTATTTTAATATGTTCTATGTACCACCAATACATGACTGCACAATAATTCAATCTGATATGGATTATAGGCATGCAACATTAGAGTTAGCACTCTTCTAGACCAATCTTTTCTTCTTACAAATAAGGGAACAAAGTCCTAGAATAGTGATTTATCTTGTATCAAGTGAGGGATGAACCCATGACTAAAAACCATACTTCCTTGTGCTAGTTAAAAGCTAAAACCAAAGTCAAGTAGATTTGAATTCTGTTTGAATATTCAACGTGTTTGGAGCACAATTATGCTCAATTCTTTCCTATATTAACATGCTTAAAATTTCTCTAGAAGGAGAAGAACAGTTTTGGTTGCATGAAACTCACAGTAGAGTTAGTTGTGGGTTTATTTCAATCTGTTATTTCTTAATTTACGTCTTCCTTTTTTTGCTCCAATTCCATGTCCTACATATATGTATATATGTGTATATATATATATATATTTTTTTTTTCTTAATAGGAAAGTAAGTTACAGTTATATCTAATTTTGGAAAAGCAGATTATATTTTAGAAGGACATCTCTTTGTCTTAATCAGAATTATCATTTGTTTTTATCATTCCTTAGATACAGTAAGCAAACCAATCAAGCCCCCAGCAAGCTAGGCAAGCCATACATTTGTAAATGCTGGTAAAGTTTGAATAATAATATAATTTGAAGTCTAGTCTTAAAATCTTCTAACCTCAGTGTGATAATAACTCAGATTTATCTACTATCCCAGTTTGCAAACAACTTTCCTCACAATAACCCCATGATTTATGGTGTACAGGGACTATAATTTTCATTTTCCAGATGAGGAACTGAACACAGTGAGGTAAGCTGGCTTGCTTAATATATCAATTTAGTAATATAGTAAAGGGAGGTTGGGCTTCTAACCAAATGTAAAGCTAAATGTCATTACAACAACTGCTCAGATTCATAGTATAAACTCCTCCATGAAAACAAAACAGAATGGCGTTCATTACATCCACTAAGGAAATAAATTTGTCTTTAAAGTTTCAAAGGTAAGTGGTAAATACTTAATCATTTGGAAGGATAGAAAGGACTTTTAAAAAATCACCTAACCAAAACCTCTTTATTTTATAGATGAAGAAATGGTGGCCCAGAGAGATTTGCTGAATTTCTGATGGTTTCAAAGGTAGTATTTGGTAGAATTAATGAAAATACTCTGGTTTCTTGTCTCCGAGTTCTGCTCCTTTTCTACTTATTTATCTAGTAATTTCCAATTAACAAGTGTGATTTATTTGCTAAAACTTTAATCCTTATAGAATTCTCAAAATAGCATTACTACATTAGAATCATTTAAGGAAAATAGAGGTTAAAGCCAAACAACTTGTTCTGGTACCAGTCCTAGGACTACTCAATTCTTAATCTGCTCTTTATTTTCCTTAGAAG
>CM053769.1:627148483-627202457 GCA_028658325.1 Potorous gilbertii | reverse complement strand
TGACCCATTTTTCATGCTTTTCTTGCATCTCTCTCACTTCTCTTCCCAGTTTTTCCTCCACCTGTCTGACTTGATTTTCAAAATCCTTTTTGAGCTCTTCCATGGCCTGAGCCCATGGGATACCTATTTCAGATGTTCGGGATACAGAGGCCTTGACTCTTATGTCTTTACCTGATGGTAAGCAGTTTTCTTCCTCATCAGAGAAGGTTGGAATCATCTGTTCCCCAAGAAAATAACCTTCTATGGTCTTATTTTTTTCCCCTTTTCTGGGCATTTTCCCAGCCAGTTACTTGACTTCTGAGAGTCCTCTCCACCCCTGCCTAGATCTGCCCAGCTAGTGCTTGGGGTCTGAGATTCAAATGCTGCTCCCCAGCCTCAGGGCTTTCCGTGGCTGGCCTGGCTGTTATTCAGGGTAAGATTAAATTAGGTTCTCAGGTGGGGCAGGGCCTCCTCCCAGGCTCAGTTCCCTCAGGGGGTTTATGCAAAGACCTTTTGTAGTGGAGCTCCAGCTGCCCTCCTGCCTGCTCCAGGAGCCTCTGGCCACCTACTACCTCTGCTGCTGCCTCTGCCACTGCCTCCCAAGAGGGCCCAAGTCATGGAGACACCCCGCTCCCCTCTCAGCCCGTCTCTCTCACTGACCTGTGCGTCTGTGGGTGGAGGGACCTTCGGGTGCTGGAGATTCGATCCCTGAAGCCTGTTCAGATCTGCTCACTCCTCTCCGTGCCGCGTGGCCAGGGCAGGGGAGGGCTCTGCTCCCATCCGGTGCACAACGGACCTTTGGTATTGGTTTTTTAAGGCTCGGTTTTTCAGGACTCTCTGGAACGGAAATCTCCTTCACTGTGTTGCTTCGCAGCTTCCACGGTTCCAAAATTTGTTGGGAGTACTTTTAGAGGAAATCCATGGGCTGTGGGTTCGGAGCTAGCATATGTGAGTCTTTCTACTCCGCCATCTTGGCTCTGCCTCCTCTATAAATATTTTTATATATGTAGGTCCTTTACTCTTTTTTTATGATGTGTTTGGGATACAGATCTAGTAGTGGTATTGCTGGATCAAAAGATATGTGCAGTTTTACAGTTCTTTGGGTATAGTTCCAAATTGCTCTCCAGAAGGATTGGCTCAGTTCACAACTCCACGAACAATGAACACGTGTTCTAATTTTCCCATATCCCCTCCAATATTTTTCATTTTCCTTTTCTGTCATATTAGCCAATCTGATAGGTATGAGATGGTACCTTAGAGTTGTTTTCATCTTTATTTCTCTAATCAATATTGATTTAAAGCATTTTTCATATGAGAATATATGGCTTTAATATTTTCATTTGAAAACTGTTCATATAGGATTAGTATTTTCACAGATAAAATCCTTGTTCACAATCACTTAAAAATAACATTGATCTGTATACATACACACCTAAAAATTAAGAAATATTTTTAATAGACATTGCTAGATCAAGTCCCCATAATCTAGAAACTTAAAAAGCTCTCAAAAGATCAAGATCTAGTAGAAAAAAATTAAATAATGTGGGAACAAATGAACAAACATCTCCATTTTCCTGTCTGCTGTTGAAATTTTCCTGAAGAAGTTTTCAGGGATTCTACAGAAATTAACTGCATCTCAATACTTTTATTTAGTTGCAAAAAGCAGATTTTTAATCTATCCATACATTAATAGAATAACAGCAGAACTGACAATTATTCCAGGACCATTTCTATCTAATATCCACTCAAAGAAAAAGATGTAAATGAGACAGTCACAATGGCAACAACATCACTAATGAATTTTTCTAAATAGTAATGTTTACAAAGCACTTTCCTGACAAAAACCCATGAGGTGAATGCTGTGTGTGTGTTTGTCCTTCATTGCCAAAGAAGACCATGCCATCAGAGAAATGATGACTTTGTTTTGAGTGAGTGAGGGCTGTGCAAGTCACCAGCCTCACTTCTCCTCCAGAAGCATCTGAATCCAGTGACCAGATATTCATCAGGATGACCGAAGATGACCCAGGATGAGGCAGTTGGGGTTAAGTGATAAGTGATTTGTCCAAGGTCACACTGCTACTGAGTATCAAGTGTTTGGGGTGAGATTTGAACTCAGGTCTTCCTGACTCCTTCATTGGTGCTCTATCCACTGCAACACTTAGCTGCCTTGTGGTAAGATGAATGTTCCACTTTGGAGGTAAAAATGTCTTTTCTTCAGTCACATATTTAATGTCAGTGTTGCTGTAAAGTGAAAGTATAGCCCTTGTATTCTTGTCCTTGTTTTTCTACTCTCTTGCTCTGGGACCTGGAATAAGTCAAGTAGCCTTTCTGTGTCTGTTTCTTTATGAGTTAAATGGAGGAAATAAAACCTTCCTTGTCTTTCAATAACTTTCTCTAAGCAAATTCATTCTCTCTCTTTATCTTTTCCATTCCTTATTTTTTTAAACCACCCTGCCTCCTTGGTTTCATAATTAAAAAACTTTTAAAATTTGCTTTTCAAAGTTGCCCTCAATCTTCTTAATGTTTTGTGCGTGAGGTGATAGATAAGCAAGTTTGACTACTGGAATTTTCCATGCAAATTTCTCTGGGAGAGACTCCTGAAAATTCTCAATGTCTTTCTGTCTGTCATGATTGCAGTCTGTCAGTATGGATGGACCTAGAAAACCTCCCTTCAAGAAGGGAGAAAAGGTTAAGAGACATGAGCACATAGCACTAGATATTCCTGCTGTTGGCGATAACATAGAATGAGAGAAATGAAAGAGGAAACATTCACCGTGTGAGAAACAACCTGTTTCTTTTCTTTACTTTGTTTATCAAATTGATAGATCCCCCCCTTACAACTCAACTAGTTTGCATCCTGTGTAGACTTCACCATATTTTTCCCAGTATATAAGTTTTTTAAGATGCTAAATATTTTCATAAAAAAATGGCTCTTACCTGAAATCTAACTTCAAACATCTTTATGGCATCTTTTGAAGAGCTTTCAAGTCAATAATTGTCCCTTTCTTTTAGGCAGCATAGGAAACTAAATGCAATGCCAGAGCATCTGGATGAAAAAATATATTTTTTTAAAAAACAGTCATCTAGATGTTTTGTCTGCATAATATAAAAACATCCAACATTGAGTGATAGAACATCCAGATGACTAAGTATCTCAGTTTTCATCAGGGTACTTGTGTATCATGTGGACAACCACTGCTGCCAAGCAAGGAATAGACAAGGAAAAATGGCTAAGAATGAACTTACTCAATTGGGCATTTGACTAAAAGACCTCTAAGGTTCCTTAAGGTTCTAAACTTATACCTTTGAGACTCTAATGACTGAGATGGTGAATTATATGTTAGCAGTAGAAAAGGAAGAGAGAAAATCATGATAAAATCAAATTCCAAAGTGGTTGGAAACCATTGCCTTAGATTTTCTCTTCCTGCCTCATTCTACATTTTATCACTGGGAATCCTTTCTATTTTATAAATTATAAATTTGATTAATCAGTAAATAAGTTCTGACAGGAAGAGAATTAATATGTGGGTTGGTCTTCATTTCATTTCAAAGAAATTAATAAGATAATATCCTCAAATAATCCCTGATTACCCTAAATTGGCCTCAGTGAGTTAACTTATTAAGTTTTATGATTTTCCACTCTTGTTCCATCCTAAGAAAAAAATTCCGAATACAATAAAAAAAAAGACACTGAGAGAACAGCCTGTATTCAGAACCTGTCCTATGTAGTCTCTTATTTTTCTGGCAGGGACTTAGCTAGATGAAGTGGTAACTTAGAAAACTGAGAGGTACCCTGTGCCAAGGATTGTATGAGGCAATTCCCAATGGTCTAGCATTTTTCCAGTTCAAAAATCTGTCAAAAGATTATCACTGGTGGGATGAGGAAGCAGCCTTAGAGAGAGGGAGGAGAGAGGATAGATGTTTGCGTTGTTCTTTAAAAATACACTCTTCCAAAGGAGAAACTTTTCTTTGTGACCTACTCCTATGCCAAGCAGCAGCTTTTCTGACCACAGTACAGAGAAAGTCTTATTTATGAGTCTGTGGTGTATTAGGTCTAGAATACACACATTATTAAATACACACACACACACACACACACACACACACAACTGTTTAGCTTGATTTAAAACCATCTACTCACAGACGCAAGGGTTCAAATCAAACCCCACTCTGTAGTGCAAGTCTTTATTTCCTACTGTTAAACAAAATCTTCATTTTAACACAATGTGCACGAAAAGCATGCTGAATTAATTCAAAGGGTTTCAGAGACATCAAATAGCTCTTTAAAAAGCAATATTTTGATGATTTAAGTGTAAATGAACCAGAAACATATGGAGTAAATTTCTTGAAAATTGCACATGATTTCAAAAATTAAGGGGGAAAAGTTCTTGGCAAAACCTAGTTGGGTTTTTATCTAATCCAAAATATTTGAAAAATAATTTGAGACATTTCATAAACTCAAACAGCTGGTTTCTCTATCCATAATACATTTATTATATACATTCCTTTTCACTAGGGAAAGCTTTATTTGTATTGAAGAGGGCAGGTATTTCAGGTACCAAAGTACAGAATGGAGAAAGCCAGTGATTTTGAACCTCTGATGCCAACATTTATATACAGAACTGTTATCTTCTTGACATTAAACACTTTTCAGGAGTGAATAATTTTCCTATTTGTTAATTACTTGGGAGAAGTGCAAGGGGTAATGCATAGAGAGCTGGCCACAGAGTGAGAAAGGCCTAGGTTCAAGTCCTGTTTCTAATACATATTGCCCACTTGACTTTGGACTAGTCACTTAACCTTTGGTGCCTCTAGAAAACTCTCTAGAGCTATAATCTTCAGAAGAGATATGCTTTGCATTGGTAGAGGGAGTTTTCCTACAGGAATCTTCCTACACTAATGAAATTAGAAATATTTTAAATAACAGCACACAAAAATATCCTCTGAACCCATGCTTGCTGGTTGTCATATAGTCTTCTCTCAATACCCTGTTTAGGCCACGCTGAATTACCAAAAATCTGAATCACCTCTGTTGTTTGGAGTCTGTCCAAATCTCCATTCTGTTCAACAATGTAGGTAGGTGTGAACATGCATAAAAGTCAGCATGACTGTTACAAATTCTGCCACAGAACAGGATGAGAAGCCAGAATATTCACAATGACTTCATACTTATTTCAAATTTTAGCAATGATTATTGCATCGATTACCCTTTGTCTCTGTCTCTATCTCTCTCCTCTCTACTATTTCTGTCTCTGTCTCTTTGTTGATCTTTTTCTCTCTTCCCCTCTCTTTCCCAGTTTCTGTTTCTTATCCTCTTTCTGCCTCTCTGTCTGTCTCTCCATTATCTATATGCAATGAGTCACAGGTCCTGTTAATTTCGACTTCAAGAGTCCATCAGGGTGACCTAGTGCACAAAGTACGAAAGCTAGACCTGGAAACAGGGTGGGAGGGAGAGGACAAAGAGGATCACGGGCCAGGGTCTCTAGCTTACTAGCAAGTTATTTCACTACTCAGAGCCTTAATTTCCTCACTTGTAAAAAGGGTATAAAAATGCACATGATAACTGTCACAGGGGGTTTACAAGGAAAACCATTTGAAAACTTAAAAGTATTTTTTAACTAAAAGCTATTTATTTTCTATCATAGTCATCCTTATCATAATTTAGGCTCTCATCATTTCATATTTGAATAATTGAAATAACCTAACTGGTTTCTTGCTTCTAATCTCCCCCATATCCAATCTGATACCTACCACTCTCCAACTCATTCACTGCATATCTAGATATGATGCATTTTTTTAAGGTAAACTTTAGGCTCACCTCTTCTATGAAACCTTTTCTCATCTCCTTAGAATACAACAATCTCCTTTCCAACCTGCAATAGCATTGATTCTCTATCCTGTCACACAGAATACATAGCCTTGATGTGATGATGGGGACATTAGAACGAGAAAAACCCCACTTTTTAACGTTTGCCAAGAAGTTCTGAGTCATAAATTTGGAGAATGAATCTAGAAATCAGTGGTCTAGGAGTCAAGAGACCTTGGATCTTGTCCTGGTTCTGCTGTTAACTACCTCTATGAACCTGAAGTCACCTAACCTCTTTGGGTGTTGTATATGCAAATTAAAATGACATTGTGGGACTGCATTGCTTAAAAATATTTTCTAGCTATAACATTCAATTTAAAATCATTTAGTCTCTCCTTATCCTTTTCTCTCATTCCTTTGACTCAGGCCAGCTTCTCCTGTCCACACCCTTCCCTCTGCCTGATACAAAAGATATGAATTGTAAGAAATAATAATTATTAGTATATTTATGAAATTCTTTACCCCCAGGAAGGTTTGCACCTCTACTTCTGAAAACAGGCGTCTGAACCTGGAATTGCAGAGGTGACGCTGATCTTCCTCTTCCCACTCTGTGTGCTCTTTCAAGAGAATCTTGGCTAACATGAACAGGCACAAAATGAAATGATAAGAAGCAGGAGAAGAATGTACACAAAAACAGCAACATTGGTAGGGAAAAACAACTCTGAAAGACATTAGAACTGACGAATTCGGTGATCAACAGTGCTTCCAGAGAACCTATGATAAACTTGTTACCCAGCATCTAACAGCAAGGCTATTGACTCAAGGTGAATAAAAAGACATACTTTTTTGGGCCTGGTCACCATGTAGGTGAATTTTCATTGGTTATTTGCTACAAGAATTTGTGGTTTTTTTCTTCCTCTCTGTTGTTCTCATGACTATTGTTCATCCTTCCCTTTGGAAAAGGACCAGATTTAAGTGGGGCAGAGCTGTACAAAGTCACCAACCTCACTCTCTCCTCCAGAGTCAGGTTCTATCAAGATGTCTGGCAATGATTCAGAATGAAGGGGGTGACCTTGGCCTTTCTAAATGAAGGTCATTCCCAGGTCTCAGTTTGCCTGAGGCAATGCTCATTCAGAGTCTAAGGGCTAGATAAGAATTAAAAGAAAATGTGGCCAAGTTTACCTTCACAAAAATATCAGTATGAGAGGGGAAGCTTTTTATGGTTTAGAATGACTGCAATCATTTTGGTCTGTCAAGGAGGTAAGTGAGAAGGTCAAGTAAAGGGGAAGGGTGGTTAGCAATGATGATGTCCAAAAAAAAGGGGTACACAGAGGAAAACAGAAGAAAGTTCAGAAGGAAGCATAATTAAGAAGGACAGTTTTAACAAAAAGTGTATAAGTATTATATTCCTTTAAAAAAAGGCAAGTAGTTAGGGGCAGTTAGGTGGCACAGCGAACAGAGCACTGGCCTGGAGGCAGGAGGACCCGAGTCTAAATATGATATCAGACACTTACTAGTTGTATGACCCTAGGCAAGTCACTTAACCCCAACGGTCTCCAGGTAAAAAAAAGCAAGTGGCATAAAATGAAAATTAATGGTTTCATAGACAATCCTCTTTTAAATTCTGCTATGGATGTGGAAATGCTATTTTTGGTATTTAAAATGAGAATTTTTTTAAATCAGGTTTTGGTTTTTTTTTTACATGTCCAGTAAGAAGAAATAGTTGGTTAGACCTGGATGATCTTTTAGAGATTCCCGAATCCAATCTCTAGATTTTAGAGTAGAAGAGGAAAAATCAGAGAAGGAAAATGAGTTATTGGTCACTAGTTGGTAACAGAATTGGAACTCATATCCAAACTGAGTGTCACCTAATGCAGAGTACTTTTCCATTTGATGCATCAAGACTTTGTGCAAGAATGACTTTGCTAGTAGTAGAGAATATTTAGGTAATGTGATTGATGGGTGAATAAATTGCTTCCAACCCAGTTTGTGCTGGGGCATGTTTAAAATGGCTCAGGGCCCTGATAAATTTCCAGTGTAAACATATATGGGGCAGCTAGGTGGCACAGTAGATAAGATTGTTGGGCCTGGAGTCAGGAAGACATTTTCTTTGTTCAAATTTGGACTTAGACATTTACTAGCTGCGTGATCCTGGGCAAGATACTTAGTCCCCCTTGCTGCAGTTTCTTCATCTGTAGATGAAGTGAAGAAGAAGATGTTAAACAACTATAGTATCTCTGCCAAGAAAACTCCAGATCTGGTCATGTACAATCTGAGACAACCGAATAACAACCACAAAACATTTATACCTCAGTAATAGGTAAATGTTGCACATGAGGCTTGTTTGACTTACTGTTTTGTCAATTTTCTGGACTTAAGAAAGTGATAGAGAAAATATTAATAATGAATATTTAACCATCATGTGTATTCTTTGGGGTCAATTCTTAAACATTCATGAGAACAACCTTATTCCCATCCTATGTATATCTCTGCCTTGAATCACCAAAATATCTATTGTCCCTGCCTGTCACTGAAATCTGGTATCTACATTCCAGAAAAATAGGCCTTTTTGTTCTCTCTCTCTCTCTCTCTCTCTCTCTCCATATATCTATATCTATAGCTATATCTATCTATCTATCTATCTATCTATATATATATATATATATATATGTATATATGGCATTCCAACTATTTGCATAGTCAGTTCCCCATGCCTGGACTCCTCCTCACCTCTTTTCCTTAGAATTTCAAGCCTCCTTCAAAGCTCATCTCAAAAAACACCTCCAACATTAGCACTTTTCCCATATCCTACAGTGCTTTCTCTGACAGTTACCTTGAATTAATTTTGTATACAGACAACATAGCATAGTGGATGAAGAAACAGCCTGGATTTAAGTAATAGATTTAAGTAGTGGATTTAAGATCAGATTCTGTTGGTGACATTTAAAAGGTCTGCAAACCTTTTAAATCTGACTTTCTATATAGGTCAGTTAGATTTGAGTTGGATCAGAATTTCTGGAAGAAGAGAGTCTGAAGAAAGAAAGCAAGAATTACTGCAGCTATAAGCTGCCTATCTCCTTATGCAGAAGTCTGAGACCACACCCTACAGAAGGACTCACAATATCTGCTCCATAAATATAAATGACCATCGCTGGATCCATTGTGAACTCAGTGCCAAGATTTGTACAAGCCTGTGGTTTATCTGGAGCTGTTCATGCATGGCCTGAAACAACAATAGAAATGCAACTGAGATCATTCCTTTACTCATATTATTGGCCTTCCTGTAAAGTGATGAGTGACCTTTAGAAGGGTCAGTTGCGATGAGTCTCTAGTGGCTTGGATCCATAACAGAGTCTTATTCCAAAGCTCTGACCTTCTATTAGTCTCTGACCTCATTTTACTGAGAAAACAAGGGGAAGTATTGATAGTGAACTTCCCACCTCATGAGTTGCCATTTGTAGATTGTAAACTTTATTTTTCCATCCTTTTTTTTTTATGTTATCCTAAGCAATGACATAGTTGGCAGCAACTGTTGGCAGCACTCAGCTTTTTTAACTGCGCAGTTAGCCAATTTAAAGACCTAAACTGTATTGCTGTACCTATTATCTTTGTAAACAGGGTATGGTTAATATGCTTAATTTCTTCCTCTAAATGGGTCTCCCTATAATTGAGGACAAAAAAATAGTGTATCCAGAAGCACAAGTTTGAGTAATACCCATTAAACTCTAGGTGTCACTGAACAATTAACTAGCAATGATGGCAATTAGTTGTTTTGAAAGAGATAATCTTTCAAATAATGCTTTGCATACTCTTCATTCTTTGAGCATTTAAAAATATCATCAGTTATACACATTTAATGATGACCTACTAGAGGGTACTTTGATTTCTTTCATGCTATTAATATGGAAAACATTTGCAATAATGTTACTCATCCTTTCTCTGTGTGGCCCTCTAAGTATTCTAAAACTAAGCAACTATCTGGAATGGTGGCAAAGAATGCTGGATAGACTATTCCCTCCTACCTGAAAATCTTTCTTCTCTTGGCTTCTGTACTTTTCAAAAATACAGAAACTCTCCCACTTTCTGACTATCAAAACACCCTTTACTTGTACTCTGTGGGGCAGTGAAAACAGCATTCAGCTTGAAATCATGAGTATTGAATTGCAATGTTAGTTCTAGCGCTAATTAGCTCAGTGACTAGGGAAGCTCACTTAACCTCTCTCTGGGTTACTGTTCATCTGTAAAATGAGAGAGATAGACAAAGTGCTCACGAAGGAATTGCTCTGCTCTAATAGTCTATGATTCTCCATCTTTCTGTTCTCCCTCTATGGGTATTCCTTAACATTCAGGCTTTGTCTCCAGACTTTTTCTTTTAATAAAAAAAGATTATTTTTTTCCTCATTTGCATCCCAAGCATTTAAAAAAGTAACATAGAAAGTACTAATAAATGTTGATTGATTGATTTGGTCAACTGATTCTTTCTCATAGTTTCAGTCACCATATTCTCTGATTGAAGGTTTGTTTGTAAACTCTTGCAATGGTAATTTAAATGGGAAGACCTTTCCCATTCATTAGTAGACCCATGTGACCTGCCTGGGACACAGGAAGTCTGAGTCACCTAGAACCTATAGTGGAAGGAGTTTGCTGAGTGGGTGGAACAGGAAGAGGTGTAACTAGAGTAGAGTTGAGGGGAAATTAGTGAGAGAGTAGTCAGAATTGATGGACATAGGCAAGACTGCAGCTGGCTTTGAGTGAGGACATTTTGTATAAGGGAGCCTGTTTGTGATTTGTTTAAGGGAACTGGTTTGTGAGAAGCCTAATAGAGGGAAGACTTGAACTGGTATTGCGCTCTGCATTGTTGTCATGTATAGCTGTCTCTGTTACTATGCTGGACTTGGCTTTCCGGTGTCTGAAGAAATGTTTTTGTTCTGTGTTCTATGTGGAGTCTGTGGTATTTCGTGATTCAGAATTGTGTTGGCATCTTCGTGAATGTTGTAGGCAACGTATAATGTGTTGGCACTGTAACTCTCAATCGCTTAGCGCATTCTAAGTTATATTATTGCCCATGGTGTACGTCTTATTATTCTTATTAACTGCTAAAATTATTGAACTCATAGATTCTTTCTTGTTAATTCATGTTGTATAAGGAGAAGTTGAAGGAATTGAATGTATGAGGAAGAGAAAACTTGTAGGAGGCAAGACAGAACAACTCTCTTCAAGTGCCTGAAAGGCTATTCTGTGGAAGAGGGATTAGACTTTTTCTATTTGATCTCAAAGGGCAGGACCAGGAACAATGAGTGAAAGTCTTTAAGAATCCAAGTAAGGCTTAATATCAGGGAAAACTTGATTGTCCAAAAGTAGAATCAGCTCCTTTGTGAGATTGTGATTCTTCTTCTTTCCAGTCTTTGAGATGACGTTGGACTAGAAATAAGTTGTCCAAATAAGTACAAGTTATTTTGTATATATTAAGTTTGGGTGTCAGTGTGTCATCTAGGTAGAATAAATCCATTGATAAGCAATTAGTAAGTGCTTACTTTGTGTCAGGCTCTGTACTAAGTATGAAGGATACAGAGACAAGATCAAAAAGCCTCTTCCCTCAAGGAGTTTATATTTTAATTGAGGTGATGAAATAATACATACATAAAAAGGTATATATAATATACATGTGGAGAAGGTATACTATTCCTATATAACACATCTCATGTATACCCATTCTGTCCTCTTACACTTCCCCTGCCCAGGGTAAGACCTCATCACCTCACATCTGGACTGTTGCAATAGCCTGCTGCTAAGTCTTCCTGTCTCTCCTCAATTCCATTCCATCCCTTATTTTAGTGAGCAAATGGATAAAGCAAAGATCTTACCATGTGATCTCCATACTCAATAAATTCTAATGACTTCCTAAAAAATAATGGAGAAGAAAGTTATGAGAATTGAAAAGTTTGAAGAGTCATGTTGAAGAGTCATGAAGAGATCCTTATACAACATGAATTAACAAGAAAGAATCTATGAGTTCAATAATTTTAGCAGTTAATAAGAATAATAAGACGTACACCATGGGCAATAATATAACTTAGAATGCGCTAATGACATGAATATTGAAGTCTCTCCAGATGATAGTAAGGATTGAAATGGAGGGAAAAACTTTGATCCTGGTACTAATGTAATTGATAAAGTCAGGAAGAGACTGATGAAGTAGGAAAATAGTTTCCATCAGGCCGGGGAAGAGAAAAGGTATAGCAACATAGGCGGATTCAAAAGAAGAGTGATGGTAGATAGAAAAGAGATAATCTGAAAAGGTTCCACCTTTCCTCATGACCATACGAGTCTGATAGATTTAGGGAAAGAGATCTACAGGTGATGTAACATCTTGAGGGAAGATTCAGATTTACATTTAAATAAGGAAGATGAAGGGATGCTATTAGAAAAGTTTAAGTATGTAACGGGTTTTGTTGAGAATAGAATGTATGTTCCAAGGAAAGAGTTAGACAAGTGGTGAACTAGATTAAAGGAAAAGTGTACATTAAAATAGAATTGAAAGTTCCCAGTTAGGTAGTTTGGGTGTACTGCTTTCAATTTAAGGCAGTGAGATTCGGATTTGGAACCAATATAAAAGGAAACAGACCGGTGTAATATACACCATCAGCAGAACTTTATCCGTGGAGAATATAAAGAGCTAATGAACCTCAGAATTTAAACTAGAAAATGGAAATTAAATACCCATTTTACAAATGGGAAAACTGAAATCCTCAATTGATTTGAATGACTTACCCAAGGTCCAACACAAAATGAAAATCTTGGATTATGGCCTCATCATAATTTTAAGACTAGAAAACAACATCTCCTGGCTAGTTAAGAAGTTTCAGAGTTTTATGTAAAATCACTACTGAATACTGGGCTAAGCTGGTAAGCAGTCCAAAATATTGAACTATTATTTATCTTAAAATTCAATAAAAGCCTATGCTCAGAAAGCAATTAAGGAAGATTAATTAACCAATGCTTTCTCTATTCTTTGGAAATCTGGTAATTTCTACCAGGATATTTTCATTACATTATCTTCTTTTTTTAAAATTATACTACGTATAATGGAAATGTATAAGTATAATGGAACCATGGAAATGTACTGAGGAAAGGAGCCAGAAACACCAAAAAACTTTTTGATTGTTTATAGGAAATTGACTTAAGAAGATGTGCAAGCAATTGTCATTTCCTCAAATAGGACACTATTTAACTGAATTAACTTGTCTTCAGTTGAAGTATGGTTTTATTGTCCATTTCCTTCTGTACTCATTTAGCTCTGCTTTTAAACATCCAGATGCTACACCATTTAGTGCCTGTATGTTTAATGTTAATATTACTTCGTTATTTATATTACATTTTAGCAAGATGTAGTTTGCTTCCCTTTCTCTTTTAATTAGATCCTTTTTTGCTGTTGCTTTGTCTGAGATCATGATAGCTACACTCACTGTTTTTTTTTTTCAACTTCAGCTTAATAAATTGTACACCAATCTCTTACCTTTACTCTGTGTATGTCTTTGTGTTTCAGATGTATCCTTGTAAACAGTATATTGTAGGATTCCTGTTTTTAATCCTTTCTGCTATTGGCTTCCATTTTATGAGTGACTTCAGCTCATTGAAATTTACATTATGACTGCATTTTTTTCCATTCTACTTTCCTTTTGTTTGTCCTCCTCTGTCTCTCTTACTTTTCATCCTGTCCCTCTTCACAAATGTTTTACTTTTGACCACTGTCTCCCTTAATCTACTTTCCCTTATATCACTCCCTTTTTACTTTCCTATAGAATAGGATAGATTTCAATATTCAACTGAGTATATATATTATTCCTTCTTTAAGCCAATTCTGATAAGAGAAAAGTTCAAGCATTTTCCATCTCTCCACACCCAACTTCCCCTCTGTGATACCTTTCCCATGTTCTTTAAAGTGACATCATTTATTCCATTCTATCTCCCCCTTCCCTTTCCTCCCAGTGCAATTTTCTTTCTCACCACTCCCCCCCCTTTTTGGATATCATTTAGGGAATTCATTAATCAATCATAGTTAATTCATACTTGTACCTTCTGTCTATGTATACTCCTATTTACCTTCATACTAATGAAGTTCTTAAGAGTTACAAATACCATTTTTGCCATGTAGGAATATAAATAGTCTAACCTTTTCTGAATCTATTTTTCCTTTTTCTTGTTCCTCTTTTACCTTTTTATGTTTCTCTTGAGTCTTGTATCTAAAGATTTTTTTTTATTTCAACTCTGATCTTTTAATTAGGAGTGATAGAAAGTCCTCTGTTTCATTAAATGTTCATTTTTCAACCCCTGAAGGGTTTGGTGTTGCATTAGCATTTCTAATTCTAGAACAATATAATAGGTAGATGAGGGGAATTGCTTAGCAATCAAGAGAATATATTTTATGTTCATATTTATCTATCAAAGTGACATTATAGGGACCAAAAGTGATTTCTATATGCACAGGTATATTTCTATATATAGACATGTTTAAAGATAATGAAAACCTATTTACTTATTAGAACACTATTATAATTTCAAAGTAGTAGAAGTAGAAAGCAATCACTGGTATTCTTTAGCTTACCACTCTTGTTTACACTATAAATTCTTCACATAACTGAGTTTTAACATTTGTAATTTTTATTCCTTTCAAAAGTTGTGAATTGCCTTCTGTTCATCATTGGCTGTTACTGCAGCCTTTGGGCTCAGGACAGTTAGTCAATAAACATTTATTAAGGATCTACTGTATGTGGGAGACCGCATTAAGCACTGATGATGCAAACAAAAACAAAAAAAAAATTCTTTTCTCTCAATGAGTTCACAGTCTATTAGAGGAGATAACATGCAAATGGATTTATAAAAAAGCTATATGCAGGGTAAATAAGAGACAATCAACAGTAGGAAGGTATTAGACTTAAGGGAGGATCAGGAAAGACCTCTTGTAGAACACTGAATTTTAACTGAGACTTGAAGAAGTCAGGGGAACCAGGAGGCAGTGATGAGGAAGAAAAGCATTCTGAGCTTGTTGGTAGCTGGTGAAAATGCCTAGAGTTAGGGGATAGAATGTTTTGTTCTAGAGACAGCAAGGAGGCCAATGTCACTCAATCCCAGATTATATTGTAGAAAGAAGGGATGTTGTAAGGTGCAGGAAGACTGGATAGGTATAATGGGATTCATGTGATGAAAGGCTTTGAATTTTATAGAGAATAAGGGAATTTTATATTTGATCCCAAGGGTGATAGGGACCCACCAGAGTTTATTGAATAGGGAAATGACTATGAATCGATAACATAGATATCATTGGTATAATTGCCTCTAGAATATAACATATAGGATCAATTAAAAATGCATATCTGTTGTACAGGAAGAACTTGAATACGTGTGCAGAAACTCCTTATCAGAACAATGACTACTATATGATCGCGTTCATTTTTTTTGGTCACGACAACTCATGAAATATGAAAAAGAAATGCTTGATTTGAGAAAACATGGGAGACTTGTGCATAAACTGTATTTAAGTGATGCAGAGTTGCGTGAAATCGTTGTCCCCATTCTCTCTTTCAGTCATAAGAACTCATGGACAAGACAAAAGTCAAGATAAGTGGTAATAGTTCAAGATACAGTGGATGTAGTGTTTTCCACATCTGACCAAATTCTAAGTGCTCCACAGTGCCTGATTCAGCTGCCTTCAAGACCATTGGAACGAATTGTTCTCATCTGCTCATCCCACAGGTGGAAATCTTTACATGCTTGGAATAAACATTCCCTTAACTCGCCAATGGTTTTGAGGTCAGTTGATTACCCTCAAGCCAGTTTAGCCCATCTGGCTAGACAGTTTTACTGGGGTGTGGTTGTGACACATATTCCAGCTTCTTTGAGCAATACATGAGAGTCGAGTAAAAGGCAGTCATCAAAGGTGTATGAGTAGCCCTGAACAGGGATTGGCAAGCCCTCACACCAGAGTTACTAGTCTTCCCTGAACACCCCATATATCCATTGATAAATGATCAAAGGATATGAATAAGCAATTTTCAAAAGAAGAAATCAAAGTTATTTATAATAATGTTTAAAAATGCTCTAAATCACTATCAGAAAAATGTGAATTAAAACAACTCTTAGATTGGCAAATACAATAAAAAGAGAAAATGACAAATATTAGAAAGGATATGAAAAATTGGGAAACTAATGTACTGTTAGTGGAGTTGTGAATTGATCCAACCATTCTGGAGAACAATTTGGAACTATGACCAAAAGGGCTATAAAACTGTGCCTAGTTTTTGACCCAACAATACCACTACTAGGTCTGTATTCCAAATAAATTCAAGGAAAAGAAAGCATATATACAAAAGTAGTTGTAATGGATCTTACAATGATGACAAAGAATTAGACATTCAGGGGATGCCTACTAATGGGAAATGGCTGAAAAAGTTACGGTTACATGACTGCGATGGAATATTATTGTGCAATAAGAATTGACAAGCAGGATGGTGTCATAAAAACCTGGGAAGATCTATAATTTATTGATAAAAAGCAAAGTGAGTAGCACCAGATCCCTATACATAGTACCAGCAATATTTCACTGAGGATCAACTATGAAAGACTTGGGTACTCTGGTTAATACTATGATCCAAGAAAATTCCAAAGGACCTTTGGTTAAAAATGTTATCCAGCTCCAGAGAGGGAATTGATGAATTAGGGGCACAAATTGAAGTATGATTTTTTAACTTAATTTTTCTTTTTTTTTTCTTTTTTTTTTACAACATGACTAATATGGAAATACATTTTTCATGATTTCACATGTATGATCAATATATTACTTACCTTCTTAATGGGTGGGAGATCAGGTGCAGGGAGAGAATTTGGATCTCAAAATTAAAAAAAAGAATGCTAGAATATACAATTAAAAAATAAATAGAAACAAGTGAAGGAATGGAAGGGTTGCAATTCACATCAGGGGAAAAAGCACCTAAATGGATGAAATCATATATTTTCAAAACACCGAAGTACCAATTAACTTAGAAAACAACTTACTCTCCCTAGTGTCTCCATGCATAAAAGACTATTCTCATCTATAAATGAGTCCAGTGACTCCTACAAGATGCAGTGAAAGAAAGGTAACATGGAGTGGGGAAGAGAGAGAGAGAGAGAGAGAGAGAGAGAGAGAGAGAGAGAGAGCGAGAGAGAGAGAGAGGGAGAGAGAGATTCTGGATACTACACCATGTCATTTGATAAAGCAAACTGTATGTGTGTGTATGCATGTGTGTGCACACATATGCACACATGTGTGTATAATGAAACATTACTCATCCACACATATATCTCACAACTCATTGACATCGTTGTTCTGTTTAGTAGAAACATTATAACATTTAGTAGAAACATTCATTTCAAACGATGGTACTTACAGTCTTACCATTTCCTTAGATTTCTCTCCAAACAATGGGCTTTTGTAAGTGGTTTGGGAAATTGGAATCTTCCTGTCAGAATGAGTTAGGCTTGTATGAACTTTAATGTTAATGATAATATGAATTATGCAAAAAATAACAATCACAATCCACATTTGTGAAGTAAATTTCACCTCTTAGTTAAGTTGTTACAGCAAGATAGAGGAACTGAACTGGCAACTACCACATGGAAACACTCTGGGAGTCCTGTGTTTAGGAATGCCAAGTACAGCACTTGTAACATTTCATTGTTATAAAAATCATGTTTCAGACCAAAGATATAGAACTCTTTCCCAGAGGAAAATACCATATTATTTTAATTAAACACCAGCCAACCAAAGTACTTAAGAACTCTTGGCTTTAAAGTTTATTGGAGTAGATGTATTGCATAGCCTGTAATAAAAAAACTCAAGGACAGTGTAGATTGATTGGTTTGTGCCTTTCTTTTAGGAATATTTTTCTGGATTTTGCTGATAGCTACCACCTCATTAGATGCAAGTAGTGTTTAAAAGCCTGGAAAAGTGATAAGCCTTTCTTGTCTTCATTTTTTTTGTTCTCCAGACTAACTAGTAATATTTTAGGCTCAAAAGTAGCTAAGTGACACATTGAAGAGGATATTAGATTTGGAGTCAGGAAGACTTGAAGTTGAATTCTGCCAGTGATATTTACTAACTACGACTCTGGGCAAGTCATTTAATTTCTCAGCCTCAGTTTCCTCTCTATAAAATTAGGATAATAAAATAATATCATAGAAATATTGCAAGGAACAAATTATATAACATGTGTAAACTGATTTGTGAATCTTAAAGTGTTACTTAAATGGTACATATTTTTACTATTTTTCTTTTGACATTCTGTGTGAGGATCCTTAAGGAATATAGCAGCCATGATAATTAAAACAGAAATAACCACCCAGTCACAATCTACTACTTTTTTTAATTAGCCACGAACATAAGTGAGATGATAAGTTCCAAAACATCGAATACCCTGTTGGCATTCATTGCCTGATATTTAAGTTTTACTTTGGAAGCATAAATATAAATATAATTTTACTCAGAAGACATGAGTGTGAATGTTCACCAAACCTTGCCATAGAGAAAAAAAGGACAAAATCTACACAATCATCAATTTCTGTTATGATCTCAGTCACTTAGTGGGTCCAAGAAGATGAGAAAAATCAGTAGCTCAGTAGTGTGACAATGAATTAAACTTCCATTATCTGTGAATGTTATACAGTAAGAAGCATTTGGAGAGTTTCAAAGATTTGGGACGTATAGGAGGGCAGGGCAGCTTGACTACTGAATGATGTCTGCCAGTGGAGACAGAGTGGGTCAGAGCTCCAGGATATTTCAGGATAGAGAAGACTACCATTGACTGACTGAAAACAAATGAG
Organism: Potorous gilbertii; assembly: GCA_028658325.1. Classification (NCBI taxonomy): domain Eukaryota; kingdom Metazoa; phylum Chordata; class Mammalia; order Diprotodontia; family Potoroidae; genus Potorous; species Potorous gilbertii. Next base: position 627,183,814 of record CM053769.1, on the reverse strand, counting down.
GCAAAGAACAGTTCTGGTGAACTGAGCCAATGTTGACAGAGGAGACAAACAGCACTCAACTGGTGTTAAAAAAAATGAGGAGAAAATGAAAATTCACCTCATGTTCAACCTCCAACTCACAGCATAAGCCTTATCCTGATAAAACTGGTTAGTAGAAAGAACAAAGACAATATGAAACTATTAATAGAATATTTAAGAAAAAATAAAACAAAAGAAAACAATTAATTATTGTGGATTTGAATAGAAATCTGGGTATCTAAGTTCTTAATGCTTGTACAACTTCCAACCATATCAAGCAAAAAGTCATCAAATGAATGGGGCTAATGAGACAATGATGACAAGGATATCATAATTTATTCCCTATGAGTGTCAAAGACTCTCTGACAGGCTAGAATCACAAAAATTTAATGTAATTAAATTTAATTTGATAAATAAGTTAAAAGTGAGTAATATGTACATGGAATTGGAGATAGGACAAAAATAGCCTTTCCTTACACAGAACTTCTATCCTATTAGTGCTATTCTCCCTCTCCACCCCACTCCCATTATTAGGTTGCATAATTAATTTTATTTTTTAATATTTTAATTTATTATTTATTTTAACATTCTTTTAAAATTTGAGGTCTAAACCAAAATACTACCCTCCCATTCCCTTCACTACCCACTGAGAAGGCAAACAATATGATATTCATCATACATGTGAAATCATGTGAAACATATTTCCATATTGGCCATATTTTAAAAAAACATAAAATGAGAAAATAATACTTCAATTTGCCCTCAGAGTTCATCAGTTCTCTCTCTGGTGGTAGATGGAATGTTTTCATTATGAGTTCTTTGGAACTAGCCAAGTATTTCATCAATGATCATCCTTACAACATTGCTGTTAGCATGCACAATGATCTCTTGGTTCTTCTCACTTTGCTTTGCATCAATTCACATTGATCTTACCTTGTTTTTTTTCTGAAACCATCCCCTTTGTCATTTCTTATAGTCCAGTATTACTCCATCACAATCATACTTATACAATGATTCCCCAGTTGATGAGTATCTCCTTGATTTCTAATTCTTTGCCACCACAAAAAAGTATTATAACTATTTTTGCACATATAGGTAATTTCCCTTTCCCTTTGATCTCGTTGGTGTACTGTCCCACTAGTGGTATTGCTAAGGCAAAGGGAATGCCTGATTTTACAACATTTGGGTATAGTTTCAAATTGTCTTCCAGAATGGTTGGATCAGGTCACTATTCTACCAGTAGTTAATTAGTGTATCTATTTTCACCTTCATCTCTTCCAGAATTTGTCATTTTTGATAAACATGAGGAGGTACCTCATAGTTGTTTTAATTTGAATTTCTCTAATCAATAGTGAGTTAGAGCATTTTATATGATTATAGAGAGCTTTGATTTCTTCTTCTGAAAACTTCCTGTTTGTATCTTTTGACCCTTTATTTAACAATTGAGAAACGGCTTGAATTCTTATAAATTTGATTCATCTCTGTACTCTGTAAATATCAGAGAAATGAGGATTTTATTAAAAAAACTTACTATAGAAAATTTTGATATCAATTGATTGCATATGATATCTTTAGCATAAAACAGTTTCCCTGATTATCTCTTTTAATTAAGTTTATTTTTGCTTTTGTTTTGTCTGAGATCATGATTGCTACCCCTGCCTCATTTGCTTCAGTTGAAGTATGTTAGATTCAACTCCAGCCCCTTTTTTGTACTCTGTGTGTCTTTCTGTTTAAATGTGTCTTGTAAAAAAAGTCCATTTTGGTGCAAAAGTCCATTTTGCTTCTAACCACTGCCTCCCTTAATCTACCCTCCTTTTTTTTTATAATCCCCTTTTCTATTGGTCTCTTCCCCTCCTGTTTCCCTATTGGGCAAGTTACATTTCTATACACAACTGAATGTGTATATATAATCTTCCCTCTTTGAACCAGTTGTGATGAGAGTGAGGTTTAAAGCTTGACTGACACCTCCTATTCCCCCTCCCACTGTAAAAGTTCTCTTTTTGCACAGAAATCTCCCCATTCTACTTTTCCCTTTCCCGTTGTCCCAATGCATCCATTTTTCTGTAGCAGCAAGCACCCTAACACATCCAGGATAGACTGCTAGAACAGGTTCTTAGATCTGCTTTTCTAAAAGGAAAGCAATTTTTTGAAGGGTCAACAATCTTCTGTAATCACACATACCAACAGAGAAAATAAAAGCAGAGAAGTAAAGACCAACAGACAGGACTTCTAACTATTCTAAGTAATACATAGTTCAAAAGATAGCTCCAATTGTCTGTTCATTACATACATATAATATTTATCAGAGAGAAGCACCAACATCTGGTTTTTCAAAGCCAGGGACTCCTTAATGGCTACATACAGTCTCATCTGGCACACAAATCTTCTTCCAAAGAGTAAGCTCCCAAAGCAAAAACTCACCTCAGAATATAAGTACACTTTTCAGAGCCAGAGGGCAGGACCCAGGTGACCCAGTGCCTAGTTAGCAATTAACAAAAGGTGTGGACCTTCCTACAAAACAAATCTCCCCCAATCAAGCTACCTGTAATGGGCTCTACCAGAGGCCCATTAATGGGTGGGCAAGATCTTAACTCCATTAACATAAATCTAGTTAACATTATATTAACATTGCATTCTTATCCCTTCATTTTTTTGGAGATCATTCCAACATAATTGACTCACAACCATGCCCTCTGTATATGTAAATTCCTTTTAACTGTCTAATAATGATGAAGTTCTTAGGAGTTACATGTGCTAGTCTTTGCTTTGGAACTCTGAACGGGGCCCTTCTTCCTTGTGACCAACCACCAGAGTCCCTCTCTGCCCTGGAACTGCAACCCAGAACTGTGTATAGACAATAGAGTTGCCAATCAGTGACAGCTCTTCCCAGTACCAGCAAAGAGGCCCCTGTAACATCTTTTCTGATTAGTTATCTGACTCTTGCCCTCTCTTGACTGAGAGCTCCTGAAGCTGCTGTTGCAGCCCCTGTTGCTGTTCCAGAGTGGGTGGGCTCTGTATGACCCTCCACCCTGACCTCCTGAGATTTTTTTAGGCTAAAAAAATGTCTCACCCTCACCTTTTGTTGACTTTGACTTCCAAAAATTTGATTTGAGGTATTATTTTAAAGTTACTTGAAAGGGGATACTGGGAGAGTTCAATTGGGTGATTATCTCAGTCCTCCATCTTGGCTCCTCCTAGTGCTCTCCTTATACCTATTCTGTAACATCTTTATTTTCCTCTGGAATTTATCACATGTTCATTCTTACTACTCAACCTGAATCTTTCAGGTGACTGCCTAGGAGGCCCAATGTTTTATACTGTAAGCATTGCCTCCTGTCTTTCACAGCTTCAATGCCTTTATGCCAGACCCTAAACAAGGACTTCTCCTTTATTATCCTTTCATATTCTTGGATAGACAAGCTGGAGGATAGACACTTGAGGAGGAGAATGATTAACACTAACAAGGAAGCCGAAAGTATGTACTTTTGATTGATCATTTCTCTAGTTTTTCCACCTAAGGGGTTATAACTTTTTCATGCATAGTCTATTACTGCATTACCACACTTCCCTACCTTCTGCCCAGGACTCTAAGTTTATTTCTGGGGAAGGATCAGTTTCTTTCTTGACTCATGTCACTGCCTGACAAACTATTGAAAAATCTCCTGAGTAATGCTTAAGTCTCCCATAAGCTCACTATTGGAGGGTCCAAGATGGTGGAAAAAAACCAGAAAGTTGTTTGAGCTCTCCCCGTTACCCTTAGAAACAATGTTAAATCAAACCTCTAAATGGATTATGGAGTAACAGAACTCACAAAAAGATGGAGTGAAATAATTTTGCAGCTTAAGATAACTTAGAAAGACTTCAAAAAAGATCTCTCTCACTTTGGTAAAAAGTGACTACAGTCTAGTGAGGACAGTGTCTGAGCAAGCCAGTGGGAAGCTCTTAGCTGCAGCACTGATCAGCAAATGATGCCTCTTGGTCCTGGCTCAGCAAGCCAACAATGAGGTCTCCAGTCCCAGAGCAGAAGGCAAACTGTAAGCTTTGGAACACTGGCACAACAAGTGTTAGTAAGCTGGATTACCCCACTATAGTGGGCAAGCCACAAGCACTGAGGACTTAGTGGGGAAAGCCAGTAACTAGGTCTTTGACTCTAGCATAAGAAGCTTTGGATAGTGCCTCCTGTACTACCAGAGCAGAATTGAACTTTAAAAGTCATGAAATAGCCTGAAAAAATAAGCAAGAAACAAAAAAGAGTCCTGACCATAGAAAACTACTATGGTGACAGGGAAACTCAAAACACAAATTCAGAAGAGGACAATGTCAAAATTCTTCTATGTGAAGTCTCAAAGGAGAGTAAGAATTGGCCTAGACCCTAAAAAATCCTCTTGGAAGAGCTCAAAAAGGATCTTTAAAATCAAGTAAGAGAGGTAGAAGAGGAATTGGGAAAAGAAATAAGAGTTATTCAGGAGATTTGTGAAAAAAAAAAAGAGTCAACTTAGAAAAGGAAGTACAAAAAGTGACTAAAGAAAACATCTCCTTTAAAAGTAAAATTGACCAAATGAAAAAGGATGTACTTGACTTAAAAATTAGAATTGGGAAAGTGGAAGCTGATGACTCTAGGAGACATCAAGAATCAGTCAAACAAAATCAAAAGAATGAAAAGAATAGAAGAAAATGTAAAATACCTCTTTGGAAAAACAACTAACCTGGAAATAGATACAGTAGAGATAATTCAAGAATTATTAGACTACCTGAAGACCACAATCAAAAAAGAACCTGGACAGCATACTTCAATAAATTATCAAGGAAAACTGCTCAGAAGTCCTGGAACCAGAGGGTAAAATAATCATTGAAAGAATCCACTGATCACCTCCTGAAAGAGATCCCAAAATGAAAGCACCAAGGAATATTATAGAAAAATTCTAGGATTATCAGGTCAAGGAGAAAATACTTCAAGAATATAGAGAGAAACAACTAAAATATCAGTAAGCTGCAGTGAGGATTACACAGGATTTAGCAGCCTCTGCATTAAAGGTTCATAGGTCTTGGAATATGAGATTTTGTAAGTCAAAGAAGCTTAGATTACAATCAAGAATCAACTACCCAGGAAAATTCAGCATCATTTTTCAGGGTGAAATGATAGTCATTGAATGAAATAAGTGACTTTAAACTTTCCTGATGAAAAGAGCAAAACTGAACAAAAAAATTAAATCTTCAAATAGAAGACTGAAGAGAAATATAAAAAGGTAAACATGAAAGAACAAAAACATATTATTCAATAAGATTTAAATGATTTTCCCTACGCAGGAAGATGACACTTGTAATGTAGGAGACCTGTGTCTTTATTGTGGCAGTTAGAAGGAGTACACATACAGGGTATGGGTATAAGTTGACTTTGATATAATGATTTTAAAAATTAATTAGTTAAGAGGTGAAAAAAAGAGATTGTACTGGGAGAAGAGGAAAGGGAGAGGCATAATCAAGTAAATCACATCACAGGAAGAGGTGTAAAAGGCCTATTAAAGTGGAACAAAGGAAAGGAGTGGGTGAGCATTATTTAAACCTTAATCTCATTAGATTTGGCTCAAAGAAGGTATAACATATATTCTATACTCAGTTGAGTATAGAAATTTATCTTACCCTGTATGGAAGTAGGAGAGGAAAGGGGAAAGAAAAGAGGGGCTGAAAGAAGCATGGGTCAAAAGTAAAACTCTGGTGAGGAGGGAAAAGAAGAAAGGAGAGAGAAAAACAAAAATGGGATAAAATGGGATGGAGAGAGAGACAAAGATAGTTATCATAACTGTGAACATGACTGGGATAAAATCTAAGCAGATAGCAGAGTGAATTAAAAACCCCAATTCTACAATTTGTTGTTTAAAAAAAACACATCTGAAGCATAGAGATACACACAGAATAAAGGTAAGAAGTTGCAGCAGAATATATTATACTTGAGTTGAAGCAAAAAAAAAAACAGGCATAGCAATTCTGATCTCTGACAAAACAAAAACAAAAACAGATCTAATAAAAACAGATAAGGAAGGAAACTACTTATTGCCATAGATAATGAAGTAATATCAATACTAAACATGTATGCCAAAAGTGGTGTACCACCCAAATTCTCAGAGGACAAGTGAGTTACTGGAAGAAATAGATAGCAAAAGTATACTAGAGGGGAACCTCAACTTCCCCTTCTTAGAACTAAACAAATCTAACCACAAAATAAGTAAGAAAGAAGTTAAGGAGGTGAATAGAACTGCAAAAAACTTAGATATGATAGATTGCTGGAGAAAACTGAATGGGGATAGGAAAGAATATACCTTTTTCTCAGTGACACATGGAACCTACACAAAAATTGACCATGTATTAGGGCATTAATGCCTCACATTTAAATACAGAAAGGCAGAAAAGCTAAATGCACCCTTTTCAGATAAGGATGCAATAAAAATTACATGTACTAATGAGTCAAGGAAAGATAGGTTAAAAACTAATTGAAAACTAAATAATCTAAACCTGAAGAATGAGTCAAACAAAAAGTCATAGAAACATTCAATAAGTTCATCAAAGAGAATGACAATAATGAGACAACATACCAAAAAAAGAATGCAGCTAGAGCAGTTTATAGGGGAAATTTTATATCTCTAAATGTCTTACATGAATAAAATAGAGAAAGAGGAGATCAATGAATTGGGCATGATACTAAAAAAAAGTGAGAAAAATAGCAAATTAAAAATTCTGAAAAATCAAAAGAAATATTAATAAAAATTAAAAATAAAATTATTAAACAAATAAAAGAGTAGGTTTTATGAAAAAACTAGTTAAGGAGATAAAACTTTGATTAATTTGATTAGAAAAAGAAGAAAACCAAATTTCCAGTATCAAAACAGAAAGGGATAAATTCACTACCAATGAAGACGAAATTTAAGCAAAGATTAGTAGCTATTTTGCCCAATACTGTGTGCCAATAAATCTTATAGTCTTGGTAAAATGGATTAATATTTACTAAAATATAAGTTGCCCAGATTAACAGAAGGGGAAATAAAATATTTAAATAACATCATTTTAGAAAAAGAAATTAAACAAGCCATCAATGAATTCCCTAAGAAAAAATCCCCAGCATCAGACAGATATACAAGTGAATTCCACCAAACATTTAGAGAACAATGAATTTCAATACTATATAAACTATTTGGAAAAATAGGTGAAGGAATCCTACCAAATTCATTTTGTGACACAAATATGATGCTGATACCTAAACAAAGAAGAGTAAAAACAGAGAAAAAAAATTATGGACCAATTTCTCTAAAGAATATTGATGCAAACATTTAAAATGAAATATTAGCAAAGAAATTACATCAACTTAATATCAGGACAGCATACTATGTCCAGGTGGGATTGATAGCAGGAAGGCAGGGCTGGTTCAATATTAGGAAAACTATCATCATAATTGACTATACCAATAACAAAACTAATAGAAATCATATGATTTTCTCAATGAAGGAAGAAAAAGTTTCTGACAAAAATACCATAAATTTTAATAGGAATCTATTAAAATCACTAGAAAGCATAGGAATAAATTGAATTTTCCTTAAAATGACAAGCAATATCTATCTAATACCGTCAGCAAGCATTATGATAATGGACATGCCCTAGAAACATTCCCAATAAAATCAGAGGTGAAACAAGGATGTCCATTATCACCACTATTATTCAATATTGTACTAGAAATGTTAGCTTTAGAAACAGGAGAAAAAAAAGAAATCAAAGGAATCAGAATAAGTAAGGAGGAAATAAAACTATCACTCTTTGCAGATGATATGATGGAATACTAAGAAAATTCTAGACAATCAACTAAAAGTCTACTTGAAACAAGTAACAATTTTAACAAAGTTGCAGAATATAAAATAAATCCATATAAATCATCAGTGTTTCTTTATATTATCAACAATGTCCACCATCAAGAGATGGAAAGAGAAATTCTATTTGAAATAACTGCAGACAATATAAAATATTTGGATGTCTACCTGCCAAGACAAACCCAGGAACTATATGAATACAATTACAAAACACTTCGCAGAAATAAATTCAGATTTAATTACTGGAAAAAATATCAATTGCTCATGAGGAGGCTGAGCTAATAAAATAAAAATGATAATTCTACCTAAGTTAATTTACTTTTTCAGTGCCACACCAACCAAACTACCAGAAAATATTTTATAGAGCTAGAAAACATAATACAAAAATTCATCTGGAAAAAGAAAAGTTCAAGGGAATGAATAAAATAAATGCAAGGGAAGGTGATCTAGCTGTAACAGATTCAAAGCTATATTATCAAGCCATAATCACTGAAACTATTTGGTACTGGCTAAGAAAGAGTGGTAGATTAGTGAAATATCATAAGTACACAAGACACAATAGTAAATGATTATAGTAATGTACTGTTTCATAAACTCAAAGACTTCAGTTTCTGGGACAAGAACTCACTAGTTGACAAAAACTGTCAGCAAAACTGGAAAATAGTTTGGCAGAAACTAGGAATAGACCAACATTTCACACCTATACCAAGAGAAGGTCAAAATGAATACATGATTTTGACCTAAGGGATGATACAAATTAGGAGAACAAGGAATAGCTTACCTGTTAGATATATGGAGATGGGAAGAATTTATGACCAAACAAGTGACAAAGAACATCATGAAATGCAAGACTGATACTTGAGTACATTAAATTAAAAAAGGGGGCAACCAAGAATAGAAGGAAAGCAGAAAGCTGGGAAATGGTTTTTACAGTCAGTGTTTTGGATAAAGACCTCATTTCTCAAATATATAAAGAACTGAATCAAATTTATAATAATACAAATCATTCCTCAATTGATAAATGATTAAAGGTAGTTTTCAGATGAAGAAATTAGAACTATCTGTAATCATATGAAAAAATGTTCTAAATTACTATTGATTAGAGAAATGGAAATTAAAACAACTCTGATGTACCACTTCCTACCTATCAGATTGGTTAATATGACAGAAAAATAAAATTATAAATGTTGGAGAAGATGTGAGAAAATTGGGTTACTAGTGCATAATGAGTGGAATTGTGAACTGACCCAGCCATTCTGGAGAGCAATTTGGAATTATATCCAACAGGCTATAAAACTGTGCATACCTTTTGATCCAGTAACCACTACTAGATCTGTATCCAAAAAAGATCATAAAAAAGGGGAAAGGACCCACATGTACAAAAATATTTATAGCAGTTTTTTTTATGGTGACCAAGAATTGGCCACTGATGGAATGCCCATCAATTGGGGAATGCTTGAACAAGTTGTATATGAATGTAAAGGAATACTATTGTGATATAAGAAATGATGAACAGGGAAATGTCAGAAAATCCTGGAAAAATTTACATGAACTGATGCTGAGTGAAATGAGTAGAACCAGGAGAACATTGTATGTAGCAACAGCAACATTGTGTTAGCTATCATAGACTTAGCCCTTCTCAACAATACAATGATCTAAGACAATTCCAGAGGGCTCATAATAGAAAATGCTGATCACATCCAGAGGAAGAACTATGGAGTCTGATCGCAGATTGAAACATATTTTTCACTATTTTATTGTTTTTTTTAAAATTTCTCATGGTTTTTCTATTTTGTTCTAATTCTTCTCTCACGGTATGAGTGTGGAAATGTGTTTAACGTGACTGTACATGTATGACCTCTATCAGATTTCCTGCCATCTTGGGGAAGGAAGGAGGGAAAAAAATTTGGAACTCAAAATTTTACAAAAATGCAGGTTGAAAAATACCTTTACATGTAATTGGAAAAAAATACTTTTAAGAAAAAAAGTCCATTATCCTTTCAAGTGAGTAACAAGTTCCTCAAGTCCTACATAAGTAGGTAATACACAATATGGCTCTCAGAGGTAGACCAACGTTTGTTTCACCCACTACAAAAAGTCTTTATGACAAGCTATGCAAAGGGGTGAAAGGAGGAAGAGAATTTCAACCTGAAAACATCAATTGAACAAAAAAAGTGTTAAATTTTTTTTTAAATGCACATGACACAGGTATCACAGAGTCCATGAAAAAGATATAACTACCAAACACTGAAATAATCTACTAGACTTCTCCTGAATGAAGAAACAATCAATTTTTATCACTATCTCATAATAAAAATCTAGCCATGAACTGGGTCTCCTTATCTCCCCCAGGCTGGAATTGCAATGTCCGCTCACTCCTTGACCTCACCTCTTGTCTGGATGTGATCTTCTGCCATGAGGGCACTCACAAATCCTTAGTAAGCCTGAGGTTCCCTTGCTACCCACCCACTTCCAGAGGCTCACCAGTTTGGTACTAAATAGTAACTGTTTCTCTTTTACCCAAGAACCCTGAGGGTCTTTGATTAAAGAGGCCAACCCTTGAGAAACTACTTAAAGAAGCCTATTTCACTCCAAGTGAAAATGCTGTAAGAGATTAACCTGAAAGGACCAGGGTTTCACATTGCATTCTGGGCCATCTCCAGCATTCCTGATGAATATCAGGCCACTGGATTTAGATGGCACAGGAGAAGAAAGTGAGGTTGGTGACCTTGTACTGAAAGTCATGCATCATCTTGATGTCATGATCCTCTTCAAAAATGGACAAAAGACAGTCAGACTCATTAACTCACCTTATCAACATCATCACTTCTGTAGCTCAGAACTATGGCACTCAAGCAATCCAGTATCTTCAACTACCTCAGATATCAGGCATTAGAAGAGGGCATCAACATGTGTGGAGGAAAAGTTATTTATTATGCACTTACTTTATGCAAAGAATAATATTAAACTTTAGGAATACAAATAGAAAAGGAAAGCAGTCTGCTCATAATTAGGTCACATTTTAGTGGAGGAAACAGCACCTATGGGAGATTTTAATTTCAAGGAACACGGAATGGTCAGGTTGTTCTTAGGTTGAAGTAGCAAAGCATGTGATTATGTATCTTTTAAAATTTCATTACTATTAATAAAACCATACTGGTTTCTGCTTTTGATCTGTTTTTGATCTTGCCAGGGACTTTAGGGGTGATAGTTTTCTTTTCTAAGTCTCTAGTAGCTATAGCTGCTGAGTTAGTCAGAAAGGAAGTTGCCAAGTTTGCTTCTCTGTACTGAAGGCCAGACCATCAGTGTGAGGAGGTGTTACTATTCCTACGGTTCTTAGGGTTTCTTGATCTGTTGGTGCCAGTTACTGTTGATAGAGGATTCAGCCACTGTTAACTAACCCACTGAAAAATAGGAGAGGTCATATTTTTCAAAAAAAAAAAAAAGAAGGAAAGTATAGAGTCTGCAAGGCTCTAGAGGCAGCCAGATAACTCAGTGGATAGAGCCCTGAGCCTGGGGTCAGGCAGGCCTGAGTTCAAATTTGACCTCACTAACTGTGTGACCCTGGGCAAGTCACTTAACCTCTGTTTGCCTTAATCCACTGGAGCAGGAAATGACAAACCACTCCAGTATCTTTGCCAAGAAAACCCCATATAAGATCACAAAGAATCGGCATGACTAAATGACTGAATAATAACAAGATCCTGGAAAGCATAGACTGGTGAGCTTAATCATTGACTCTCCCTCAAAATACAGACACTTTATGTCTGCTTACCAAACACTCCCCATTCACTTTGGCCCTTTCCCATCTAAGCAACACTCATAAATATTACAGAGTGTTGGCAAGGTCCAGAATTCTTGGCTTCATATGCCAACTGCTTCAGTTCTTTAGTGTTAGGGCAGCAGTTCATAGAGGAGACTCTTCTTTTCAGGGAATCACGCTGTTATTTTTTTCCCATTAAGTGACTACTATTCAACTACTATGAAAATCAGAAATTTCCATGCATTTTTTCACCCATGAAAATTTTCCAAAGCTGGAAATATCCTGTGCTCAAAAAGGAAATAGAATAGAAGGAGGTGTCCAACTGTAGAATCAGAAACACCCTTTTTGGTTCACCAGCACAAGAAATGTACTCTTTCTTGCCGGGTGCTTCTCCTACAAATCACCCACCATTTTCTGCTCGTTACGAGGAGGGAAGCCAGAGGGAAAAATACTTTGCTCACAATTTTAACCCTCTGGATGCACTCAGATGTGGAAGTTCAAGAAAGAGAAAGCTTTTGAAAAAGGAAAGATAAAAAAATGAGCTATTTCTCAGCACAATAGAGGAGACCGCTCCCAAGGTCAGTCTATCTCTGCTAACTCTCAGTGGCTTGTTTTCTTGGAGGCAGCATCAGTCAATGAGGATCAATCTGAGAAATTTCCCTACTTCTTTCATAAAATAACCGAGGTTAATGTCCACCTCCATGGAAAATCCATTCTGGCAAAGGTCATGAAGTTTATTGAGAAAACCCATCAAAAGAATTAGAGGTTCTCTTGGCGACCTCTCACAACCTGACATTACAATTATTCTTTCCAAATCAACCGTCTATCTCCATTTGAGCCCTTATCCAACAGGTGATGTCAGAAAATATTAGAGCTAGAAGGAACTTGGGAGGTAATAATTTAATTTTCTCATACTACAAGCATGGAAACAGAAGCCTAATGAGTTTAAGCGACCAGCCAATGGGCTTCTTGTTAATTCATTGAAGAGTCTAGACTAAGACTCAGATTTTTGACTCCAAGTCATGTGTCTGATTCATATAAGAATAAAATTATTCAATAATAAAAATGTATAGTTAGTGATTTATTATATGCATGCCTATACTCTAAGCAAAACCCTCTTACAAAGATCCTTTGTCTACTAAAGCATACTAGCTTTGTACATGAAACATAGTCATCTTTCTTCCTTTGTCTCCTCGTATCCACCCTCTAATTAGAAACATGTATGTAAAACCACGGGTCATCCACTTTTTGAACCACTTTTTTATATAGAAGGCTTTGAATTGTCATAGGGAAACAGAATTTTTTTTAACCTATTCTTGTCAATTGTGCTATAAATATTTTTGTTTTATTGTACAGTTTAAATGCTGTATTTTAGGTTCATTATCGATCTTAGAACCTTAGGGTTGGAAAAGATCTTGGAAGATATTCAGTCCATTATTCAAACCAGTACAAGCATCTTTCTTATAACATCCTTGACAGATAGTGTTAGTTTGGAGTATACATTTTTAGTGACAGCTTGACTGTGTCTACTTGATGTCTAACAGAGGCAGCTAGGAGGAAGCAGGAAGATCCCTGCGTGTGCAGTCATAGGACCTGGATTTGGACCCTGGCTCTGCTGCCTTACCATTCATGTGACCTTAGAGCAATCATTGAATCTCTGTGATCTTCAGTTTATTCAACTGCAAAGCTGGTTGAATATGATGATTTCTGGGCTCAGTCTTTCTAGTTTTAAGTCCTCTGAATTCAATGTCAAATTCTGAGTGAAAATAATTTTTAAAATGAGCATTGATTTTTTTCTCCTTTTATATACACACAGAACATACACACATATGTGTGTATGTATGCATATATATACATATGTATGGAGTACATATGAATATGTGGCAAAATATGAGCTACATATGCTCAAATACTTCCATAATTTCTTTTCTCTAGACTTCTAGGTAATCTGTCACCCAAAGCAAATTGTTCAAATAAATCAACACATGCTTATTGAACATTTTATTCACATTCATTTTTCTTGGTATTAATGGTTTTTAAAAAATCACTTTTTTCATGTTGACAACATGACAAAGGTACTATAAACATCTATTACAGCCCTTTTAACAGTGAATAAATTAAGGTCTTTGTGATTTACCCAAGGTGACCCTTCTGTTGGAGCTGGGAATTCAGACACATACCTTCTAGTTACAAGTCCAATGCCATTTTCACTACTCCATGTTGTCTCTCTAACATGCGCTTAGAATTGTGTCATGCCATTGAAGTTTAAGTAGAATTATAAGATTTGATCCCTGCCTTCAAATAGATTTTAATCCATTTGGAGAGATAAGACTAACATACAAAATAATAGCTAAGTTTAAAGTATGAATGAGATAGGTGTGATTATAAAACCATGTGATAGATCTTTAAGAAAACATAACAAAGCTTATATTTCCAAATATATACTGACTGTCCCCTTCCAGGCAGTCCCCTTGGGAGGCCACACATGTTTTCTATTGCTTAAAATATTTTTTGGAATACATCTTTTAGAGCTGCCTCAGAGATTGGCACGTTCTTTTGACTACCCCCATTGGTGGCAAATGTTGGTCCTTTGAGGATGGGTTTGACTTTTGAAAAATTCCAAAACTCATTCAGCATCCAATCTGGTTAACATTGTTTTTTCTCCAGTGGTCCACTAAAGACTGGAATTGTGTCCATATGGAATTCTTAGTTTTAAGGGGGTCATAGTGGATACTATTAGAAACCAGTTTATAAAAATGAGGAGGATCTAATAGATGGAAGCGAACAATTGAGACTTCATTTGGAATGTTAATTATAGTCAAGGATGACTCAAACATTTACACAAATAAGAAAAAATATTGGCAACAAACCCCTCACTTGTGTTATTTGGTGGAGCACACACTATGAATATTTATTGCTTCATCAGGTCGAGTTTCCACTAGAAAAGGAAATCTGATTTTAGAGGATAGAAAGAACATGGACCTAAAGGTTGGGAATCTTGGATTCTAGTCTCAACAGCAAAGTCTTACTGTAGGATCCTGGCAAATTGTTTTTCCTTTCTAAACCAGTTTATTCATCCATAAAATGGGACTACTGGACTAGTTAACCTTTAGTTTCTTCTTCACTTCTGACCTTCTATGATTTAGTTTCTAAGACTTTTTAAAAATCATTTTGAGGATCATAGGGTTGGTAGTTAAAAGAGGATTCCTATTCATGTAAGATTGGACAGAATATCCTTTCAGATCCTTTTCAACCATGAGATTCTGGGATTCTGTGAATATGAAGCTTAATAATGTTCTTGGTTCAGAACATTATTAATCAAGTTACTAAATTAAGTCTTATAGAGGTAAGGATAAATTATTCATTCATAAGTAAAAATTAGAGGATTGGATGAAATGATCCCAAAGATCTTAGCTCTCACATTTAATGTATGATCACATGATCTGATTAAAAGTAGTTTCAAAGAACTTCCATCTTTTGAGCAAGGTAGAATCATTGTAGTCAGTTCACACTCGTTGAAGGTGACTATTTTTGAAGAAGATGATGTTTATTTTTATATATACATACGTTGGCATGTGATCTTCTATGCATCATTTTGTATTGCATTTTTCACTGCCATTTAATACATATTCAATTATTTTACAGACTCCCCAGAGATAAGATAACATGACTTGGGAATAAGCGAAGGTAAAGGAATAAGCATTTATTTAGTGCCTACTATAGGCTTAAGTGTTTTATAAATATTATCTTTTTTGATCCTGACCACAAGTCTGGAAAGTAAGTACTATCATGATCTCCATTTTATAGTTGAAGCAGACAGGGGTTAAAGGACTTGCCCAAGGTATCCTAGTTAATAATATTATTATAATAATGTGTCAGATTTGAACTCAAGTTTTCCTGACTTCAGGTCTAGTAATCTGTCTACTGGGCTACCTAGCTGCCTTGTGCCTTACATAGCTCCCACACTACCTAGTACATAGTCAGTGCTCAATGAATAGTATTAACCTTAATAAAGTAAAAGTTCAGTTGTGCAAAATAGACTATAACTACTGTTGAAGTATAGAGGAGAGAGATGCCTGTAATGGTGAGGGAATTTAAAGATCTTCCTTGCCTCTTAATAGGTCTATGTGACCTGCTTTGAGCTTGGGCCTAGCCCACAGATTGAGTCACATGAAACCCATGGTGGGAGGAGCTTGCTGAATGGATGGAGAAGGAAGGGTGGAGCTGAGAGACAGTGAGGCAGAGCTGAGAGAAAGAGTAGGCAGAGCAGAGCAGCTAGCATGAGTGAGAGAGGGAGTGATTTTGTATAAAGGAGTTTGTGGAGAGGACTGATGGAGGGAAGGCTTTGGGGAAGGCCATGCTACCTGCATTGATGGTATGTATAGATATATTCTTTGTTACTATGATGGATTTGGCTTTCTGGTATCTGAATAAATATTTT
The DNA here is from genome assembly GCA_028658325.1 of Potorous gilbertii. Lineage (NCBI taxonomy): Eukaryota > Metazoa > Chordata > Mammalia > Diprotodontia > Potoroidae > Potorous > Potorous gilbertii. The sequence goes on along the minus strand of CM053769.1, from coordinate 627,167,739 downwards.
AGTTTCATTTTTGAAGAACAGAGTTTGTATTTTGTGAATTTACCCTGGAAATATGCATGTATATCCATAGAGGCTACTGAGGGTATCCCATTGGTATTTCAATCCCTGAAGGCTGTTGTAGTCACAGAAGGATGCACAGAGGAGTACACCTTTAGTAGATTTTAGAGGATATATAGAGTTGTAGAACTGGGATAGGTTGGTGGGGGCAGGAAGAAAAGACAGTATTCTAGACAAGGGGATACAACTTTAGTTGCATCCATCAACATGTGACCAAGGACGTGTTGTTTTTGTGGGACTCAGAGGAATCTAGTCTAACTAGTAGAGTAGAAATCTAAATAAATTCTAAATAAACTGCAGGTTATTAAGCAGAGGTAGCCATATACTGATGGCCCATTATAAAGAGCATGACTCTGGGATCTAAAAGGCTCTGCCAGTGAAATACCAATTCTCACAGGTGTGGAAAACTCTTTACTTTGTATACAAACACACACACACACACACTCTCACACCGCATACATATATATGGGCAAAGTCCTTTACTTTGTCCACACATACATACATGAATGTATGTGTATATGTGTATGTATATATATATATCTATATATATATATATTTATGAAATCTGTGTAACTACTGAACTATCAGAATCTAATCACAGTAAATCCTGTGAGAAATGTCATCAAATTGGCTTGAGGGTAATAGATTGCCTTCAAAGAGGCAGCATGGGACAGTAGAAAGAAAAATTATCTTCGAGACAAAATATGAGTTCAAATACTGGTTCTGCCATTTACTGTGTGATATTAGCAAACTTCTTAAAAATCTTTTGGCCTCAGTTTCCACATGTTCAAAAAAGGGGATTGGATTAGATGACATCCAATGTCCATTTCAACTCTATGGTTAATGATCTTGTGATTCTCAGTATTTTTTCCCCAGAAACCCTTAAGACCATCTACTTGTTTATGGAGAGAGTGCCCTCCTTGATGCAGTCACAGCTATTTGATGGATTAATGGACTGACATTCTGTAGCACATTGGGAAAGGGAGGGTGGAATGGTTAGGAGATTGGAAATCATGCTATAGGAAGAACACAAAATAATGGGACAAATTTAACGTGAAGAAGAGAGAACTCAGGGCAGACATGATTGTTTTTTTTCAAATATTTGAAGGGCTATTATATAAAAGAAGGATTAAATTTTATTAGTCTGGTTCCAAAAAAGCCAAAAGAAAGATGTTGCAGAGACAGATTTGGAACCAATATAAGAAAAAATATTTCTGATAATTAGAGTTGCTTTGGAGGGAAATGGATTGCTTTAGTAAGCAGATAGAACATCACTACTGATAGAGGATTATTTGTTAGGGATGTTACAGATACTGTGCTTCAGGTCAGACTAGATGACCTTGGGAGTATCTTCTTATTGCTAAGGTTTGATGATGAGATTGGACTGAAGCAGGAAAGCCCTGGAATCATGAAAGCTACAGAGGGGTTTGTACTAATCAAGATATGGGATCCAATTAAAGCAGAAGTGTTATTTTTTTCAAGTTGAATTAACAAAATAATTACTCTTCTGGTTGTCCATGTTACACTGTGTGTAAAGATAAAAAAGGCAAGAAGGAAAGAAACCTACATAAATGGAAACAAAGAGAAGACAATGAAGAAAATGACTGACTGTACAGAAAGTCAGGTAAATGAGGTCACTAAAATGCTACAATAATTATAGAGGAAATAAATCTAGATTTGAATAGTCTCCAAAGAATTGTTTTTTGACACAATTTTATATGCTTCATAAATTTGAGGTCCTCATCTGGATATAATTGAGTCTTACCAATATCAGTCCAGAAAGTTATTTGTTGTTGATATTTAAGACATTGCCAAGTCTGAAAGGTCTTAGAGTAAATATTTTAGAATTACAAAAATGTCTAAGAAAACAAAATTAACTAAATATCAACAATTCTTTAATATTGACTCAGAGAATATGACACTGACTGAATATCAACCTTGAAAATATCTTATTTTCCCAAACACTTGGTTAGGAAAGCCTGAAGAGAAAAATCTAGCGACACTTCCTGAAGATGGACACTGAGAACTTCTATGATGAGGAAGTATGGCATAAGTTGAAGAGCATTGTGTAGTTTACCCTACCTGTATTCCCTTTTGAATATACATTGCAGTTTTGCAAAAGACTGACCTTACAGATCATAAGACTTTTTATTTCATTCAGAAGCACTAGTGACTAGTGGATATTCAGGAAGAGAGATTTAACTCTTATCTTCAACACATTTAGGCTGAGTGATGGAAGACAAGTCACTTAATCTCTCAGTGTCTCAGGCAACTTTGTTTTTTTGTGGGATGAGGCAGTGGAGGTTAAGCGACTTGCCCAAGGTCATACAGTAAGTGTAAAGTGCCTGAAGTCAAATTCAGGCCCTATTGACACCAGGGTACCATCTCGATGTTTTTTCCCAGGCAACTTATAAGACTGTAAGTTTAAAGAAGAGTTGCCCATCTGCAGTGATGTAGAAAGTTTCTGTACTTGGAGTTCTCTATACCAGTGAAATCACTGTATATTTTCTGTGGGTCTGATATTTCAATCCAGTCTTTTTCTGAATTCGTGTTATTAGTAAATTCCCCCAGGAAATCAAGAGTTCTTATACTGAGGTCCATTAACTTAAAGAAAAATTTAGACAAATCCTAAAACTAAATACATAATAAGAAAAGGAAAAGAAACATTATAAACTTAAATTTTAAAAATAAAATGAGAAAAGAAAATGTCATGTGCACAGCAGAAGATAGAGGATTCAGAATATATGGCAATAACTTATTTCAAGACAGCCTGCAACTGTGCATTGAGTTGAAAGCTGTCCATTTGTTCTTTGTTTCCTTGTAGGTTTTGTTTTGTTCCATTATAGACTTTTTGTTTTGTTCTTTTTTCCTTTTCCTGCTCCCTAGCTGCTATCCCAAAGCTACAATTGAGCATGGATATGTTTATATATAGGTACTGACATATGCATACACATGTAAATATATACACAGACATACATATATAAACATATACTTTCCCTAAGAGATTCTACTCTTAATTTTGTTTTTATGTTTATGCATATCTCTTTTTGTCCTATTTCTCCTAACTTCTCTACTTTATACCCACTTGCTACCTTGCCCTCCTATTACTTAACCTAACCCCACTCCAGTAATCCTTTCCTTATATCTATCAACTTTTAAAAATAACTTTATTTCAATATAAAAGGCAGCTAGGTGGTTCAGTGGATAAAGTGCTGATCCTGGACCTGAGTTCAACTCTGGCCTCAGATACTGACTAGTTGTGTGATCCTGGGCAAGTCACTTAACCCTGTTTGCCTTAGTTCCCATGTCTGTAAATGAGCTGGGGAAGACAATGACAAACCACTTCAATTTCACTGTCAAGAAAAATCCATTAGGTCACAAAGAATCAGACATGACTCAAATGACTAAACAAAGTTTCAATATATTTGATTTTGTTTCTAAGCCTATGGTTTTTTTTTATGTATTTAAAATACCGAAAAAAAGGGTCTATAGGCTGGTAAAGGGGTTGAAGACATAAAAGTGATTAAGAATTTTTGATCTAGTCCAATTTCTTTATTAGCCAATCTGCTCTTATCTAATCTTTATTTAACCATTTGGAAAATTGAAGTCCAGGGCAAAGAAATGACTTGCCAAAATTACTCATGGATAAGACAAGGCTGGGATTTGAACCCAGGCCCTTTAACCTCAAATGCCTCTGTGCCATCCTTTCTTGCCTGAATAATGTGGCAATAGGGATTTAAGATTACCAAGGCCATGTATGAATATAAAATAGAAAAAAATTAAAAAAGAAAATAGAAAAAAATACTATTAACTTCCACTAAATAGCGGAGGAACCAAAGAAAATCTCCAGGGAACTGTGTAGATATTCCATATAAATGCTGACAAAAATTGCATAGGTCAGGAGAGTATGAATGAGCTATGATCTGTATTGGTGGACAAAATACTAACTGAGATCCTGGATGAGACAGAGGAAAAGGAGGAGACAAGAGGAAGGGAACAAGCTTTTATTAAGTGTTCACTACGTGCCAGACACTACGCTAAGCTCTTTATAAATGTTACCTCATTTGATCCTGAGAGGTGAGAATTATTTTTATCTCCATTTTTATAGTTGAGGAAATAGATGAAGACAGAAGTTAAGTGACTTGTACAGGGTGACACAGCTGAGAACAGATTTTGAATTCATGTCTTCCTAACTCTAGACCTTGCACTCATATCCATTTCATCACCTGGCTGACCCTTATAGATCAATTCACTGAGGTATTTAAATGAAAATCAGGCTTGTTATTATTGAGTTGTGCCTGACTGCATGACCCTGTTTGAGGTTTTCTTGACAAAGATACTGGGATGGCTTGTCATATCCTTTTCCCAGTCATTTTACAGATGAGGAACTAAGGCAAACAGGGTTAAGAGACGCGCCCAGGTTCAAATAGCTAGTAAGTATCTGAGGCCAGATTTGCACTCACAAAGATGAGTCTTCCTGATTCCAAGCCCAGTGCTTTATCCACTACACCACCCAGCTGCCCAGGCTACAGGCTCCCTTAACCTTGCAGTGCCCAAGGCAACTCTCTGAGAGTATAAGTTGGGAATTAGTAGCTCATCTGCATTGGTGGGGAAAGGTTCTTTACTTTCACTAGGAATTCACTAGGAATGGAATCACTGTACACATATACCTGATTTTCACCACCACGTGTGTACACAAGGCACAGCCCACTTTGTGGTGCCAGAACAACACAGCCTCGGTCATTCTTCCAGGTTTAGATATATCATGATGCCACCCAACTTTATGAATGAGAACATTAGTAATAGAAATAATAACTGAAATTTGCACAGCACTTTAGAATGACAAGACACCTTTTTCACTTATTTAATTTGATCCTGACAATAGGACTGTGAGATAAGCTGTTGCAGAGTCAACGTGATATTCACGGCACCTACAGTGTCCATGAATGTGCCAGCACCATTCTGAATCGCAAAATACAACAGACTCTCCACATGGAAGACAAAACCAGAATATTTATTCAAACACCAGAAAGCCACCAAATTCATCTTAGCAACAAAGAAATTCATCATATTAACCAAGAAGTCTATACATATTATCAAGCCTTCCCACAAACAAACACAAACCTAGCTGCTTGTTTCCTCTGTCCTTCCCAGCTCCGACTTCTCTCTGACCAACTTTCTCTCAGCTCTGCTCCAGCTCTGCCTCTTCCTATTTCCACCCTTTCAGCAAACTTCTGCCACCACAGGCTCCATGGGACTCAGACTTTCATGTGACCTTCCTGGGTCACATGGGCCTATTAATGAATGGGAAAGAGCTTCCCATTTCAATTACCATTACGGCCTTGAAATAGTTTATTAGCAGCTATAGAGAAGAAAACAGAACGTTATTTCTCCAGGTTATAACAAGTCAAATTGTATAGGTGGAGAAAATATAGTGATGGTGAGCGATGTAAAAGCTGGAAATGCCCAACCTCCAAAAAAAAATTTAGACTGCTCTAGAGTATTTCTTGGATCTTCCATAACTATAAACAGTATATCCATAAATTGACAAGCCTAGATCTATGTGTTTTATTCAAACTATAAGAATAATTTGAAGAAAGCAATTAAAATTTCATTTGTGCATTTACGTGATATATTTTTCATCAAATTAATTTCAAAATATATCATGTCTTTTTACTTGCCCATTGAGCCATCACAAAGATTTAAAAAGAAAAAGAAGAGAAGTTCACCAAATCTAAACAACTCCTCTACTCTGTCTGCTGTTATCTCCACCCATAGTTCTTCATCTCTTCAATGAATGGAGGGAGGAACATTTAGATAAAGTAATTTAATTAGCAAACATAGAATCATCACTATCTACTTGAACTCTTCCTACCTGTATGATTACACTTTCTCAGTCTCCTTGGCTAAATGTTAGTGTAAGTCATTCCCATTAATCATAGGTGTCCCCAAAGCTGTCTTCTTTTTTCCCTCTATAATATTCTGCAGAGTAATCTGAGCAGCTCCCATGGGTTCAATTATTAGCTCTATAAAAATAATTCCCAAATCTATGTTGTTTGCCCTTTGTTTTGAAGAGGGCTAATGACATCACAGGGTAATATCTTGATTGTGTATGAATTGGATTTCAGTGAGGCAGAGCTACATAAAATCATCAGCCACACATTCTCTTCCAGAGAGTGGGAAGACAAAAAATCCTGTGGCAAGACAAAAAAGTCAGATTTGGTGATGGCCTGAAATGCAGTGATGATCTTGGCATCTTTCATGATTGGCCAAGCTCTGAGTTCCATGGAACCTGCTTCAGTTGTCTTCATAGTTTGATGGAACAAGTTCTCCCAAATCTAAATACCCAGCACTTATTTCCAGTGTCAACATCATCAATTTCTTATTAGACATACCACATTTCATGTCCTCTAGGTATCTCAAAGTCAACATATTGAAAACAAAACTCAGTTACCTATCCTCCTCTTTCCCCAACTTCCTTGCTATTGCCAAGAGCAGCAGTGTCTTCACAATCTCCAAGGCTTTTAACCTTAGAGTCATCCTTGAATCTTCACTCATGCTTACACCACATATTCAATTGGTTTTAAGTCTTTCCATTTCTATCTTCAAAACATCATATAAACCCCCTTCTTTCCACTCCACTAGCTCTTATCCTGGTGCAGGCTCTCATCACCTCACAACCAGAATAGATTACAATAGCCTTCTGCTTGGTCTCTCTATATTATAGCTTTCTTTTCACTCTGTTCTATATTCTACTCAGCTGCCAAAATGATTTCCCTAAGAGCATGTCTGATTATGTCATAGCAACTCTGATCCCCATCAATAAACTATGCTGGCTGTTTTTTACTTCCAGGATCAAATGTGGTTTCTGTTTGATATTCACAACCTGGTCCCTTATCTTTCCAGTTTCTTCTCCACATACTCTATGACCACACTATACTGACCTGCTTTTCTCCATACTATATGCCATCTCCAGATTTCATGCCTTTTCATTGGTTCTCTCACATGACTAGGACTCTGTCTTTTACTACTCCTACCTACCAGCTTCCCTGGATTCCTTAATAACTAAGTTCAAATCCCACCATCTAGAGTTGGAAAATAATTTGAATATACCCTTGCTCAGTGGTTCCCCAACCCTTTCATTCTAGTTCCCCTTGCTCTCCCTCTCTCTCCATCACTGCTAATGCATATTCTCTGAGATTAACTTCCATTACACAGTATACATTTTATGTGTACATAGCTGTTTGCATTTTTGTCTGCCCCAGTAAAATATGAGCTCCTTCATATCATGGACAGTGTTTATGCTTTCTTTGTATACATGTTCTTACCACAGTGACTGCCACATAGTAAGCCATTAATAAATATTTGTGGACTGACTGACAATGTGCTACCTGGTGTTTCAAAGTTAAAAGTCAAGGACAAAACTCTGGCTAAGTAATGTTTTTTTTTTTTGTTGTTGTTGACTTTAGTGTTAAATTCATTGGGTAAGATTACTTTGATTCAAAAATATGCAATATGGTCATAAAGCATTTTGCTACATTTGGGGTTAATTGTTGTGTATTTTCTAAATGAAGACGGCTTGATTCACAGACTTCTTCAATAAAATTTGAAAGTATGGATAGCTTTCCTTTCTTCCCTTTCAACTGAGACAAATATTTTCAGAGCTTACTATTCTGTTGATAGATATGTAATACCAAAATATACAAATACAGTATCCATTAATTTTAATGTACCTGTAAAACAAAGCAGAGGCGGGTGTTCATATTTGTTGGGAACATAAATACATTTCCCCTTAGTTGGTATTCTTCCATTTAACCAAAGCCCATATTTGCAATTTGCCTCAAGAAATTTGGTCCATCAGTTGGATAATTTTATAGGATGATGATTATCCTGCATCTTTAAGGATACAATACAATAAATATTTATTAAGCGTCTACCTACTACGTACTAGGTAATGTGCTAAATATTGGGGGTGCAAATAAGAAAAAGGATACCCCTTTCCCTCAAGGAGTCTACAGTCTAAGACAACACAGAAAAGGAAGCTTAAAGAGGATGGTAAGGTAACTGGCATAGGGACTCCATAATAGTGAAGCCACAGAGCCCAGTTGGTGAGAAATGAAGAATTGACTATACTTCTGAGCCCTCTTTAAATTGAGACATGAGTGACTCTTTAGCCTATGTGAATTTAAGAGTATTATATCTATATAATACTCTTATACACTATATAGTATAATAGATAATATATATAGCATATATATATATTATATACTATAATATCTATAGTATTATAGATCTAGAGATAAATACTGAGTCAGATACCTTTTAAGTTAACCATTCAATTAAATTATTTTTCTTCACTGGATTTTATTTTCCCCTTAAAACATGTTTTATTTTTATTCATATTTTATCTATATATTTATATATGTACATTTTATAAACTTACATTTATTTATATATCTATTTTATATTTATATATTTTTTTACCTTGAAACACACACATACATGCATGTATAGCTTCTTTTCCTCCCATCTCATTACAAAAAAGGAAGAAAAAGAAAACCTTTCTAACAAATAACCATGAACAAGCAAAGCCAATCCCCACATTGTCTTTGCCCCAAAATGTATTTCTCACTCTGGTTCTTAATTTCAAAGTCCATCATCTTTCTGTTGGGGATGAAGTAGAATCATTGAGGCCTATATATACACATACAAATATATACATATGCATACACATATACATAAACATACATACATACATATATATATATATATATATATATATACATATACAGAGAGAGAGAGAGAGAGAATGAGAGAGAGAGAGAGAGAGAGAGAGAGAGAGAAATATAGATCAAACTGGAGAAAGCAAATATGTGTACAAAAAATTCAGGTCAGTAAACCAAGAACAAGGAATCTTGCACAGGAACAATATTCCATAGACTCCTAAAGTAGTGAAAGGTCACCTGTTTATAGAGACAGGAACCAAAGGAAAGGGAAAGATTTGAGTGAAGAATGAATAGAAGTAAAGAAAAATACCCTGGCTGAGAAGAAAAGACAGAAAAAGTAGTTTTCTGGGGAAAATTTCTCTAGACCAAGCTCTTATATTTCTTAAGCATCTGGAATCAGGATACAGAGAGAAATTCACACATTAACCACTGAAAATAAAGCAATGAGAAGGGGCAGGAAATAAATTTAAATGGTACCACTAGAAATAGTGAGCATTGAACCACAAAGGATAATGATAGCATCACCAAGAAGGAAAGGAGACGAAACAGGAGTGTAGAATGATTCCAGAAAGGGGACTTGACACTAATGAGAAGCCAGATAGATCTAAAGAGAAATAAGCTTGAGAAGAGAGAATCAGAGCTTTGAGTTGATTCTAAAGAGTAAGGCAACTAGTGTCTTCCATTAAAATTACATTTTGGAATTGGATGAAGAAAAGGCAATGCGATTAGCTGAATGAATCTGAGAAACTTTACTAGATTTCATGTTATTGTTAGATTAAAATTTAATGTGTGATTGATTCATGGTAAAATATGGTGTGCCTTATGGAAACAAACTCATTACTTTATAACTGCATCTCATGAGATTTCCTATCTAGTTTAGTAAAATGTTAAAGTTCAATATAAAAATGCCTTCAAAACAGTGTGAACTTCTTGGAAGAAAATGATTCCAAAGAAAAGAGAAACATCTTAAATGGGGAAGTTAAGGATAAAGATCTGTTTCATTCAATCAGCATTTGTTAGGCACTTTTGATGTTCTAAGCATAGGGACACACATAAAGAAAAAAAACTTCAAAGCTCCCTCAAGGAGCTTATATTCAACTGGAACTGTGATGATTAGAAGTCAGTTACTAATAGAGTAAAAAAGAAATTGAGATATAAAAAGAGGCTGGATATTTTCATTTATTTAAAAGTAAGTAAGATTGAAGCTTCATTCTGATATTTGAGAGCTTAGTAAAAGTTGAATTAACATCAAAACCACGCCTCTTTTTCCTCCATGACATGCTGTTGTTTGAGTCAACATCTCAAGTTTGTAGAATCAAGTAAAGGATTCTAAGTCCTTTGCCAGATGCACAGTTCAAAAGTCAGAATTGTAATATCATCGTCTAAAGAATTCCCAACACCAGGGGATCTCTCAAGGAATGCTAAAGCATATGGTATTGCTCAGCACCCATGGTGCTCATGGCAAGCCCTGTTGAACCACTGGCTGCCAATAGAAACACAATTGTGAGAAGCCATTTGTGAGTTAACAAGGCCATCTTTAGGGGAAGGAGAAAGTCTTACAAAAACCCAAGATCTTCACCTTAGTCCATTGTCTCTACTGCTGGGATTCTCCTTGTTCATAGGATCATCAGCATCTGTGATAACTAGGTCTGATCTAGGTGAAAGTTAAAGACTGAGTGATCAGGGACAAAAAAAAATCCTTAAAAAAAGAAAGAACAAAGTTTTGGCATTACAAATGTGGAAATGTCCAATCAAAGGCCCATGCTTTTATTATAAAATATTTAACCCCTATTTCAACATGGTTCTCGTAGACTTCAGCTTTCATTTTCTAAGAAAGCTGCACAGAATTAAAGGCAAGTCATACACTTAGAGACAGGTCTAAAATATATTATTCTCTTTTAAGCTCTCCTTGCCCTAGCACCATAATCCCTCCTTGATTTACAAACCGATTTATTATAAATAAAATATAATGACCTCCATTTTCCCTCTCTTTTCTCCCAAGCCTGGAGAATCCCACCCAAGTAAAAGGTTTGATATTTTTCATTTGGTCTCAGTATACCAGAATTACAGTTTTCAACAGATTATCCCTTTTTTAAACAAGAAGTGACATTGATCTAATCAAGTACTGATGGACTGTCTTTCAAATGTTATACGGGCATTTATTTTTCTATAAGCTTCAGGGTGGTGTTTCTCCCTGCATTATGAAGAAATGACATCTTCAGGAAAGCTTCGAGTCATCTTTCCTGACCACATGGAACTTCTCTACAGCCAGTTTGATTCCCTTGCCAAAATTAGTAGCAGGGCTCAGAAAATCAAAATGAGTTCTTCCTCAGCAAAATGGCAACCAAATCATAGGAATCTTACAATGGAAGCTTGTTTTAGAACATGAAATTAGTGGTGACACCCATTGGCTTTGTATTCCAGGACTGTGGAAAGATCATTCATCTTCCCCCTCTCACACAGTCTAAAGGTCTCAGTGAAAAAGAATTTCAAGGCATATTCACACTCTCCTGTCCTTCCCCACATATAAAATAGGTTTCCTTGTGGCAGCAGCAACTCCTCCATGTAACAGGAAGTCAGATAATCTTTCATTGTAAACCCATCTAAAAAGGGGGTTTACCATATGCCTAGAATTTGAATCAAACGATAGGAAGCCAAAGGATGTTGGGATTGTCATTTCTTATGAAGTTCAAATGAGGAAAATTGTAGGATTGAAAATCCATTCTTTCAAAGTCCAATTGCTTGAATTTTTCGGACATCAGGGCCTGCAATATCAATGTTCTTGAACAAATTGTTTAACAGCTAGAACCCACATGCTGTCTATTTACTGTTGCTATTATTAATTTACTTTTTTTGGAAGAGATCCCCAAACTCATAATTGTCTTCCTTTACTAAGTTTGGGCTCAGTGGCAAACTCTATACAAAGGAACAGGCCTTTGGCCTGAAAAGTGATTTTATTAGCCAAACCAATTTCCCTTTGCCAAAAATAAGAGTACAAAAATATTCTAATTTTCAGAAGATGTGAAACAAAGCTATTTGTTAAAGCCAAGTCAGGTAATATCAAAGAGAAGACAGAATGACTAGAGGTCTAGCCATAGTATTGCCCCAATTTCTCTGAGAGCTTTTGGCCAATTCTTTTAACAAACCTTTTGGTTTCTACTTCCCTATCTGAACAATAGGAATGTCTACTGTCTTTCCTTAATATTGAAAAATCTGGCTTCAAGTCAAATCCAGTTAGAGAAAACATAAGTAATTTGCCCTGTTACAAAACATTCAGACATACACATGGGTAAACAGTGAACAACCAGAGAAGATGCATGGCCTTTTTATATCACTCAGACCTTTGGTCTAGTGGTCATCATGGGAAGGAGACAAATACATTTGGTAGGAGAGAGCATAGGCTCATAGATTTAGGGTTAGAAGGGACCTTAGAAATTATGTAATCATACCCTTTCACAGATGAGGAAACTGAAGTCCAGAGAGGATAAGGAATTTGTTCAAGGTTGCTCAGGTTGTAAGCGGTAGAGTATAAATTCAAAAATCATTTTGAATAAATTTAAAAAATTGTGAAATAAATCCCCCCATTGTACCACAGCTACGGAAAAGAGGAAATAATTCACTAGTTTTCTTCTTATTATTCAGGCTCTTTCTACTTTCCAAATGGGGCACTCTTCTGACATATGTCATATAGGGTCATGCCCCAGACTAGTAAGTCTCGTGTCTCCTCCCTTTGCTTAAAAGTGAAGCACTAATCCTGATTTTCTTTTGAGTCAGAGCAGAAATACTTTGGGTCCCAGAGGGAGTGTGAGAAAGTCTGAGGCCTTCATTTAGTCATCCCCACCCTATTTTAAAAAGAAAGGCAGAAAGTAATTTGCAATAAAAACAAATAGATAGATATTCCTCTAGAGGAAAAATCATAAAACTAAAATGAAGGCAAGTCAATTGGAAGTCCTTTTTATTTATGTCTTGAACAGAGTAGGTGGTTGAGAAGACAGGTAAAACATCCAGGCATCTCAGACCTACTCCAGTGACTCCCATCTTTGAAGCTCCAGCATGCTGCCAGCTATTTGATTCAATCTAATCCAACAAGTCTTCATTAAGCACATATTATATACTAAGCACTGGTTTGGGCACTAAGTCTATGAAGATAAAACAAACCAAAATGATCCCTGCTCTGAAGGAAATTATATTCTATTGGAAGGATATACCATTTATAGGTGTAACTAGGGATGAGGTGGTATAGTAGACAGAGTGTAGGACTTGGAATTAGAAAAACTCATATTCATAAGTTCAAATCCAGCTTCAGACACTTAATAGCTGTGTGACCTTGGTCAAGTCACTCCCCCCTGTGTGCCTCAATTTCCTCACCTGTAAAATGAGGTGGAGAAGGAAATGACAAACCATTCTAGTCTTTGCCAAGACAATACCAATGGGGTCATGAAGAGTTAGATATAACTGGAAATGACAGAACAACAATAAAGGGTGAAAAATTTAAGAAAAGGCATCCTCTAGGAGATAGCACCTGAGCTGAGGCTTGATGCAGTGAGGAGGGAGTACATGCTTGGCATGGAAGGCATATATTCTGAACAAAGTTCAGAGGCCAGCGATGGAATGTCAAGTCAGGAGGCCAATATAAATGGAATATAAAAAGGACAGGGAAGCATTTGGAAAGATAGCGCAGACCGGAGGGTCAAACATGTACCCGGTGGGCAGCATGCAGCCTGCAACACCCTGGAGTGCTGCGCTAAGCAGATGAAAATTAACTGGGATACATTTAACAAAATAAATAAAAATACAATAAAACAAATACTATCAACATGTGATTTTCCAAGTCATTATATGTCTGTGGAGACCTTTACGTATGGGTTAGCGGGCCCTGTTTTTATTTGAGTTTGACACTGCTGGTCTACAGCCAGATGTTGGAAACCTTTAAAGGCTCAGCCGAAGAGTTTGTATGTTAATTTAGAGACAATGAGGAGCCACTATAGTTTCTTGAGGAGGAGAGTTAACATGGTTAGACCTGTGGGTTGAAAAGATGATTTCACAAAACCTGAAACCTCAACGGAAAGTTCCACAGAAACAATTTCTTTCTAAAGCCAAAGTGGGTTCAAATAAATCTTTTTTCCTTTTTTACCCCTTCAGAATTTCATTTTCTTACGTGAGAACATGAGAGATACCTTGGAATGTTACAAAACCAAAGCTGAGAATCACTGTTCTATCCTTTCACCAGATTTCATTGTCTCAAAAGCCTGACCTACCTTTATTGCATGACAGTGGAAGGATTCAGTTCTGAGGCAGCTTTCACACAGGGATCACACGGCTTGACACAAAGGTCAGGCCCTTAGATAGTGGAAGAAGCCATTCCAGAGTCTTACTTATAAGAGTTGATTTTCACTGTACCCCAGATATGAAGACCGGACTGAACCTGAAATGAACACGAACTTCTCTGGTTACACCCAGGTCTCGTATACAGAACAAACATGATAAATTTTATCCTGTTTGCACACAGCTGCTCACCACATGTGTGTGCACTGCGGTTCATTGGCCTTACTCAGAGATGTCTGGACTTTTTTATATTATACTTGTCAACCTCAATATCATTAAAAACCTAAAAAGGAAATTATCAAATGAGATAATTGCTGCTCGATAAGGCCTAGGATATCCAATTATCAGTATTTCTTCTTTGTCTGCCCAGTCCTTTTTGCGTATTGTATCCCATTCATGACTTCAAAGGGGCAGACAGGCTGTAGAGTAGATAGAACGCTGGGCCTTGTGTTAGGAGGACCAAAGTCCAATTCCTAAATGTGTGATTGGGCAAGTCCTTTTACTTCTGTTTGCCTCGGTTTCCTCTAAATGAGATCATATTCATGAAGCACTTTGCATACCATAAAGTACTATGTAAATGTCAGCTATTGTTTAAATTATTATTTGTAACTCAAATTATTTGTTCTACAAAACATTGATATATTAGTTTTCCTAAAATGTTACTTTCATCATAAAACTCTGGGACTAAGAATTTTCAATTACTCCCTTCTACTTATGGAATAAAATTAAAATTCCTCAATCTGACATTCAAAATCCTCCCTAATCTGACTCAGGAGACAATGTTTGATGTTGTTTCTACAAACTCCCCTAAATGAAACTCTTTGGTCAGAATGTCTCTGCCTCAATATCTAGCTACATGCCCTACTTTTTGCCATCATTTTTTTCATGTAATTTCCTCAACTACATCATCTAACGCTTTTCTACCTATCCTAAATCATGTCATCTCTGAGCCTTAATTAATTCTATAGAATGGGGTTGACAACCTATTTTTGAAGATGATACAAAGCAAATAACTAATCTTCTGAATGATAGGATCCAAAGTGATTATGATTCTTTAGTCAGAAGGGCTGAATCTAGTAAGATTAAATTTAATAGGAATGTATGAATGCGATATGGGGGTCAGAAAAATAACTTCATCAATATAAGATGGAGATAACATGGTTAGAAAACAGTTTGTCTTAAAAAGATCTGTGGGTCTTAGAGGACTGTAAGCTCAGAGTGGGTCAACTGCAACATGACAGTCAAAAAGCTAATGCAGGAAGGGAAGTGTAGTTACCTTCCATAAATAAGGAGGTGATAGTCTAGTGTATGCTGCATTGGTCTGATTATATTAGTTTGGTTTAGTTCTGGCTGCTTCTGTTTAAGAAGGATATCAATGAACAGCAGACTGTTCACACGCAAACAGAATGGCAAAACACCTCAAGTTTACACCGTAAGAGAAGATGAGTTGAAACAACTAGTCAATGTTATGGCAGGGAGAGAAGACATGGGATGACATAATGAGAATCAAAGTATATATGAAAAGCTGTTATATAGAAGAATCATTGAATTGGTTTTGCATGCTTTCACAGCGCAGGACTAGGAGGAATGGGTAGAAGAGGAAAATTTCAACTTGATAAAAGGAAAACTTCTTAACAATTAGAGCTATCTAAAGATGGAAATGGGATGCCTTTGGAGAGAAAGGAACCCCGTACCCCTTACTAGAGGTCTTCAAGTAAAGGCTAGACGACCATCTGTCCAGTGTTAAAAAAACTCTTTTTCAGGTATCTTTTGGTCTAAATGGCCAGCAAGGTCTCTTCTATTTCTGACATCTTATACTTCTCTAATACTTTAGGTAATTTCAAACAGTATGTATATGCACTTTGTTCATTTATACATTTGTTCAGAGTACATTGATTAAGCATCAATATATTAAAAAACCCTATGCTAAACTCTGGGGGAAATTCAAAATTTAGGTAAGTTACAACTACTAACCTCATGGAGTTTCCAGGCTAGTAGGGGAGAGAGATACAAATACACAATTGTATTGTAAAGCACTATGAGTGTAACAGTAAGCAAAGTAGGAACTTTTGCTGTTTCAGTTTTAGTCAATCAACTACTTGTGCTTGAGTCTTACCTTTGAATCAATCAAGAGTCTTTGATTAGAAACAGTATATATATATTATATATATATTTTATATATATAATATATACATATATTATATGTACATGTTTTATATATCTATATTATATATACATATATATACTTATATATGTATATATCTATATTATATATATACATATATATATGTATATATATTAGAGAGAGCAGTCAGATGCAGAACTAAGGGAAGCAGATCTAAGACAGCTTGTTTGTGGGGAGCTCTGACAGAAAGAATATTTGTGATGTTGGTACTCTGTCTGTTGATCTGTATTAATTCCTCAGATAGAAGTTCTGTCTGTTGGTAGAATAGTCCCAATGAATTGTGACAAGGAGCAGGAGCAGAAAGCTGCCTGTGTGAACCCAGGCAAGAACTGGAAGCAGTCAACCCACAGAGGAGGATCTATGGAGCAAGAGCCATGGGGTTTGGAAGTCAGCCTCAAGTCAAGATGAGAGAGGACTTTACTTGGACACTGTGTATTGATTAAGAAGATTGTTCTTACAGTGACTTAGGAATGAATGGTATGATGTTTTCTGCTTCTCTTTAAGGATACATAGCGCTAAGGAAGACTCTAGCCTGGGACCCCCCTGACTTTGGGCATGCAATGATATATGCTATGCACCATATGGAATACTGAGTGTTATAAGATACAGATATGCATTAGATGATATGTTTGACCTAAGGATATTGAATGACTTTACTTTACTGAACAATGTTTAGTTTGTTACTGAATAGAGAACTCATTATACTATGCAATTAGACCCTTGAAATTATCCCCAGCAGCAGTCCTCAGGTATGCTGCCATGATTGGCATTACAAAGAGCATGAGGGCAGTTAGGATGCACAATGGATAGAACACTGGACTTAGAATCAGGAAGACTCAATTTCATGAGTTCAAATCTAGTCTTAGACCCTTACTAGGTGTGGGACCCTGGGCAAGTTACTTAACCCTGTTTGCCTTACCTTCCTCATTTATAAAATGAACTGAAGAAAGAAATGACAAATCACTCCAGTATCTTTGCCAAGAAAACCCCAGAGGAGATCACAAAGAGTCAGACATAACTAAAATGACTGAACAGAAGCAAAGTTAGAACATGAAGGATAGAAACAAAGGCCCTGAGGGGAAAATTATTACCAACATGTTGGAGCAGTAAGGGCTTCCTTAAAGAGAAAGCATTTGCGTTCAACTTTTAAAGTGGGGATACAAATTCAACAGAGGAAGGAGTGGTGGTGGTGGGGCTTTCCAGACATAGACAACTGTATGTCAAGGAAGTGGGATAACAAATGGTGCACTCAAGAGAAAAGAGAGCATTTTAACTTTGTTTCTTAACATTTTTGAATCATGGACTCCTAAGAGTCTGAACAGTCTTATGAAGCATATGGACTCCCCAGAAGAGTGTTTTTAAATGCTTAAAATGAAATCCATAGGATTACAAAGGAAACCAATTATATTGAAATGTGGTCATCAAAATATTTTTAAAGCCAGTTTCATGAATTCTAGGTTAAGGACTCCTTTTTTAAAAATTCAAACATAAAATCCATGTAGGTTAGTAATATGAGATAAAGTTGGAAAAATGGAGAGGCATCAAATCATGCACCTTGAATGCTGAGCAAAGAAATCTGAACTTTATTTAGCAGACAAAAGAGAACCATAGAGAAATTTTGAACTTAGGAGTTATTTGACCAGATTTATGCATATGAAAGATTAAGAAGTAATGTCATTAAAAAAAGAGGGATAAAAACATCTAATAGTAGGTTATCTCACCAGTCCAATGAGTGCTGGCATTAATGTGTTGGCAGTGAGAATTGAGAGGAAGAGATGTTTCAAACAATGTTAAATGGACTTAGAACAATTAGATTAGAAAAGGGACAGAAAAAGTAATGTATATTTGTAGCTGAAGAAATTGTCTTGGTTTTATCAATCAACAAGCATTTATCAGTTACTCACTATCTTACTAGGCATTAATGTAAGTGCTGAGGAAAGTACATACCAATTTTTAATTGTTATTCAATCGTGGGATAGATATAATACATATATAATTTTGATAATTTTATTAGATAATAAAAGCACTTGGATTTTTTGCAAAATATAGTATATCTGTAGTTCATTTGATTCCTAAAACCACTCTGTAAGGTAGGAGCTACAATGATCCCCATTTACAGATAAGGAAACTGAAGCTGAGAGAGATTTAGTAACTTGTTCAGGGTCTCAGATCTAGTCTCAGACTTTGTAGCCCAAGGGTTAGAGTCAGATCTTCCTGACTCCAAGTCTAGCATTCTATCCTCTATGCCACCTGGTTGCCTCAACTTTTGATCATGTTGGAGGGAGTATTAATACAGTGGAAAGATAATTGTTTTTGGAATCATAGTATTTAGTAATCCCACAGTGACATAGACCCAGAGCTTAGGAAGATCATTTTGATAGCTGAATTGAGACTGCATTGGAGTAGAGAGAGACTTGAGACGTGGAGAACAACAAGCATGCTGTTGCAATAGCATGGGTGTCAGGTGATGAGGGCCTGCCCTGGACAGGGACAGAGGAGAACATGGGACATATTGCAAAATTAGAATTTAGGAACTGGCAATGGATTGGATATGAGAGGTGTGAGAGAGAGAATGATTGTGATTAAACTTAGGCTATGAACATGGGTAACAGGCAGGACAATGGTATCCTGGATAGTAACCAAAAATGAGGTAGAGGAGAAAGTTGGGAGGTGGGATGTGTGTGTGTGTGTGTGTGTGTGTGTGTGTGTGTTTGTCTTTCTTTGCCAAAGAAGACCATGCCATCAGAAAAATGATGACATGACTTGCACTTGACTTTGTTTTGAGTGAGTCTGTGCAGGTCACCAGCCTCACTTCTCCTCCAGAGCCATCTGAATCCAGTGACCAGATATTCATCAGGATGACTGGAGATGACCCAGGATAAGGCAATTGGGGTTAAGTGACTTGCCCAAGGTCTCACAGCTAGTGAGTGTCAAGTGTCTGAGGTGAGATTTGAACTCAGGTC
>CM053769.1:627113938-627147983 GCA_028658325.1 Potorous gilbertii | reverse complement strand
TAGTGAGTGTCAAGTGTCTGAGGTGAGATTTGAACTCAGGTCCTCCTGACTCCTGCACTGGCACTCTATACATTACCCAGGAGGCAGGATAATGAATTCAATTATTGATATGTTGGATATAACATGTCAATGAGCCTTCAAGTTCAAAAAGTCTACTAGGCAGTTGGAGATATGAGTCTAGAAGTCTGGAGAGTGTCTAGGGATGGATAGAGAATCATCTTATAGAAATGAAAATTGAATCCACTTGAGCTAAAGAGATCACTAGGTTAAATAGAGTGAGAAGAGAAGACAGAGCCTTGGGGGACAACTATGGTTTTATGGGACATCCTTGATGAACATCCAGCAAAGGAGACAGGAGAAGAACCAGGAAAGAGCAGTGTCATAAAAACCTAGACACAAAGGAGTATCAAGGACAAGAGGTTGTTTGAAGTGGCAAAGGCTTCAGAGAGGTCAAGAAGGATAAAAGTTGAGAAAAGGCCACTATATTTGGCAATTACAGGAATGCTGGAAACTTTGGAGAGAAATTTAAGTTGAATGATGAACTTAAAAGCCAGACTGAAGAACTGAGAATGAGAGGAAAGGAAGTGGAATCAACTATTTTAGATGCCCTTCTCAAGGAGGTTAGTTATGAAAAGGAGGAGAGATGGAGGATGATAGCTAATGTGATGGGTAAATCAACAGGTTTTCTTTTCTTTTTCTTTTTCTTTTTTTTTTTTTTGAGGACTGGGAAGCCATGAGGATTTTTTTTAATATAACAGAGGAGCAGTCAATATAAATGGAGAGATTAAAGATTAGTAATAGGGTGGGGGTACTAAATAGTAATAGTAATAGAAGAGAGTCTGCTATAAAATATGGGGTAGCATGGGATCATTTACACATGCAGAAGTATTTTTCTCCACAAGGAGAAGGTTCATCTCTTCCTGTGCAATAGGAGTGAAGTAGATAGTAGATCTGCATTACATGAGGTGAAGAGAAAGAGAGAAGGAATTTTTGATAAATGCCCCTAATTGTTTAAATAGTGAGGATGTACAAGGTTAGGACAAGATTGGTGATAGCATAATGAGGCATGGGACTTGAGAGAAAAGGATAGTGTAGAGTTGAGCTCATTCACCCAGAATAAAAAATAAGCATGTGAGATCAAAAAACAACATAAATAAAATAAGCCACAAAGTAATAAATATTGAAAAACTATTCATGAAAATGTTTTATTCCTCCTTTTAAAAAAATTAATGTAGTTATTAGGATTCAAGGTTTCCATGAATGTCAAAGGAATCAAGAAAGTGATTTTCTTCTGGCTATATCAGGACACAGAGGAAGGGAACCTTTGAACTAACGTATAGAGGCCATGCTGGTGTCATAAAAATAGAACAAAGAAAAGTATTCCTCAGTGAGCGGTTTTTCATTTAAGAGTTTGCTAATGGTTACAAATGATTGAATATATAGGACTTACATTTTCAAGACTACAATGTTAGAGATCATTAGGTGGTGAGGTGGTGCAATGGAGAGAGTATTTGATTTAGAATCAGAAAGACCCATTTGAATCCTGTCTCAAAATACTTATTATCTGTGTGAGCCTTGTCAAATCACTTAATCTCTGGTCTCAGTTTACTTTATCTGACAAAGATTAAAGGAAATAACATACAAAGTGATTTGCAAGACTTAAAGTTATTATTGGTGAGAAAATTTCAATATGAGAATGGAAAATTATTTAATTCTTAAAGTTTAGTTTTAAATTGTGTGTGTGTGTGTGTAAAAATGTATTTTCCTTACTCTATTGCTGGGGAAAGGAAGGAAGGAACAGAGGGAGGAGAAAAGGAGGAAAAAGAGAAGGAAAGAAAGAAGGGAAGAAGGAAGGGAAAAACAACATTTATTAAAGTATTCATTATGTGCCAAAGTCTATTCTAAGGAGGGTGGGGTGGAAATGAAAGCACCCAGCCAAGGGACATGATTTTGAAGTCTGGAAGCCAGTGCCTCAGGCAGTTTCCTAGGATTTATCTATTAAGTCAAAAGTGGGTTGAGGGAGTTTCCGCAGAAGATTTTCTTGATTGAGGCTGACAAAATCATAAAATATGACCATATTTGTACATTTTCTCTTTTAGAGTTCAGAAAGGCTGACTTGCCCCAAGAAAGATTGCGAAGAAAATGAAATTTATTTCTTATTTTCTCTTCCATGGTTTTTTCCTGTTATGTGAAATGCTTTGTGTTTTCCCTTCCTTTCACTCCATCAAAACATGCTTTCATCTGTTACTTTGAAAGAGAGCTAATAAACTACTTAATGCTAAGTGTATAAGTCATACATTAAGGATATAAAATTTATAGAATGATGTTTACCTATTTTTTAGTCATGTTGGAGGTATGAGGAGGATAAAGGGAGGAATACCATTCAGGGCAATTGGGACAATGGTTAAGGTTGATAAATAAATGACAGTTTCTTGATGTTTTCTTTTTCCTTTTTTGTTTTCTTTTACCAAGAAGAGTTATCTGGATTGGAAAGGAAAGAACAGAGAGACTTGGGAGAGAATTGAAAAGTAAGATAAGTAAGGAACTAGTAAGAAAGCTACCCCTTATAAGTTCAAGTTGCTTGGCCCAGAGCCACTATATCCCATGGTATCAGTAGGCACCCCTGACATACCCAGGGTGGGGGGAAAAAGAGGGGCTCTACTATCACAGGTTCTTAGATCTGCATTTCTAAAAGGGAAGGCAACTTTTGAGGGGTCAACAATCACTTTAATTAGTTCAACCAAATTTTTCCAGATGCATCTTTTTATCTTTTATGTTTCCAAAGCTACCAAGCCTTATGTCTAATCAACAAACAGAAAATATGGAGAAATAAAAACTAACAGAGAGAGCTCTTACTATCAAAGCCAATATTATTATATATTTTACATACTTCCCTGGATTGAGAGAGTCTTTACATCTGAGCAGTCAGGAGTCTGAACATATGGGCCACTCAGAGTCTCAACCAGGTAATCACAAGATCCTTCTCATAAGTGAACCCTTAAAATAAAACACTAACCTCCCACCATATATAATGAAGACTTGGCTCCTGATTGGCTGAGAGTCAGTAGGCATAAAATCTATTTGACTCAGCACAGCTGTGAACTATCAGAGTTCAAAGGGGATTGAAACTTCAGGTGCTCTCAATTCAGCCTGAGCCTGGAAAACAACTCCCAACAAACAAATCCCATTTGGCTTGCCATTTTACCCCTGTACATGAATAAATTTGCAAGAGAGTCTATAGGACTGGTTTGGGGCATGATGAGCATTTCGAGTTGGTTAGAGTCAGTGCTCTTGGAAAGAGAAATATGGCAAGTGTGAAGAAGGAGAAATGTTCAAAAAAATTAAAAGAATGAATTTTGCAATGTATAAGTCAATGAGCTTGACTTCTATTCCTGACAAAATTGTTACAATGCATTATTAAATGGATAATTAGTGAATATCTTGAAAAGTAAATGATGATCACAAGGAGCCAGAAACAGGTGATGCCAGACTAGCCTCACCAACACCCCCTCCCAATTCCTCATTTCTTTTACTTAGAAGATTAGTAAATCAGGAATTATATAATTATATATATATATATATAAAGAGAGAAAGAGAGAGAGAGAGAGAGAGAGAGAGAGAGTTCTAAATTTCAGCAAAGAACTTAATATTCTATTTTTGAGAATAAGATAGAGACACCTGGGCTCCCCTTGAAAAAAAGAAGAAAAGTTTTCTCTGTGTACAGCTTTTTGATACCTTTCCCATTCACTAACATTCCTTCAACATTGTAGAATATGGGTCAGCAATAACATTTCCTAAGATCTTTCATTAAAGACAGGAAGCTGATCTGTTGGGACAAGAAAGGCATCAACTCCTGCTATAATTCTTTTGAGGGCCTGCCCCTCTCTTCCAGCATCACATTGATTGCCTTCAGCAGCTTAAAGCACAAACAGAAATTTTTGGCTGGCATTATGTGTCCTTGAAGGAGGAGAGAACATCCTAGTGAGATGATTTTTTACTGTAGAGTAGCTTTGGGAGTCAGGTAATCCTAAAGAAACAGCAGCAGCAATAGCTAATGACATTTAGCTAGCACATTAAATTCAGCAGATCTCTTTACATTTACTATTTCATTTCATCCTCTCAAAGCTGTGAGGGAAGAGCTATCTTTTTTAGTAGATTTTAAGTGTCAATTTGTATTCATGTTGTATTGTCATGCAACTCTGGTGTGCTGGTAATGTGCTGAGTAATCCCATGGTCTTAGGCAGAAAATGCCAAAGGGTTTGACAGACATGAATATGTGTCACAAGGTCAATGACAAAGAGATGCAACATTCATGTCATTTTCTGATACATTCCCTATTTTCTTAAATCTACATCTTAAAGGTCAAGTGATCCTGATCAAGTTAGTATCATGGGAGCTTAATATTCAAAGTGATATATAGTCTATCTTGGCCATGTTTCTGGAACTAATTGAGGACAGTCCAATAGTCTTTATTATCTATTTATTTGTCTTAGACTTTGATTCCATACTTAACATTTTTGGCCTATCCTTCCTAGTCTTAAAATCATTCTTAGTAGAGAAAACAGGAAACAAAAGGGAGCTGAGCAGTGTTCTTGGTTCTCCATATTTCATGATTATTTTTTTCTTTTTTCCCCAAGCAGGAGCACTATATCTTCTCTGATCTCTCCTCTCAACACAGTGGGAAGGGGGTGGGAGCTATGTATGAAAGGAGAAGCCATTTTATTGCCTTTGGTATTTGTTGTGTTTTATCTCATACTGAACTTTAGTTGACCTAGATGACTTGACTTGGTTCTTTAGGGACCTTTCCACTCTGTAGTCATTTTTAGTTACTTGCACTTTATCCCAACTCTTTTATATTTTCTTTTAGACTAAAACATGTTGGTCAGTGAACTTACACAGTTGTCTCATTAGAAACCTCCTTTTTGTCCTCGTTGAGATTAATTTAAATAGTATTTCCTGGGCTTTATTCCTGAGCCCCCCGCTTCTCTTTTTAAGTTAACTTTTTTTCAGAAAGAATAGATATCCCTATATCAAAATTATATTCTACCTCTGGGTCAGCTTTGTGTCTTAAATTGGAAACTTGTCATCCCAAAGGATGATCTGATGGTGTTTAGCACACAGTTACCATGGTCATGTTTCTCTTGTTCCTTCCTTTGATCCACACCCAAATGTTCTCTACCATGCTTCCCTCCTATATTCATGGATTTCCATGGGGCTTAATATCTTCTTGATTTATAACAATGCCCTCCTTTCCTGTCTGCTGAATAAGAAAAGTATACATTCCCATTGAAATATTCCAGTCATGACTTGCATTCCACCAAATCTCTGAGGTGTCACTGAGGTTGAATTCAACACCTTAGGTTAAGCTCTCTTGTTCACTTTGTTTATTACCTATACTCTATGCACTAATGTATACATATCTCAGGCTCTGAATAATGTTTCTTTTCTACTCTCTTTGCTGTCTCCTATGAATTACAAAGCACTCCCATTCT
The DNA here is from genome assembly GCA_028658325.1 of Potorous gilbertii. Classification (NCBI taxonomy): domain Eukaryota; kingdom Metazoa; phylum Chordata; class Mammalia; order Diprotodontia; family Potoroidae; genus Potorous; species Potorous gilbertii. The sequence continues at coordinate 627,142,491 of CM053769.1, read as the reverse complement.
TCTTTCTTTGTCAAATCTGGTGCTCTCCAAAATATCTGGTTTAGCAGCTATATATTTGGGCCTCAGTTCCCTCATCTCTAAAACAAAAGGGTTGGCCTAAATCAGGGGTTACTAATTATTTGGTTATTGTTGTTCAACAATAATATCAAAATGTGCTGTGAACCCCCAAGGTAATTTAATATATTACTCAAAACCTTCTTTTGGACTTACTCATTAAATGCTTACCAAGTTAAAATTTACATTACAAAATATAAAATGTTATTCTATGTAGAACTATAAAATTATAAATATTAAATTATGGAACTTTAATTATAAAATAACTATTAATACATTATGTAGGACTTTCTGTAAGCATCAAAAGTGGTAATCCAGCAAGACTTCAATTGCTTACTACTATCTGTAAGACATCATATTAACTTTATAGTACAAATTATTTTAATTGAATACATTTTAACTTGGGAGATGTTTAATAAAACAATAAACATGCTTAATTTCATTGTTGAACAGTGTCAATTTGATGAAGGTTTTGTAATATTTGGCTCAACATCAGACTGTCTTAAATCTGGTTATGCATCAAGTTTGTTTCTGTATTTTGATTTAAAACAAATATAAAGTGAAAATATCACTTGCATACATGTAGAGCAGAAAATGGAAGGGTATTTTGCAAGTTCTCTTGCTGCAAGATGAAAATTCTTTCTTTTTTTGAAAAAAATTAGCCACCAAAGCAATTGAGAACAATGAATAGCTAATTATGATATGATATTTGCTTTTCTACTGGCTAATGATAGCAATGTGTTAAATGTTGTGTGCTTAAAGTCCACTTGTACATATTGCTTCATCGTGTATAAGTATATATCTGTGCATCTCTGAATATGTATACACACATACATTAATCTTAATAAGGAAAAAATTCTCTTCAAATGTGACTTTCTTTTCTTCTTTCACTGCCATCCTTTCATCATTTCCACTGACTCATGCTGCCCACTAGTTCATTTGAAAATCTACCAGAAAGAAGAATAGTAGCATAAAAGGAGGATGAGTCTGAATCAGCAAATAATCTTAATATTGCAATGAGAGACATGAAGTTTGCGATGATATGTGAAGGTTTGAAGATGACTTGTATTGTGAATATTCTATGACCATGATTTTCAAGCAGCTTTACATTTGTACCGCAAAAATACAAACACTGGTATCAGTTTGATCATATGATTACACTGTTGATAGGCGAAAATTGCAGAAAAAAATGAGGGAGCTACTCTGGTGCAATGCAGGGAACACAAATGAGGGTACGTGAACGTATCTGGAAATCTATTGGAATTAGTTCGTACTTATTGAAATGCTGAAACCTTGTGATGGTTTGAAAACTGTTTGATGACAAATAGAGAAATTGTAAGAATATGTTGAGCTTGGTGATAAGTGGTCACTGTTTGATGAAATCACTTTATGAATACCAAAGTCAAACTCTGCATATACCCATCATGGTTTTAATTCACTCTAGAAAAAAAACAAGTAAACATAATGCTTCAAACATGTACATGCTTATTGTCACAGAGGAAAAATTATTTTTAACATAAGCAATTATTTACTGCTTAAAATTTTTTAGTGTGATTTCTTTAGGCTATTATTACAAACCACTAAATGGGAACTACTGACCAGGGGTATATTCAAGTTATTTTCCAACTCTAGAGGATGTTATCCTATGATCTGTGTACTTTTCTCCATTTCCCTTCACTATCTATAATTTTGCTCTGAATAGCATTTTCCTAGTTTGACCTTGATTCTAGATTATTTTTTAAGGATTTTGAAAAATCTGATGAGTGGACATCAGCTACGGATAAAGTTAGTAGAACATTTTTTTTAAAAGATGGCCAGGCTTCTAGGAGCCTTGGGAGTCAATCAATTCATCAACAAACATTAAATACTACTTTCCAGGCACTATGCTAAGAGCTGGGGGCAAAGGTGGGAAAAGACATTTCCTATCCTGAAAGAACTTGCAATCTTATTACATAGAAAGACAAATCTCTATTTGTGTATATTTTCTCTGAATAAGAGCACATAAAGGAAGTTTGAATGGAAAAAATAGTATTTGAACCAGATTTTAGAAAAAAATGGATAAAATTTCACCAGGTTGAGATATATAGAAGGACATTCCACTTAGAAAGCACAGGGTGAGTAAAGTTGCCTATATAGGAAGAAAAGCTCTTTTATGCTAAATAGCTATGGAAGCAGATAGTAAAGTAGATTTAATGTTGGACCTGAGGTCGTTAAGATCCTAGTTCAATTCTCCCCTTAGACACTTACTCCCTGTGTGAACCTGGGCAACTCATTTAACCTCTATGTCCATTGTAAAACTGAAGAAACTGAGTTTCTTCAACTATAAAATGAAGTTAATAACAATATCTACCTTACAGAGTTGTGAGAATCAAATGAGATATTTCTTAAGCCCTTAGTACAGTGACCATTCACTTACAATTTGCCATATATGTAGAAAGAGCTGTAGGAGAGAAGCCTGGAAATATAGAATGATGTCAAATTGAAGATTCTTGAATATTGTACTCAAGAGATTAAGCACTATTCTGTAGAGCATTGAGAGCCATTGATGGGTCTTGAGCAGGATAGCAACTTTGTTAGAACCTTGGCTTAGGGAATTCACTCAGACCACAGGTGGTAAAAATATTTATATAGCAGTAAGATTTTTTTTATATCACATCTATCAGTTTTTAAACTCTTTTAAGGAAGGGACTATGTTGTATTCTCCTTTATGTCTTCCAAAGTGCCTTGAAGATAATCACCCTATAGCCAGGACACCAGGAAATCAGTTAGAAGGCTATTGCCATAGTCTAACTAAAATATAATGAAATCCTGGACTAGGAAAGGGGCAGCATGAGTAGAAAGAAGGAAAATATTTGAGAGACATAAAATTAGTAGCCTTTGACAACTGATTAAATATTGAATTCAAGGGAGACAGCTTGATATCTTCCCCATATGATGTGACAATGAATTAGGCAGATTTAATATTATTGAGCATAACTTTTTGATTATGAAATTGTAACCATTCAATCACAGATAGCAAACTGATTCTTCTAAAATTAACTCTAAATGATTGAAATCAATGGCTGTAATTACATTTTCTGCAATAGAACCACAGATTGCAAATCTGGTTGGCTCCCATAGAAGAAAGGATGACCCACTGTGTTTCAGCCTGCAGTTTTTGATGTGAATCTAGTTGTAACTATCATTTAGAGAAGTTGTATGTAAAAGAGGAACATCACGTCTTTGTAGCAATATACCTGCAGAATCCCTAGTTCTCCCTTATCCTGCTTGTAAGCGCTGTCAGCACTGCTCTCTGGATTTTCTCAATCTCAGCTCTATCTCCTTTGAAATGAATTTCCCCCAAATGGACACAGCATTCCTGATGATGCTAAGCTGTTGTTCAGGAAAATGTAGTTTTCATCTGGCATGTTCTATTTGGTATCCAGTTTAAAATACTAATAAATTTCCTATTTACTTCTCAGATGATTACTGCACACTCAGCGACTGCTGACATTGTTTTTTACATAATAACTTTTACAGCAAGAACTCTTTTTTGAAAGGCCCCAGAATTCCACGCTTCTCCAGATCATATTGGTAAAAACAAAAAGATCAATTTGTTTGAGTAGGACTGAAATACGTTATATAGATTAAACTATATCTATAATGGATCCTAATCCCCTTAATTTCAAAGAATCTGTCCATAATTTCTTAAACTTATTAGTGTTAACAACCAAAAAAAAACCTGTTTACAATTAACCACATATTTAGCAAGTTTAAAAAAGGGCCTGCTACAGATTTAAGGGACATCACCATTTACTTAGTTTTATGTTGGAGGCCAGCTATTCAGTTTAACAGCATTAATCTGTTGATGAGCTTGGCGGTTTTACTTTTATTTTGAATTCTCCTTTCTGGAACAATGACAATAGCTCTTGATACTTCTTGATACCCCCTAGATGCTCGCTTTCTCTGGTGCCACTGATTTCATCTGGTTTTCCTTCTGTCTGTTTTTTTTTTTTTTCAGTTTCATTTACTGGATGATCTGGAGCCCTTTATGTATGTGTATTTTCTAAGGCTCTCTTCTTTCTACTTTCTCTCCTTTATTGATCTTATTCATAGCCTGCCATCTCTGCTAAGAAGACAGCTGAATGTAGTCATATCCTCCTTCCTGATCTCCAACTCTACAGTGCTAATTCTCTAACGGTAATTAAATGGGAAGATCTTTTCCATTCATTAATATACCCATGTGACCTGCCAGAGTCACATGGAAGCCTGAGTCACATGAGTCACATGAGGGAGGAGTTTGCTGAAGGGGTGGAGCAGAAAGGGTGGAAAATGAAGAGGTGGAGCTAGAGGAGAGTTGAGAGGAAGTTAGTAATGAGGCAGAGGTAGGAAAGATGCAGGCTGCTGGCTAGCATGAGTGAAAGGGCTTATTTGTGATATTGTCTAATGGAGCTGGTTTGTGGGAAACCTAGCATGGGTAAGGCTTGGGGATGGTGTTGTCCTCTGCATTGTTATTGTGTATAGTTTTTTGTTGCTGTAATGGATTTAGCTTTCTGGTATCTGAATAAATGTTTTGGTTCTGTCTTCCATGTGGAGAGTCTGTGGTATTTTGAGATTCAGACTTGCACTGGGATATTCATAGCCTCTATAAATGCTTTGAATATTACACTGGTGCTACATCTACTGGACAGATAGCTCCACCTTGAAATCCTGTGAGCAACTCAAACTCAGCAAGTTCAAAACTGAACACATAGCATCTTCCCTCCTAATTTTTCTCTCCTCCAAATTTTCCTATATCTTTTGATATAGGAAGCAGTTGTCATTGCCCCTGTGACCCAAGTTCATAGCTTTTAAATCACCTTTAACTCATCCCTCTTCATTAATGGCAATCATAGTCAATCAATTCCAAGTTGTTAGCATATTTTATATCAATCTCCTCTTTATTCACAATACCACTACTTTAGTGCAAACTCATATATCCTCACTGGCCTTCAAGACTCCATATTTTCTTCTCATCCTTCAGAGAGCTGTCAAAAGAATTCTTATTCCATAAGTCTGACTAGGTTATTCTCCTGCTCAAAAATATTTAGTGGTTTCCTATTTCCTCTAGGAAAAAAATACAAACTCCTTATATTGTAATTTAAAGACTACGTGCAACTTGTTTCTAATCTACCTTTTCAGCTTATCACATATTTTTATGTTACAACTCTATATTTCAAGAAAACTTGATATTCCTTAAACTTGACATGTTATCTCCTACCTCTTTATATTGACAAAAAAATATTTCCTAGGCTTATCAGGTACTTTCTCCTTATTGCTGCCTTTTAGTTTCCATTTCTTCTTTATGAAGTCTCTTTGTACTTTCTCGCTTCTCAAATGTATCTAGAACACTCTGTGTCCTTTCTTTTTCTTCCATATTCCATAACTTGTACTAATCAACAAGCATTTATTAAGCACTTTTTAATGCATTGAATGCTGAGTATACAAAGAAAACAAATTCACTAACTTCAAAGAGTTTATGTTCATTCAGAGGAACTAACATGTATCAGTGAAAGTTGCAAATATAAATACAAACTAGGGTTTTTTGAAGGGGGTAGTGAGATGGGGAGACATGAGTAGTTGGGAGAATCCAAAAAGATGTCATGTGGGAGATAGCATTTGAGTTGAAACTTGAAGAAAATTAGTGATTCTATGAGTGAGAGATAAGTAGGAAGTTCATCCTGTCAGCCTTTGCAGAAAAGGAAGGAGAAGGAAGAAGACATGTTGTAGGTAAAAAAAAAACAAACACTAAAAAAACCACTGTAGAATGTATGAGGCTGAAAAATATATAATAAACCTTGTTAGGTTGAGACATGTGGAGAAGGTCTTAAACTCCAAATGGAGCAGTGTGTATTTGAGCTAAGGGTAGAGTTTGTTCAGTAGTGGAATGATCTGGTTGGACCTGGACTTGAGGAATGTCATTTCAGCAGTTGTGTAAATGATGGGTTGAAGTGGGGAAGGAATTGAATACTTACATGTGTACCTGTCAAATTTTGTCTGGTTGAATGTAAGATCTCTATGAGCAATACTGTTTTCATTTTTGCTTTTACAGTGCCCAGGACAATGCCTTGTACATATTTGGCACTTACTAAGTATTGTATCGAAGTTAATTGTTTTAGAGGAAGCATCAGGCAGTGGATAGAACTTTTGACTTGAATAAGACTTGCAATTAAATCTAACGATGTGAATATGAACAAGTAATTTTTCTAAGCCTTAGTTTTCTCAGTTTATAGGAATAATAATTGTTGTTCCTGCCTCCCCGAGCAGTTATTGTGAGTCTCAAATAATCCAGTATATGTAAAATATTTTGAAAATTATAAATGCCATACGAATGCCACCTATTAATATTGCTTAATAACTCTGCATATAGAGCAAACATGGTTTATTGAAAAGATCCCGAACTTGAAGAGACTTGGAATCTCAGCCCTAGTCTGCCCCATTACTTTGGACAAGTCATTTAATCTTCCTAAGAATCTGTCAAATGAGGTATTTGATCTAGGTGAATTCTAAGATTCCACATAGCTCTATCATTTCTTGATTATGAGAACTTGTTCATTTTTATCAGCTATTTCAATTAGGTATAGGGTTTGTTTTGTTTGTTTTTAAAACATTGTTCTATTTCTAATATAGTTAATATTTCTAACATAGTTATGTTAGAACTATGCAAAAAACCTGGGGAGATTTTGAATAAGCTCAAACATGATAGATGGGTTAGTTCAGGGGTAGGGAACCTGAGGCCTTCAGGCCATGTGTAGCCCTTTGACTGAAACCAAACTTCACAGAACAAATCTTTTTTCAAAGGACCACACTTGAGGACATAGAAGGCTACATGTGGCCTCCAGGCAATGGGCTCCCTGCTGTTGGAGTTCTACTCACTAAATTAGGCAGTGATTAATAATAGCTAAATTTTAGTGAATAAGTATTATATTTTAAAAATGTTGTTCTAAAAAGTATCAAATAGTTATATATAATCTAGACTAATACCAACACATATGTATGTGTGTGTGTATATATATGTATATATATGTATATATATATAGCTATTTTATTACTGATCTAAATACCAAACAGAAGAAAGGAAGGAAAGAAGGAAGAAATTAAGGAGAAGTGAGAAATGGAGGAAGGGAGGGAGGAGGGAGGAAAAAAGAAGAAAACAGTTTGAAGTTATTTTGTGAAAATAAGAATAAAAGAAAGAAATATCATTCTAGGTTATAGAGATAATTCCAAGAATCAGAGATGTGATCAGACTCTCTTGGCCATTGATCAACAATTAGTAGTTAGTGTTCTCTAAATGAATAGTTACTGAGTCAAAGTAATGAAAGTGGTCCCGATAGCAAGAAGTATAACCCAGATCCTCCAACGTAACCCCTCCTCAAAGATCTAGAAAAAACATGAGACCGTGTCTTGATTGTGAAATCCAACAAATCATCATGAGTCATTTTCCCATTCAAGAAAGGCATAGGGAAATAGAGAGGTATTTGGAAAGTGGGAACAAGATCTGGCTAGGGGTACACTGCTTGGAGCATTTAAATGTCAAGTGACTAAAAGAACAAGGTACACCAGGACAAGAAGAGACCTTAAACTTCCGTAGAGTCAAAAATATATTTTGATGGGCTGCTCTGTTATTCATTACATAGTTCCAATCCCCAGATCTGGTACAGACAAAGAAAAAGACCTTTACCTAGAGGTGGGATTCCAGGATAAAGAGTGATGATGACCATTGGGCTATTCACTGAACAAAAAATAAGTTCAGAAGCAAATAGGAGTTATATGGCCCTGACCCTAGGAACAGAAGAAGGATCCAATTCTCTATGTCATCCCAGTCTGAAGCCTGGAAGGGAATAACCAGGACAGGAATCCTGAACCAAAGTAGAGCTTGTAGTTTGGATGTTTTGAAACTACAGAGCTTTCCAGATAGCTGAGAGTTGCTAAACTTAACAACAGTCATCTAAATACTTAGCAATGGACAAGCCCACAGGCGTGTTGCTTAGATCTAAACTCAGGGTCAAGAATTTGTACTTTGCCTACTTCAGACAGACTACCTTTGGAGTGTTGAAAGTTTGTAGGTCTCTGGTCTTAGCTATCCTTGAGATCTTAGAATAATACAATATTCAATACCTCCAAGAAATCAGCAAAATGCAAGAGGGAAAAATAAAACTCAGCTCAGACATTTCCCCCAGAAAGGAATGTAGCATAGGATCCAAAGAAGATACAAAAGAAGAATCCTATCATAAAGAGCTATTATGATGCTAATGATGCCCTAGACCCAAGACCTAAAGAAGAGAATGACTCCCAAACATCTACAAGTAAAGTTTCAGAGAATACCATAGTTTAAAAACAAGTCCAACCAGACTTCTGAAATCAATTAAGCAAGAGTTTAAAAAATAATTTTGAACATCAAAGAAGAGTCCTAAAGAAAACAATTGGAAAGTAAATAAATTTTGGAGCAAGAACAAAACCTTACTAAGGAAAATGTAATGGTCTAGAAAACAGATTAATGAAAGATTATTTAAGAATCTCTGAACTACTTAAATGTCATGACAAAAGAAAAGACTGCACATCACATTTAAAGATGTCATAGGAGAAAACTCCCTAGATTTCTTATAACCAGAAGGCAAAGATGACAGGAAATCACCAGTTACCTCCTGAAAGAAATTCCCAAATTAAAATTTGTACTAATACTATGTATATAAAATTTAGAACTTCTAGGTAAAAAAAAATGCCACAAGAAACCAGAGCGAAAAAATTTGAGTACCAAGGAGAGGAGAACTTGGAATACAATATTCCACAAGGCAAAAGATATAGGATAATAAGCAAGTGTAACTTACCTGGAAAAACTAACAATAATTCTACTGGGGAAAACTTGACCTTTTATGATATAGAGTGCTTCCAAAAATTCCTGGTGAAAAGACCAAAGATGCATAAAACTTGGAAATAAAAGCAAAAGCATCAAGAGAAGCACAAAAACACAATGTAGAAGTAATCATAAACAAGGAAAAACTGTTTATATTTTAATGTGGCATTATACTATAATATTGCTTTTTATCATTTTCATTAGGTCTATTTTGGGTATTACATTGTCTGAGGTCATGATTGTTATACCTGTCTCTTTTTATTTCATCGAAAGCATAAGCGATTCAGTTCCAGTCTCTTAACACTATGTTCACCTTTCTGCTTAAAGTATGTTTCTTTAAAATAATAAAACTGGCTTCTAATTTATTCTGTTATTCTTTTCCATTTTCTGGGTGAGTTCATCTCATTCACATTCATGGTTATAATTATTAATTGTATGTTTCCTTTCATTCTATTCTCTTTTTATCTTCTCTTTGTTTCTTATCTCTAAGAATTTGTTTGCTTTAAGAGGTTAATCTGTCTTCCCTCTTTTTTTTCCTCCTTCAGCATTTTCCATTTTCCCCTTGGTTCTTTTTCGAATGAAATATATTTGTACCCAACTGCACATGTATGCACATGCATGCATTATTCCCCCTTTGACTAACTGAATTGAGAGTGAAGGTACCAAATTTCCTGTTCTCCTCCACCCCTTCCTTTTTGATGTACTACTTGTGTGTCCCAAATATGTGAGATAATTTCCCCTACACTCCTCTACATTTCCCTCCAGGTTATTTCTTTTATCTACCCCTTCTATTATTATCATAAGCAAAACATTTCAGAATCACTCCTAAGTTCTCTGATTAAACTCCTTCTGTGGTTCCTGATGATGATAGAATTCTGAAAGCAGAGTTAATGCAAGGAATCCATTATCACCATTGCTATTCAAAATAGTCCTAGAAATGCTAGCTATAGAAAAGACAAGAGAAAAACATTATGGGGATAAGTATGAGCAAAGAGTAAAAAAAATAATACTTTTGGCAGACACTATGATGATTTACTTAAGGAAACCAAAAGGTAAGTAAAAATCTAATAGAAGCAACTACTTCAGTAAAGTTTCTGGCATTAGTGTTTCTATATATTACCAACAAAATCCAATAAGAAGAATACTAAATAAACTCCATTTAAAAAAGTTATGAAAAACACAAAATATTTGGTATTCTACCTGACCAGACATCACAAGAATAGCATGAACATAATTAAAAGTATCTTTACATAAATACAGAACTATGTAATTGGAAATATTAATTGCTATTAGATAGGCTTTGCTAATATAAGAAAAATGAAAGCAATATAGAAAATAGTTCACTTATCATGTTTCATATCAATCAAACTAACCAACAGGGCAACTAGAAAAACTCATCACAAAATTCATCTAGAGAAACAAAAAGTCATGAATCTCAAAGTAATTAAGATGGGGAGAAATGGAAAGGAAGGAGGTCTTTCAGTGACAGATCTCAAACTATATTGCACAGCAGTAATCATCAAAACAACTTTGTGCTCATTAAGAAATAAAGAAGTTGATCAATGTAGAACCAAACAAAAACAGTGGCCTAGTGTTTGAAATCTCAGTTATTGGGGCCACTATTGAACACAAACTATTGGGAAAAATGAAAAGCAATCTGGCAGAATCTAGGTATAGACTAACATCTCACATCATATTCCAAGCCAACCTCCAAATAGGTACAGGATTTAGATGTAGGGTGACATCATAAATAATTCGGAAGAGCATAAAAGAAATACCTGTCAGATATATGTATAGTGTAAGAACTCACGCGCAAAAAACGGGGGTGGGTGGATCACAGGAGACAAAACAGACAATTTTTATCACATAAAATTAAAATGAAACCAATGTTGCTAAAATTAGAAGTGGGTAAATGGTGGTGGAGGAGGGAACTATGTAGCAAATTCATCAGATAAAGGTCTAAGTTATAAAATATATAGAGGAGTGATTGAAATTTACAAGAATAAGAACCAGGTTCTTCAATTCATAAATGGTAAAAAGGATTTGAATAGGCAACTTTCAGAAGAAATAATTCAAGTCATGAAGACATATTTAAAAACGCTCTGGATTATCAATAGTTAGACAAATAGAATAACTAACATTCTATCTCACATTCATTATATTGGCAAAATTGACCCCCCAAATGACAAATGCTGGAGTGGCTATGAATTAAGAATAAAATAGATGTCGATGGGCTGCTCTGTTATTCACTACATAGTTCCAATCCCCAGATCTGATACAGACAGAGGAAAAGACCTTTCCCTAGGGGTGGGATTCCAGGATAAGGAGTAGGTGGTGACCACTGGGCAAAAAATTAGATCAGAAGTAAGTAGGAGTTATATGGCTCTGACCCTAGGAACAGAAGAAGGATCCAATTCTCTATGTGATCCCATTCTGAAGCCTGGAAGGGAATAACCAGGGCAGGAATCCTGAATTAAGTAGAACTTGTAGTTTTGACATTCTGAAACTACAGAGCTTTCCAGATACCTGAGAATTGCTAAACTTAGCAACAGTCAACTAAATACTTAGCCATGGACAAACCCACAGGCTCAATGCCCTTTTGGTGCAGCTTTGAACTGGTCCAGGCATTCTAGAAAGCAAGAAGGAAATATGCCCCAAAAGCTATTCAATTGTGTATACTCTTTGACCCAGTAATGCCTCTACTATGTCAATAATTTAAAAAAGAAAAAGGAAAAGGAAAAGGACTCATGTATAGAAAATATTTCCAGCAGCTTCTTTTATGGTGGCAAAGAATTGGAAATTGAGTGAATGCCCATCAATTACAGAATGGTTGAATAAGTTGTGGCATATAACTATGAAGGAATACTATTATGTTGCAAGAAGTGATGAATGGGGTAGTTTCAGAGAATTCTTGGAAGATTTCTATAAACTAATGCAGAGCAAATTGAGTAGAGTTAGGGGACTTTTTGATAAAAAAAAAAACAATATTGAAAACACAAAGTACTTTGAAAGGCTTAGAAACTCTGATTTACAAAATGCCTAATCACAATTCTAGAGGATTCATGATTAAACTTGCGAATCACCTCCTGATTATGGACTCAGGGTACAGACTGAAATATACATACAACATATACATTGGTATGTGAATAGATAGATAAATGGATAGGTAGATAGATAGATAGATATGTTGTAGTCAATGTCGGAATTTTTTTTGTTGTTGTTGTTGATAACATGCTTATAAGAAAGAACTTTGCTTTTCTTGCTTTATCAATGAGAATGGGGAAGGGCTGAAGGGAGAGAATGTGGAACTGAAAATAAAACAAAAAAGATTTAAAAAAATAAATGAACATGGTATAAATTATTCTGTATACCATTAAATGGTGGTAGCAAAACACAAACACAACTTACATATATTCCAGTAAAATGTATTGAAGAATATGAGTTATTGCAGAGATGACTAATAATTTTCAGCATGCAAAGCACTTGCATGCTAATGAAGGGGACAACTTATACATAAGTGTAACCCTCAGGGTCACTACCTGTGCTCATATTTAATGAAGAAGATATTCAAAGATCCCAAGTTCATAGTAATTCTATTCTTGAAAATGTAGTTGAAAAGCTTACAAATGTCTTGTGATTATACCCCAAGTTAGAGAGTAAAAACTCTCTAATCATGGACTGGTGGGGGGAGGGAGGAGTGTGGAATCCCACTCTTCAAGTTAAGCTAAATCAATAATTATGTATTAAGTGCTACTGTGTCCCAAGCACTATACTAAGCATTGTGGGCAAAGCAAAAATAGTCCCCGTTCTCAAGATCTCATGGTCTAATGGGGGAGAAAATAAGAAAACTTTTATGTATGACTAAGATAAATTCTGGATAAATGGGAGATAATCTCAGGGGGAAGCAACTAGCATGAATAGGCAAATTGAGAAAGGTCCCTTATGGAAGATGGGATTTTGAGATTTTAAGGAAACCAGGAAGTGGATAAAAGAAGGGACAGAATTTCAGTTTCTGGGGGCCAGCTAGGAAAAATGAATGGAGTTTAGAAATGGAATACCTTGAAGATGGTGGAGTAGAAGGATGGCCTGTAGGAACTCTCCCCCCACAGCCCATAAAATACCTGTAAAAAATGACTCAATAAATCTAGAGCAGTAGAAGCCACAAAACAACAAAGTGAAAGCGATTCCAGCCCAAGGCAAACTGAAAGGCTGACAGGAAAGGTCTACTGTGCCAGGCTCAGAGCAGGAGTACATGGCAGGGACAGGACCAGAGCAGACTTCAGCAGCAGCTGCGGTTCCCAGATCCCTCAACCCACAAACACCAGAGACAGCTTCAAAGGTCAGTGAGAAAACTCTTTCACCTGGGTGGGAAGGGAGCAGGGACCTCCCCTAGCCCTGACCCTAGATAGCAGCAGCAGCATCCATTTTTGGAGCCCTCAGGCTACAGACTCTGGGGGAATTGAGTTACTGATCTGCATCTCAGCCCTGAGTGGTGGTTCTGGGATGAGGAGAAGCACTAGCTGGTAGAGTTGGTGGAGGCTCTGGAGAGGGAATTCTACTTGTAGATCATGGGCAGAAAAGCATTGGTAGCTCCCAGACTAGAGTACAGACCAGGAAAGGAGTAAACTTCTCTCCATTGATTGTGCTACCTTGAAGGAACTGAGAACTTACAAGTCCCCAGAGAATACCCTCCTAGTGACAAAGGATAAAAAAGTCAAGTAAATGACTGACAAAATGCTCCAAAAGGGGAAAAATAAGACTATAGAGGTTACTTTCTTGGTGAAGAGGTATTTTCTTCCATCCTTTGGGATGAGAAAGAACAATGCATATCATCAAAGGAAGACCTAAAAGTCAAGGCTTATGCATCACATAATAAATATACAATGGTATCAGGCCATGGAAGAGCTTAAAATGGATTTTGAAAATCAAGTAAGAGAGGTAGAGGAAAAATTGAGAAGAGAAATGAGAACAATGAAAGAAAATCATGAAAAGTGAGTCAATGGCTTGCTAAAGGAGACCAAAATAATGCTGAAGAAAGTAACACCTTTAAAAATAGACTGACTCAAATGGGAAAAGAGGCCCAAGAAGCCAATGAGGAGAAGAATGGTTTAAAAATCAGAATTAGCCAAATGGAAAAGGAGGTTGAAAAGGTCATTGAAGAAAATAGTTCTTTAAAAATTAGAATGGAGGCAATAGAAGCTAATACCTTTATGATAAACCAAGAAATTACCAAAAAAAAAAACCCCAAAGGAATGAAAAATTAGAAGACAACTTGAAATATCTCATTGGAAAAATAACTGACCTGGAAAACAGATCCAGCAGAGACAATTCAAAAATTACAAGACTACCTGAAAGCCATGATAAAAAAAAAGCCTAGATATCATCTTTCCTGAAGTTATCAAGGAAAATTGCCCTGATATGCTACAGTCAGAGGGCAAAATAAATATTGAAAAAAAATCCACTGATCACCTCCTGAAAGAGATCCAAAAAGAAAACTCCTAGGAATATGTAGCCAAATTTCAGAGTTCCCGTGTCAAGGAGAAGATATTGCAAACAGTCAGAAAGAAACAATTCAAGTGCTGTGGGAATACAATCAGGATAGCACAAGATCTAACAACTTCTATTTTAAGGAATCAAAGGGCTTGGAATATGATATTCCAGAAATCAAAGGAACTAGGATTAAAACCAAGAATCACCTACCCAGAAAAACTGAGTATGATACTTCACAGGAAAAAATGGTCATTCAATGAAATAGAGGACTTTCAAGCATTTTTGATGAAAAGACAGAGATGAATGGAAAATTTGACTTTCAAACAGTAGATTCAAGAGAAGTATGAAAAGGTAAACAGGAAAAAGAAATCATACGGAATTTACTAAAGTTGAACTGTTTACATTCATGAATTAAAAGATAATATTTATAACTTTTGAAACTTTTCTCAGTATTTGGGTAGTTGGAAGGATTATACACACACACACACACACACACACACACACACACACACGTACACATATAGACCAAGGGCACAGGGTGAGTTGAATAGGCAGGGATGATATCTAAAGAAATAAAATAAAGGGGCAAGAGAGGAGTATATTGGGAGGAGAAAGGAGAATTGGAAAAGAAAGTTTCATAAACGAGGCAAGAGAAAGCTTTTTCAATGGACGGGAAAAGGTGGGAAGTGAGAGGGGGAAAAGTAAAACTTACTCTCATCACATTTGACTTAAAGAGGAAATAATATGCACACTCAATTTGGTATGACAATTTATTTCACACTACAGGAAAGCAGGGTAGAAAGGGAGAAGTGGGGTATGGGGGGATGATAGAAGTGAGGGCAAATGGGAGGAGGGAGTAATCAGAAGTAAACACTTTAGGGGAGGGACAAGATCTAAAGAGAGAATAGAATAAGTAGGGGGCAGGATAGGATGGAAGGAAATATAGTTAGTCTTTCACAACATGACTATTATGGAAGTCTTTAGCAAAACCACACATATATAGCCTATATTGAATTGCTTGCCTTCTCAGTGGGGATGGGTGGGGAGGGAGGAAGGGAGAGAAGTTAGAAGTCAAAGTTTGAGGAATGAATGTTGAGAATTATTTTTGCATGCAACTGAGAAATAAGAAATACAGGTAATGGGGTGTAGAAATCTATCTTGCCCTACAAGAAAAGAGAGAAGATGGGGATAAGGGAAGGAAAGGGAAGGGTATGATAGAAGGGAGGGCAGATTAGGGGAAGAAGTAATCACAATGGACAGTGTTTTGGGGTGGGGGTGGGGAGAGATGAAGAGAAAATTTGAAACTCAAAATCTTGTGGAAATGAATGTTGAAAACTAATAATAAATAAATAAATTTTTAAAAAAGCAAAGAAAAGAAATGGAATACTGTATGAGAAACTGTAATGAAGCCTTATCAATGGATCTTAAGATAGGAAGGGAGTAAGGTATAAAATAACTATAAAGGTGTGATATGACCATGTTATGAAAGGCTTTAGAAGCCAACCAGAAGAGTTTATATTTGATCCTAGAGATAATAGAAAGCCACTGGAGTTTATTGAAAGAGAGAGGAAATAATAACAGTAGGAAAAGTCATTCTCTCCTGTGTGATTCCTAGTTCTCATGGCAAGAAGAAAATGTAAGACAGGCAACCAGTAGTGTTAATGAGAAATAGGATCAAACTACTGAGATTTAGTCTTTAACAGAATAAAGGGATGTAATTAGGAGAAATGCCAATCACACCCATCTGAAATAAGGGATTATAGGGTAGGGAGAAGAGGTAAGGATTCCAGTTTTTTCTCAGTTCTCCAGACTCCTGAATGAAAAGGAGAGAAAGAGACAGACAGACAGAGACAGAGAGAGAGACACAGAGAGACAGAGATAGAGACACAGAGACAGAGAGACAGAGAGAGACAGAGAAAGAGAGAGAGAAAGGAGGAAGGAAAGAAGAGAAAAAGGAAGAAAACAAAATTACTCCTCCCAAAGAACAGTCTATTACCTCCCTCTTGTCGCTCTGATTTTCCCGTCTTAGAGTTTCACTTAGAGACTGAATTGAGAAAGGGAGTTGCAAATGTCTGCCCTTAGCAGGTATGATGATCATGCTACTACTTCATGGGGTGAGAGGAGGAGGAAGAAGACCCATCATACTCCTTTTCTCTCCTCATGTCTTTTCTCTTTCTATGTGTGTGTGTGTGTGTGTGTGTGTGTGTGTGTATTGGGGAACTACACTCATCAGTCCTCATTTATCCTTAACTTCTTTTTCCAAGCTGGAAAGAAATAAAACTCAGAGGGCCTTGAGTAATTTTGTTCCTTCTGCAGGGAGCTTGAGTAAGTTTTATCCAAGGGAAGTAATATAATTACAAACATATATACACAGATAGACGATAGATTAGACAGACAGATAGATATGTAGATAGATGGATGGCGAAACAGATTGACACATATGTAAAATGAATCACAGGTAGTTTGGGGAGGGAAGGTAGCAACAGAGACAGAAGGGTAATGGGAATACAGAGGAAGGCATATGTGGAAGCGATTCTGTGACTGTGAAAATAAAAATATTTGGCAATACAATAAAATTAATGCCATAATGAGGCATTAAAGTAGCATATACACATTTCAATATGATATATAAAATGATAGGGAAAGTACTAGAGAAGGTATGAAAGCAAACTGTTAAAGAAATTCAGGAAAGAGAGATTGCTTCCTGGAGGACTAAAAGGTTTCAAGGAAAAGGTAGCATTTGAGCAGGGATTTGAAAAATGTCAAAGATTTCAACATCCAGGTTTGAGGTTGGGAAGAGTAGAGAGTAAAAGCTGTTCTAAATGAAGGGAAGAGTGAAAGAAGTGTTGCTTTTGCCAGGAACAAGTGTGTAAAAAGGGAGGTAATGGGAATGAAATGAAGAAAACTAGATTTGGTTAGCCTATGGAAAGTTTCAAAGGCAGAATATGGACTTTATTCAGGAGGCAAGGGAAAGCTATTGAGGGTTTTAGAGCAGGAGAGTGACATGATTAGGATTGCAATTTAGAAAGATTAATCTGGAAGTGAGGTATAGGCTGGATTGAAAGAGGGAGAGTCTGGAAACAAGACTTTCTGTGAAGATGATTTTGATCTTACAACATAAAAGAATCAGTGATTTAGAATTGAAAGGGACAACAGAGATCATTCAGCTTAACTCTCTCATTTTACAAATGAGGAAACTAAGACCTAGAGAGATGAATGTCTTACCTAGTATCACACAGGCAGTGAATGGTAGGCAAAATCTGATTCCTTTGGTGTTCTCCTTTTCCTTTCACTCTAATAATTTATCCCCAAACTGTATCTTTTGGAGATCACTGGACTCTTAGAACCATTTTAGTTGACTATCCTCTCTTTTCCCTCCTTCCCATCCACTCTTTTCTCTTCTTAGAAATCAATTTTGTCTCACTGAGAGTAGATTTGGGTTGAGCTAGTGCAATAATGTTGTAGAGGAGAAAAGTAAGACTTATAGAGAAGCATGAGATGCGAGAGAAAAAATCTCAGCTCACACTGATTTCCAAATAAAGTCCTCTCATTTATTCGTTACATAGACACGTTGTGAGCAAGTAAGCTGGGCAACAGATCAAGAAGAAAATGTTATAAAAATAGACAAGTCTAAAAACAGTCAAACAAATAGCCATCAATGCAGTTAAAAGTCAATTCAGGGGAAACCTCTGCCTTTTAATGCTTTTCCCATCCATACCATTGAGCCTCTGAATTTATAGCTTCCTATAAAAATCCAACTGAAGTACAATGTAAATGAAGAGGGTTTCCTGAATCCTCTATACTCATTCTGCTTCTGCAGGAGTGTACAAAAAGTATCTATGTTTCTAACACAGAGTCCAGACAGTTCAGTATTATGTCTTTAGGATGCAACAAGGGACCTGTTCTAGGAAGAACAAGTCTTAACAACCTATAAGGCAACAGCCATTCACAAATCTAATTCTATTTTGGAAACTGCTACACCTTCATTCTGTGCCACTTTTGGGGCTAGTAAGTTCCTTACATTTACTGCCCAACATAAAAAGGAACAGAGGAAACCATCCAGATTTTCACATGATATATTTGGTTTCAAATAGTTTCTGTGTACCATGACATGAGTTTGGCTGCCTATAGTTCCCTCTTTGGGACTGCTGCAACTTCATTTATATCTCTCAAAAGATGTTCCAGTTACCACTGCCCACAGGTATTTCTGAGTTTGGGGCACAGACTTATTAAAATATGTCAGCTTCTAATTCAGACCTACTCCCTGAGTCAGCATGATGCCTCACAGAAAGACAATTCAATCTGGAGTCACAGTGCCTGACTTCAAATCCTTCATTCTTCTACCTACTAGGTATGAGATCTTAGCTGAGCCACTAACTTAGATTGGGCCTCAGTTTCTCCATCTGCAAAGTGATAGATTTGGACTTGATTATCTCTTAGGTCTAGTTGTAGATCCTATCTAGTTAGAAAAATAGAAGTGAAAGATTTTTCGGAGACATGTGGACAGCTATATGAAGTATTTTGTATTGCTAGCAAATATGCAATGGGTCAACTATTTGAAAGTATTACTCATCAGGTGGCACTGCTGCACCTTACCTGATATGATTCACCATGAGAACTAGATAATGGGACTTTCAACTTTTGCTGTTCTCAACATAGGAGGAAGCTTTGAGGAAGTTCCAAGCTCTTTATGGTTTCCAGAAACCTGGTGAGCTCTTTCCTTTAGGTCTTCTTCTTAAACAGAATGTTCATGTTGTTAATCTAAGTGGTATGGTCAGTTCATATTTATCCATTCAGGATCCTCCTCTGAAGCCCATGGATCTTACAAAGAAGGGTCCCTGCCCAACATCCACTCAATAGCTGTTTTGGACCCTCCTGGCTTAGAGTGGTTGTCAATAATAACAGTTTCTCTTCAAACAACAACCTGAGGCTCCTGCCCCTCTCAATGTGATTTGTCTGTCTATTTATTCATTCATTTTTTGCTTTTCTATTAAAGGGGCCATCTCCATGACTACTTTTAAAGAGAACTAAGTGAGTACCTGTAAAAGCCTTAACCTAAAAGACCAAGGCCTCCCATTGCATCCTGGACTGTCTCCAGCCATCCTGGTGAATATCTAGTCACAGGATTCAGATGACTCGGGAGGAAAAAGTGAGGCTGGTGACCTGCACAGCCCTCCCTCACTCAAATCAAAGTCAACTGCAAGTCATGTCATCATTTCTCTGATGTCAAGGTCCTCTTTGAAAATGAAAGATGAACACAATCCAGTCAGGATAATTCTTAATATTCATTTCATTGCAAAAATCTGGCTTTTCTCCCTGGATCTGCCATAGCTCCATGTATCCTCATCATGTGAACATCATCTGAAAATGAGCTTCATCTACATTCAAGTATGCATACTGTGTGCAATGTATACATACACACACATGCACACATATATGAAATCCACGAAATGAATAGAATAAATTCAATTAAGCAATTACTATACAGGTTACATGCCTATAATTTCTCACAGATTTAAACAGACCATACAGAGAGCCAACATCCAGGAATTCTCTGAGACATTCTAAAATGATTTAGGCAGCCTCTTAAATGGAAGACCTTTCATTCCCTGTGCTATCTTCCTTTTCGGAATTTTAGGAGGAATAGTGGATTATTCTATCAATTTTCATGGTGTCTACAATCATCTGTAATTTTACTGTATTAATGGTCGTTCATCACACCATGAACTCAATCAATGAAGTGTTCATTTAAATAATTACTGATATTACTAGGTTTCCTTTGCTCTGGGCCAGTGACTTAAAAGAACACATCAACGCTGTGCTTCTAGGACATGGGAGGGCAAGGGTTTCTTTACTGAAAGGCTTAATTTCCAATGATCAAGTAAGTAATAAATACTGTTGCTTCCCAGAGGCCGTCTTTCCACCCTTGAGTTTAAGTCTGGTTTTTCAGTTTGTCAGTCAAGTAGCATTTTGACTTTTCAGGCCTTGCACCAAAGTGCTCTAAGCAAACTGGTCATTTTTTCTTGATGGCATCCTCATCCTGGTCACCAGAAGACTGCTGGTTAAAATGATATGCCACTGACTGACGCTGAATGAGTCTTTGTTCCAAGAGGAGTCAAGGATGGCCATCTGGATGCAGCTGGAGATTCTTCTGGGGACAAGCAAAGCAGCAAATATCTGTGACTGTATCATGTTTCATTTATTCTTTTGAATAAGTTCAAGACTTGTCAGCACTTTTTTTTTATAACAGGCTTTTTTCTTCAGTGGTTTTAAATCCAGATCAGACTATTCTTTCTGGGCTGATGCTTGGCAGATCTGAGATCTCCTCCCAAGAACAAATTTGAATGCCCTGGATTTTCTCTGTTTTTGGCCACGACCATAATTTATTTAAATACAGACCTTTGTATTTTGTATATTTCAATTGTCCCAATCTGTGGGATTCTAGTCCCTGTGTGTTCTTGCTCTGTTTCTAGTTTCTGCATGAATGTGTGTTTTGCAATTGAATTTATCATTCCTTAAAAATTGGACTCTGCTTCTGCTGGGAATCAGTACCGGTTATAATCTATACTAAATACTTTAAGTTCATAAACAAAAAAGGGTGGGGTACAATAAAGTCTTTGGGGACATATAATACTTGTTTATGGTTGTGTTTTTTATTTCTAAGGATAGCGATTGAGTCTCTGATTTCACCAGGATAGGGAATGCCAAATTTTGAGGAGATTCCTTCAACTTATTGTCTTTGAGAATTGACTGGGGCACTGAGTGGGTCAATGACTTACCCAGGGTTACACAGAAAAGATGTCAGAGGAAGAACTTGAATCTAGGGTTTCTTGGTTCCAAGGCTAGCTGATGCATCACATTATGCTACCTTTCTTTAGAGAGATGTCTAAATTAGTTATCTTTTTGTACACTGGTTTCTATCACATTTTTAGAAGATTTGACCAAGGTAGCTATTTTTTTTCTTGTGAAGGGATCAATTTCATTGAACATAACTGAAACAGAGGTATTTAGGTGCCCTCTTAAAACATAATTATGTTTCATAGATTTTCTGAGTGGCAAGGGACCTCACAGTCTATCTAGTATAACTCACACCCCAAGCATAAATTCCTCTGACATCACCAATATATAATATTCATTTTCTACTTGAAGTCAGTGACAGGAAGCATAATGCCAGAGACAGCTATCTTTGGTCAGTTCTAAATGCTCAGAAATTTTTCTTATAATGAACTAAAATCTGTATCCTTGTAAGTTCCAGATTCTGGGCCAAACAGACCAAGTCTAAGCCCTTTTTCATATGCTTCCCTTTAAGTATGGAAAGACAGTGATAACATCTCTTAACCCTTCCACACTTAATCATCTCTTTTCCAGGCTACAGTTATCCAGGTACTTTGACAAATATTTCTACAAAATGATTTTGAGTTATTTTACCATTATGATTTCCTTGCTTTGGATAAACTCTAACTGGTTGAATTTCCTTCTAAATGGGGTGAGCATAAATGCACATGATAGGTTAGATATGATCTGACTAGGTCAAGGATCTTCTGAGAATGAGAGGGAAAAAGAAAAATAATGATATCTGCTCTCACTATCTTTTCTGATTAAAGAAATATCTATGATGTTATAAATGTGCATGTGTTATAGGGGAAGGGTTAGGCAAATAAAGAAGCAGATCTGGGACTAGTATAATAGCCTGGTGTCTTGGGAAATAACCTGGAAGTGACAAGCACAGCATTGTGCAAGATGTGGTCAGGAAGACTGAATTCTAAGTTTGTATTTTAGTTGTCATTGTTTGGTTGTTTTTCAGTCACATCTGACTCTTTGTGGCCCTGCTTGGGGTTTTCCTGACAAAGATACTGAAAGTGGTTTGACATTTCCTTCTCCAGTTCATTTGTCAGATGAGGTAACTGAGACAAACAGGGTTAAGGGACTTAACCAGGGTGACAACAGGTACTAAGTCTCTGAGGCCAGATTTGAACTCAGGATGATGAGTCTTCTTGACTCTGGGCCCAGCACTCTATCCACTGAGCCACCCAGGTGTCCCAGGTTTGTATTTTACTGAATACAAACTGAGTCACTAAAATTATTAATATTCTTCCATTGTCATGGTCAAGTTGACTGTCAACTTGACCATGACAATGGAAGACTATTAATAACATTAGTGATTAAAAATAATATTTATGTAGCACTTACAGTGCATCAGACACTGTGCTAGGCACTTTGCAATTATAATCAATTATTTATAATTTATTTATATTCACAATTATCTCATTTGAATGAAGAGATTATAAACTAGGGTAGGGTTAAAGTAGGATTGGGCCCCAAAGCCAAATACCTCACTCTAACACTACCTGCCTGGTAGCTATTTACCATCCATGTTGTATTATCTTTTAGTACCCAAACTCCTTCAGTTTTATGTCTAGCTTCTCATTATTCCCTTGAGATATTTTTTAGCATTCTTTCTGAAAATGTTATTGGCCAGAGTGATCACCAGAAGAAGACTGCCAATCTCAAGTTTTGGGAGACTCTGCAACATCCTAAGAAGACAGCATTCTTCCTGATTGGGCTATTCAGGTGGGCCTATGATCACCTTTATATCTCTTAGTGGGGGAACCTGATGGGGATGGCATGTGTACCCCTAAATGGAAAAGACCATATCTTTGGAATCTGACCCCAAAAAGGAAAAGTCTCTGGAATTTGTTAAGTGGTTCAAGTCTCTGGTGCTCACCTGGGGCACCAGCCCTTCCCATTTAAACCTTTCATTGTGGCCATCACTGCCTCACTTGGCCCAACCCTAGACTACCACCCCTTAATTCCATCTAGACCCCTTCTCTGTTCCCAGACTTCTTGGCCACTCCTAGATCACATCCAGATCTTCCCACAGTCTTCCTATAAATGATCCATCTTGCCTCTATTAAAGTACTCAGATTTCTTAAAAGGCTGGCCAATATCACAGATTCTTAATATCTTGCCCACCCCAATTAGAACACCAATTGGTGTTCTAATAAACCTGGTTGGTTGATTGATTGGTTGGTTATTGTTTTCTTCAAAGAGGACCAAAATGACATCACTATGATAAAGTAAAATTTTAGTGTGTCCGACTGTGAGTGATCAGACCAATATATGCTTGGAATGCTCAGGTTGGACATAGGTAATCCATGTGAATATTTGAAGTGGATATCCCAAATTTTCCCTTCCTATGTTTACTTTGTGCTGTCTCAGTTCTGTTTTGCTCTAAGAACACAGACTCCTTTCTGATGTTGGCACATCATGCTGAGTGGTGCTGTGCCAGTGTCTCCCATGTTGCACGGTCAAATCCAAAGTTTTCGAGAGAGACCTTGGGAGTATCCTTGTATCATTTCTTCTCACCACCATGTGATCGCCTGCCCCATGCAAGTTCTCCACAAAATAGTTTTTGTGGCAAGCATTCATTTTGCATTCAAACAATGTGGTCAGTCCATCAAAGTTGCGCTCTCTGAAGTATAGTTAGAGTACTTGGTAGTTCAGCTCAAGCAAGGACTTCAGTGTCTGGTACCTTATCCTGCCAGGTGATCCTCAGAATCTTCCTAAGACAGTTCAAATGGAAGCAATTCAGTTTCCTGGCATGGCACTGCTAGACTGTCCATGTTTCACAAGCATATAATGATGATATCAGCACAATGGCCCTGTAGACCTTCAGTTTTGTAGTCAGTTTAATACCTCTTGTCTCCTAAACTTTTCTTTGGAGTCTCCCAAACACTGAGCTAGCTCTGGCAATTTATTCATCAACCTCATTGTCAATGAGTACATCCCTGGGAAGTATACTACCAAGGTAAGTTAACTCATTCACAGTATTCAAAACTACTCCATTTGTTGTAATTAATGGTTCCACTTATGGATGGTGTGGTGGTGGCTGATGGAGCACTGTGTTTTCTTGGTGTTAATTATTAGGCCAAAATTATCACAGGCAGCAGAGATCCATACTTTGTTGCCTCTCAGCGTCAGAGGTTGCATTGAGTCACAATCATCCACAAACAGAAAATCATGCACCAACACTCTCTCTACTTTGGTCTTGACTTGCAGCCTTTTCAAATTGAAGAACTTACCATCAGTACGGTAGTTGACCTTGATGCTGTGTTCATCCTCATTGAAAGCATTTGACAGCATGGCTGAAAATATCATGCTAAAAAAGCATGGAAGCAAGCGGTCAGTCCTGTTTCACTCCATTGCTGAGTGGGAAGTCATGATAGCATTGTCCATTATCCAGAACCCAGGCAAACTTGCCATCACGAAATTGACATATGTGTTCAGGGAGGACCAGTACTTTTGGTGTGATGGCTGCTGAGCCCTTTTCAGGGTTCTTTCCCCCTTTAGTGTCCACCTGTTCCACCTTAGTCTCACCTGTGGCTCCAGGAAACTGTATCATGCACAGTGGCCACACCCTGGTAAACTATTTCAGGAGATGGGCCAAACCAAGTTGAAGGTAACCAAGAAGTCTCAAACCCATTGATGAATTAGGGAGGTGTCTACCCCAAGCATGTGAAGACTTCCTCTGGTGGTAGATGAGAACAATTTGTTCCAAAGGCCAAGAAGGCAGATGAAGCAGGCAATGTGGAGTGCTCAGAGCTCTAATAAACCTTTCCTCTAGCTGAAAGAAGGCTTGGGCCAAATTCATTTGGGGCAAGACCTCATGTGTTTTGACTTTGAACTCTAGACCTCAGCAAACCTACTATTTGAAGAAGTCTCCTTTCTCAGGACAATAACTGATTTCCTCACTACTAATATTCATGGATTCTCCTTGCTCATTTTCTAGATCATGAGAAGCTCCTTCTTCCTTCTAGATAATTGTAATTGTAGATAACTGTAACTTTTAGATAACTGTAACAGAAACTATACTGCCACTAACTCACATTTACATGGCACTTTAAGATTTTCAAAGCTTTTTCCTCATAGTAATCCTGTGAGGGAGGAAGTATTTTACATGTCATGGGAAAAGACCTTTCCATGTGATGGCAGAAATATCAGTAGAGCTACCAGCTTTTTCCTTCCCTCTCAATGTCTTTAGGCCTTTTGAGTCATTTATCAGAGCTTCAAACTAGCTTTCATACCTTCTCTTTAGGTTGATTTATGATTTGAGGGAGAGGATATTGGGAATTCTAAAGGCAAATGGAAAGAGCCTGCAAGAGTTTATCATTAGCCTCGAAACAATGCAATGAAAGTTATTGATTATGGGCCTCCATCCTGAGAGGGCAAAGGTGAATGAAATTTCATCATCCTAACTCAGGAATAAAGGACCAGGTAAGAAAGCTTGAGTCTGAAATTTTGACAAGTATGATAGTGAGTGAGGTTATTGGTCTGACAATAGAGCTACAAAGTGGTGCGTGTTAGGCTAAGTAGCCTCCTAAAAAGGCCATGATGCTTTCTGGAATAAGTGACAGCAGAACAAGCAGTGGAAACCTGACGACAGATGTGGAAAGGAGCACAGCAGACTGAGAACTCCTGAGCCTCCACAGCAGCAGATGCTGGGGCCATGGCAGGGTAGAAGAGCACAGCAGTTCCCAGTCTTGGTGTTCTTAACCTTTTTGTATCATAGACCCTTTCTGCAGTCTGGTGAAGGCTATATCTCTTTTCTTAGAAGATTTTTTAATGTATAAAATAAAATAAATAAGGTCACAAATAAAGCAATTACATTGAAATTCTCTTCCCCTGTGTCCAATTCTTCTCCCTTCATAACTTCTTGACTTTTCTGCTTCTGTATGAGATTCCTCTTGTTTCACAGTTTTTATCTCTCTTGGATATTTTCTTATATCCTTAAGAGAAATAGTTAATCTTCCCCCCAAAAGACATCTGAGAGTAGAAATGCATTCCTCTCATATTATTACCTTTACTTCTGTCCAGGGTACCAGTTTGTACTCACCATACAGAGAGAACTCTGGATTCCCCATGTGAGAAACACAACCTCTTCAAAACTGCAATTTCCAATCCAATATGACTTTGAGAGTTCACATTGTAGGCATCATGGATTCAACATGAAGAATCTCCTTTTTCTGGGCTCTAACAGCATTTATTTGCACTCTTTTCTATGAAATGAGCACCCTCTCCTTTATCCCTAATTGCTTACTTGTATTAAGTCCCTAACTAAAGTGTAAGCTCCTTGGGGATAAGGATTATTGTATTGCTATCTACTGCAGTTCCTTGCACAAATCTTTGCCCCAAAATGAGTATTTCATGTCAAGTTCAGTACTTTCTTGAAGGGAGAGGGGTGGGATGAGAAGACAGAAACAGCTGGAGTGACTGAGGAAGACATAAGTACTGAACACCAGAAGAATTTTACTAACCCCTGTGTATAATTTTCTAGTTTACTCATGATTGCTACATTCAAAAGTGGCAGAGATCTGGTACATTTAGAGAAAGAGAAGGCTCCCTTTGTCCTCCTGAGTATAAAACAGTGTAAACTCCAGTTCTTGGGTACTTCTCAAATCAATCTGAACTGGACAAGCCTGCCTAGTTCTTAGATGAGGACATGTAGTGTGACTCTCCCTGGATCAGATCAAAGGGATTCTCAAGGTTAGGTCACATACATTCTCATTACATGCTTTACTTAGTGCACTGCCTGGCATGAAGTAGGCACTTTATAAATATTTTTTGATTGACTGATTACTACAAAAAATTCTTTGTGAGTGTGACATGTTCCTCTATTCCTTAAAACTAAGTAGAGCATTATAATGTTCTATTAAATGTTTGTTAACTTTGAGATTGGAGTGGGAAACATTCTCTAGGGAAAATTAAAAGTATTTAAATCACATAGTGCCTCAACATTTGACTCTGACATTTAAAATGCATGAAGAAAAAACAAATTTGCATTTACCCTTTCTCTCCTAACAATAACTTACTTGCATAGGATGCAAAAAGATTTTCAACTTTCCTTACAGCAAATTTCTATTTTAGGGCTATTTGAAGAGTCAACAGGAATAATTTAAAAGGGGGAATTGATCAGATTCTCCACTCTCATTATTTCCTCCATTAGCTTCAATTGCCTTCTCACAGACTAATTTTATGATCAGCGAACTGTCACACCCAGGGAAGAAAGAAACAGACCACATATGGCACTTGTCCCAGTGAGACAAAAACATAGTCTTTGTAGCCTGCTGAGGTTTCAGGAGAATGGGTTTGGATCTTGAATTGCATCTCTACCAGTCATCAGAGGTCTGTGGTCTTTTATTAGATCATTGGGAGGTAAGCAGCATTTCCCTTAGGGCTCTTAGGCATTTTACTACCAAAGACAAGTCACTAGCTTCCTTTTTTTAAGTAAAAAAAAAAAGGCCTGTCTGAAGTTTTTTTAGTGATATTTCGATTTTCTAGTTCCTGCGGATTCTAAGGCAGTGATTGACTAGATCACATTTCTCATCATGCTTATCACTTTAGGATATAGAAATCTCTTACCTGTGGGAACCAGATTGCAAAATAAAATAAAAAAAACAAATAAAATTAAGTTTACAAAGCCTAATCTAGTTATATGAGAAAAGTATTATCTATGAAATTGTAATTTTGGAAACAAGGTCATTATAGAAGTTTGGGAATGTAAAATAAAATAGTGAAAAACAGTACATTATATAGATAAGCGGGAAAATAAACCTTCTGTATAGGCAGGCAGGAAAATAAACCTTTAGTAGGAGTTGAACTCCTAATAGAGCATTTAAGGAATTTTCTTCCTCCTTAAACAGAGCAGAGAGTCTTAACTAGGAGGCTGGGAGATTGGGGGTGGGGTGAGAAGGGGGCGTTAATAGCTGTAGCATAACTTTGTAATTTTGTGTATTTTATTTTATTTGTCTAAAAATACTCTTCTGAGAAAGGGTCCATAGGCTTCACCAGGCTGCCAAAGGAGTCTAAGGAACAAAAAGGATTAAAGAGAAGTGCAATAGAATTTTCAAAAAGTATGTTATTTTCCTTTTCAGGTGTCCTAGCAATAAAGTCTATTCATAACATAGGGCAACATTTGAAGTTTATCCAGATCCTAGCAAATGTGTCCTCATACTATACATAGTATATACATATGTATATACATAGTCTTCATATACATACATATACATATGTGTCCTACATACACAGGGCACAGCAACTACAAATAAGGCATGATGGAATGCACTGAGCAGGTATTATC
>CM053769.1:627088980-627113438 GCA_028658325.1 Potorous gilbertii | reverse complement strand
ATATAAAGTGCTTGCTGTTGGTTTTAGGTAGGTACTCCTTGTTATTTTGTCTAAGGCTTCATTTATTCCTATTCTCTTCAGTGTTTTCAATAGGAATGGGTGTTGTATTTTGTCCAAAGCTTTTCTGCATTTATTGAGATAATAATATGTTTTGTTAGTTTTGTTGTTGATATGATAAAAAATGCTGATAGTTTTCCTAATATTGAACCAGCCTTGCATTGCCGGGAGAAATCATACCTGATCATAATGTATTCTTCTCTTGATAAGCCGCTGTATTCTTTTTGCTAATATTGTATTTAAAATTTTTGTATCTATATTCATTAGAGAAATTGGTCTATAATTTTCTTCCTCTGTTTTGGCTCTTCCTGGTTTAGGTATCAGAACCATATTTGTGTCATAAATAGAATTTGGTAGAACTCATTGTTCACCCATTGTCCCAAATAGTCTATATATTATTGGAATTAACTGTTCTTTAAATGTTTGATAGAATTCATCTGGCCCTGGAGATTTTTTTCTAGGGAATTCACTGATGGATTGTTCAATTTCTTTTTCTAAGATAGGTTTATTTAAGTATTCTATTTGCTCTTCTGTTAATCTGAGTATTTTATGGTTTTTTAAAAATATTTATCTATCATTGTCAAACACATGGGCATACAGTTGGGCAAAGTAATTTGTAATTATTGTTGTAATTTCCTCCTCACTGGA
This sequence comes from Potorous gilbertii, assembly GCA_028658325.1. Lineage (NCBI taxonomy): Eukaryota > Metazoa > Chordata > Mammalia > Diprotodontia > Potoroidae > Potorous > Potorous gilbertii. Next base: position 627,112,733 of record CM053769.1, on the reverse strand, counting down.
GATGAGTTCATTCTTTTCATTTTGATATTGGTAATTTGGTTTCTTCTTTCTTTTTTATTCAAATTGACCAAGGTTTATCAATTTTATTGATAATTTTTTATTTAATTTAATTTATTGATATTTTTAAATTTAATTTTTAATAAATTTATTTAATTTTTAATTTAAAATAAAATCAACTCAGTTTTATTTATTAGTTTTCTTAATTTCCATTTTATTAATCTCTCCTTTGGTTTTCAGAATTTATAATTTGGTGTTTACTTAGGGATTTTCAATTTGTGCTTTTTCAGCTGCATGCCCAGTTCATTGATCTCCTCTTTCTCTATTTTATTCATGTAGGTATTCAATGATGTAAAACTTCTCCTAAGAACTGCTTTTGCAGTATCCCATAAATTTTGGTAGCTTGTCTCATTATTGTCATTCTCTTGAATGAAATTGTTAATTGTTTCTATGATGTTGTTTAACCCACTCATTCTTAGGATTAGATTATTTAATTTTGAATTAATTTTTGTTTTATCTTGATCTTTTATTACATATATTTTTATTGCATTATGATCTGAGAAGGATGCATTGACTATCTCTGCCTTTCTGCATTGGGTTGTGAGGTTTTTATGCCCTATTACATGGTCCATTTTTGTATATGTGCTATGTAACACTGAGAAAAACACATATTCCTTTCCATCCCCATTCAATTTTCTCCAGAGATCTATCATATCTACTTTATCTACAGTTTTATTCACCTCCTTGATATCTTTCTTCTTTATTTTGAGGTTAAATTTATCAAGTTCAGAGAGGGGGAGGTTGAAGTCCCCCAACAGTGTTGTTTCGTTGCCTGTTTCTTCCTGTAACTCCCTTACTTTCTCCTCCAAGAATGTGGATCTTATACCACTTGGTGCATATATGTTTAGTACTGATACTGCTTTGTTGACTGTGGTGTCTTTTAGGAGGATACAGTTTTCTTCTTTATCTTTTTTCATTAGATCTATTTCTCCTTTTACTTTGTCTGAGTTTAGGATCACTACCTCTGCTTCTTTTTTACATCAGTTGAAGCACAATATCGTCTGCTTCCAGACTGTCTTGGGCTGGAAATTTGCTTCACTCAGTCATTCTGTGGGTTCTGCAGCTCCAGAATTAGTTTAGGGCCATTTTTTATAGATATTTGGCTGGGATTGGGGGCAGTGCTCTAGAAAGTGTATGCTGTTACCCCACCATCTTGACTCTGCCTCCAATGTATTCTTTTTATAACTATTTTGCCCTCTGGATCTGGGACCTCTGGGCAATTTTCCTTGATGATTTCTTGAAATATATTGTTCAGACTCTTTTATTCATCATGGCTTTCTGGTAGACATAATTCTTAGATGTTCTCTCCTGGATCCATTTTCCAGGTGAGTTGTTTTTCCAATGAAATATTTTATATTTTCTTCTATTTTTTCATTCTTTGGATTCCATTCGACTGATTTTTGATGTCTCATAAAGTCATTAGCTTCTACTTGACTGAGACTAATTTTTCCATTTGTACAATTTTCCCAGTTAAGTTTTGTGCTTCCTTTTCCATTTGTATAATTTTCCTTTTTTTTTTTGATTGCCCTGAGACCTGGGTCAGGCCAAAACAATAGTTTTATTATTTCAGCATTCAGCAACATCTCAGTCATCAAAAATAAAACTCTAACACCAAAGGATGGAAGGAAGACTTCTCTACAGCATGATTAGGTCGGCTACATCCAGAGCCCCACAGGCTGCCAGAGGTGGGAAGGATGGTGGTTATTCATTCATCCAGTAAACTAGGAAGTGCAGCATCCAGGGGGCGGCAACTGCTCATTTCTGGGCTGGCATAAGGTTATCAATGGACTGGCACTGCTCCAAATGCTTCTCCATCTCAATGAGCAGCTTCACACCATTTATCACCATCTGCACCAACTCCACCTCTGAGAAGCCCAGTCAGTCAGCATTGGAGATGTCAAAGACACCACCCACAGCTACTGTGTCCATACCCTCTGTCCCCCTCTTCTTCAGTCTCAGTTTTTTCAGATCCTCACCAAACTTCTCATGCTTGCCTAGGTGGGGAAGTTTGATGTGGATGCCTACATGTAGGCCAGTGCTCAGGTTGGAGGGGCATGTCAGGATGTGGCTCAGGTGAGGATTCCACATGAACTCATAGTTCTTGGTCTTAAAAAGAGTTTCAATCTGGATAAGCCCTGTGCAGAAGTGTGTGAACACCTCCTTCATGTTACCTCCTTTCTGCATGGAGATGACCCTCAGGTGATCTTGCTCACTGATCCACACCAGAAAAGTCTTGTTGTCATTGTGCCAAATGCCCCTGCCATCGGGTCAGTCTCAGGACCTACCAGAAGCTAAAAGGAGTGGGGAGACAGGCTTGTCAAAGAGGAAGTGGTCATCAATCAGCTGCTGCTATTCCTGCTCAGTCATGTTCTTCAAAGCATAGTACTTCCCATTCAGGTCACTTTCCAGGCTGGCCAGATCTTCCACAGACAGCTTCTCTATGGCCTGGCTACAATGTGGAGGCAGGCAGAATCCTTGGATGCTCTGGCCAGTTCGAACATGGGAACTCAGAACATAGTTTGGATCCAGGTCATCATCACTCTACAGATTGTCAGGGCTAAGATCAATCTTATGCTCATCAGAAAGCTTGTAGCCTCCATGTCAGTGCACAATAAGGGGATCAAACAGTTCCTTGAATACTTCATAGCTCTCTTCATCTCCAGTCACATAGCCCACAGTCATAATGAATGGGTGCCATGGGTTGTCCCCACCAGTTTAGATGAAATCATGCAGGGTGAAACCACTTGCTGTAGCCTTATCCCGGAGTTTTTCATAGAGCTCAGGTGTCAGCACTTTAGCCATGTGGTTGTTGTGTAAGGAGAGGTCCTTGACAGGAGTCCTTAGCAGGACTTCAGCATGTTGTGGCTATTGCAGAATGGCATGATGGCAGGAGACAAGGGTGCTCCTGGGGTCACAGAGGATGAACAGGTTGTGAGAATGCTGCTGCTGTGCTGGTGGCTGCCTGGGGATCCCAGGTCACCTAAGCTTGAGTTCAATCACTGAGTCCACAATTTTCTTTTTTAAGGAGTTGTTCTCTTCAGTTAATTCTTTTTTCATATTTTTAAAATCATTGGCTAGTTTTCTTCTACTTCTCTAATTTGGCTTTTAAAATCCTTCTTGAGCTCTTCCAAGAATACTCTTTGGGCTTGAAGCCAGTTCATATTCCCTTCTGAAGTTTCATATGGGAGTATAATCTCAATGCTGACCTCTTTGGTATTCATGTTTTGTTCCTTGTCTCTACAGTAATAGTCTTTTCTTTTCTAGTTTGCTTTATGCTCATGATGATTGCCTTTTTCCTGACTTTTGAAGTGGATCTCTGCTTCTGGGGCACAGAGGGTTCTGTCCCACAGTTCTTTTGCTTGGAAATTGAGGTTTCCTGTGTTATGTTTCTTTCAGCTAGGAGCTAAAATGCTGCAGCTTACCTGGTGTTGAGCTGGCTGGTGTGCCAAAACAGAGGCCAGGTGAAGTCTTTCTGCGTTCCTTTTAGTTACCCTGGAGCTTACAGTATGTGGTATGGGAGAGTGGTGGTCTGGCTGTAAGAGGTCTCCTCTAGAGCACAGGCAGGCAGGCTCAGTGGTGGGTGAATCCTGTCTGTGATAGTGTCTTCCTGATTTCCCTAGCTGTGCTGAGACACAACTTGGGTCCTGGTGTTGGTGATTATTGGTTCCACACCCCTGGGGTTGGGATTGCTTCCCACTTGACTGACATGGGGCTAGGACAGCTCCATTCCTGCACTGGTCCCCTTCACCACAGCAAGAGGGACCCCCATTTGTGATTTTCCTAGCCTCTCTGGCTAAGAGACTGTTGATCCCTTAGCTGATCTCACTATTCCAGGATTTTTCCTGGGGAGATATTCTCTTGGTTTTTCAAGGTCAACAAGGGGAGGAGGATAGCATTTACAGATCACTCTGCCATCTTGGCTCATGGAAGTTCAAGTAGGTGACTTGAAGACATTTAATCTGTAGGCTGATAGTCTCAGGAGGAGTAGTTGTTGATATTTCCTGGGATTTTGCACTTCTCTCTCACTCATTTCCACTGTACTCCAATCCTGGACTGATGTTTTTGAGAATCTGCATTGCTTCAGCCCAACAGTTGTTTCCTGCTCAGCTTTGCTAAGGCAGGGCCTGTGCTGGTAGAGCCTGTGTGTTATATGATGTGCACTCCCCCAGCCTTGTCCAACAGATCCTTCCTGTTAACCTTCCAGACAGTTCTGGGCTGGAAATCTGCCACATTCTGTCTCCTCTTAGATTCTACCACTCTAAAATTTGTTCAGATTCTCTTTTCAAAGATATCTGAAAGAGTTTGTCTTACAGCTTAGATGAGTACTTGCTTTTACTTCACTATCTTGACTCCACTCCCAAGACTCCATCTTTTGTCCAATTTTCCAATTTTCTGGGTGTAAAGTGAAAACTCAGAGTTGTTTTGATTTGCCTTCTCTTATTAGTTATTTGGAGCAATCTTTCTTAGAGCTGTTAATCACTTTCAATTTTTCTTTTGAGAAACGTCTGTGTGTATCTTTTGACCACTTTGCTATTAGGCAATGGATTTTTTAGGTACACTCATACCCCTTTCTCCCATATTTTTCAGCAGATTGCACCTTTACAATAATTATTTCCCTTCTCCCCTCTCTCACTGACCCATCTCTCTTCTCTCCAATCCATTTTCTACACAATTGCCAAAGTAATTTTCCTAAAGTACAATTTTGCTTATGACATTTCTCTGCTCAATTAACTCTCTTGGCTTTCTCTAGTCTCTAGGATCAAATGAAAACTCCTTTGTTTGGCACTTAAAGTGCTTTGCAAACTACCTATCCAGACTTAATAGATATGTTATCTAAAGTTCAGCCAAACTGGTCTATTTGCTGTTTTTCACATGTGATATCTCATCTCCTTTCTCTGTGCATGTGAACATTCTGAATATGCTTTCTTCTCCTCACTTCTACCTCCTAGAATCCCTAGTGTCCTTTAAAGTTCAGTTCAATATCTCTGTCCCATATAAAGGCTTGCTTTTTTAACACCCTTTACTGTTCAATAAGATACTGAGATTCCAGACCTTTGGGCTGATCTCTCCAGCATTCCTAACTTGTCTGGTGTTGTTGCTCTGTGGTGAATCCAGTGATCATTCTTCAGTCCCCTTCTTCCAATAAACAACTATTTTACAAGGAAAAAAGAGGAAGTATGCTTATTTCATAATATTCTCACCAAGAATTCCCTTAATTAAGGGGGAATTAAGCAATTGCTGCTTGGCACTAAGGGGAATAAAAAGTAAAATATGCAAAACATGCATCCATGGTTATATCCAGTATCTAAATTTGGATCAAGATCTGCCTGCAGATACAGATATCTACCTACCAACCTATCTATCATCTATCTATCCATCTATCCATCCATCCATCTATCTATCTATCTGTCTGTCCGTCCGTCTATCTCTCTGTCTCTCTATCTTCTATCTGCATATCTATTGATATGGATATATAGACACCTAAGGTGTTTACAGATGTGATGAAAAAGATCTCACATAAAGTCCAAGTTGAAGAGAACATTCACTTGATCCTCTATGTCCTTCTTATTGGTAGATATGGGCAAGAGTTCCACAAGATGGACTGATATTGATCAGTTATTATCTGTTATTATTGGGTAGAACTTCTAAATCTATGAGATCACAAATACTTTGGGATACTCAAGTATAAACCACTTTATATACATTGTCTCATTTGATTTTCAAAATAATCCTATATCATAGGGACTACAGGTACTTTTTCATCCCCATTTTATAGACAAAGCAACCAAAATTAAGAGAACTGTTAGTTATTATAACTACTAAATTGATAGAGATAGCCACAAGTCTTCTGACTCAAAAGTATGCTTTATCTTTTTTGTTTGCCCCCACTAATCCATGCACTAAGCTTGGAGCTAATTGGAATAAAAAAACATAATATATAGTGCATGCCTCCATAAAAATTCTTCATTGGGGGTCATTGTGAAATATCAAAAGCTCTAAGAGTAGAACACAAGCTTTGGCAGTTTTTACCAAACTCAAAACTTTTCCAGTATGGACCTGGAAACTAAATACATATGGATCTGCTCTCTGAAGACAGCCTCAGAATAGAGAGGGCTATAACCAGAAGGCTGGACAATGAATTGTATAATTAGTGGAGAATTAATTTGGTCACAGCCACAGTGAAGGGAGACTGTATGGAATAATAGACAGAGGGTTGGACTTAAGTGCCTGAAAGACTTGGGTTTAGAAGTTCTTGCATAGTATGAAGGACCAGATATATTTGGGAGTCTTTTTTTTTAACCTCTATACTTTGGCTCCTGCTCAGAATACATGGAAACTTCATTATATAACATCACCCAGCATGTTCTCATCACCTCCCCTTGTGAGCAAACTGTTCACAAAACTCATGAAACAAACAATTTTTATAGGTCGAAGAAAATAAATAGAACTCATTTTGGAGGTCATGAAAATATTGATACTGCAGGCACTTATATAATCTGAGTCAGTTACAGACATGTGCTAGGGAGGGTTCACAGCAGCTGCAGCTTCTATAAAGAATCAGTTTGTCAGTTTATGGTACTCATTGCAGTTCTCAGGAGCTCTTGGAAAGCCGTCCTCTGTGCTGGTCAACATTTCTTTTAGCTCTCCCCAGCTCCTAGGAAGTGGTGTTGCTGTCCCTCTTTGGCTTTGCCTTTGGTTGTTTGGAGAGGTCAAGCTCTCTGATGTAGGTCCCCTATGTCAATGGTATAGGAAAAGTGATTTTTACAGATTATTGTTGGGACAAGAGACATAGCATCTCTCTCTTGCAGTTCAAATGCAGTGCTGTGCCATGAAGGTTCATAGCCTTTACCTCATCATGCAACTCCTATTGAACTCACACAGAAGTTTCTTAGTAGTGAGTTTATTTTCATGTTTAACCTGGTGTGGTTTTCTCCAAACCCCCAGACTATATATTTCCTGTTCAGGCAAATATTTTTCATCAGTCCAGAAGCCTGATATTCACCCTCTTACTTCCTCATTATTTGTAATTTTTTAGAAATCTCTTTAGGACAAACTGATTAGGAAAGTTAAAATCATATGAGACTGTTCCATGGATATCGAGATTAGGTAAATGTCCAAGGAAAATCAAACTGGTGCTACCATGTATCAGAAAGAAAGCCATTTTAACCCCCTCCTCCATCTATCTATCATCCACATTATTGTCCATAATATATGTTTATATAATATATTATTCATTATATATTATATACATAATATATTATAACATATATACATACAATGTATAATTTATTATACATAAAATGATTCATGTCATATATAATTTATACATATTTATATTAAGAACAGCAATGCCATTAAGAAAGCACTATATTTGCTCTTACATCTCTATGCCTTGATCCAGTCCTGTTTATTTTATGATATTTCTTCCCCTTTCTCTGAATTACCTTGTTTCCTGGTATAATAACTTCTGTATACTTTCATGTCTCTGAATAACTCACTGTTTTCATTCCAGCATTCTTTTTCATTATTCATCTTCTTTCACCAGTCCCTGAATTCATGCCAATTCTCATATTTGGAAGACCTCCCCCCATCCATTAATGTACAGAGTTCGCTTCCCAGACTGATTCAATGAAGGCCCTCGAAAAAAAAGGGACAAAAATCTCTGCACATTATTCTAGAAGAACATACTACACTAAGACCATTGCTTTATAGCAGCTTGTTCAACAATGTGGAAATATCTTTTGAGATGGGGATTGTTTTCTTTCTTTGGCATCCTTAGAATATTTAAAGTGCTAGTGGATTCATGCCAAATTATCTTGTGAGGAATTTTTCCCTCAGAGCTTATTGTGTTCTTATGGAGGGGATGTGGCAGGAAGAGATTTGTCCCTACTCCCACTTCATTAATGTAATCACAGAAACCAAGGGGCAAATAACATAAGTGATAAGATGTCAAAGTATTCCACTAAGTGTGAAACTGCCTATGCCCTGTTATTCTTTCTTGAAGTATGAAAAAGTTTACCTGACTAAACTGAAGGGGATGTTTGGTGATGGCCAGCTGAAGATTGGCCACATCCCTGGTGGCTTTTAAAAAGCAAATCCTGTGTGTCTTGGAAGCTATCTCAGTATCAGTATACTTATACTCTGTGCTCACTTGTGGATGTGATGTGGGAGAATAGTCTCTAAATTGGAGGGGTAGAGGCTATAGATACCATTCTTACTATGTCAAAACTCAAAGTAAAACTTGCTTCACTACTCAAAGGTCATTGCTAGAAAGCCACAAAGCATATAGTGAGGAAGAGATTTTTTTCCCATTTGTTGGAAACGTGTCTTGAAAATGAATTCCTTATAAAATAAATTACACATGAGTGACTCTATGATCTAATTTATTATTTTTGTCAGCTTTTGAAAGGACAAATCAGTCCAGAAATATTTATTGCAAGCTCATTTTGTACTAAGGTGCTGGGAGGGGGTAGAGAGATACAAAAGGTAAAAAAAGTGTGTCCTGCCTCTCAAGAAGATATGGGCTACAGGTATAGTGGCATGTGTCATGGATCTTCTGAATCCTGAGAACCCCATTTTTTTCTACCAGAAAGTTGTTAGGGCTTAACTTCCTATATCTGCTAATGGTTTAATGATTATGCCACCTTCCACTACCCCTTAATATGAGTCTTCTAATATTAAAATTTTCCCAGTATGAGAGAGCTCAGATTTTACCTTTTTATCTTGCAATATACTCCAAATCATCCCATAATTCAATTTTTAAGGTGTTCTTTGAAATGATGTTTTTTAGTAACTATCTCAAAGAAAGTTACACAGAATTACAACACAAATATATAGGGTCAGGAAAAACATTTAACCTCACAGGACCTCAGTTTCCCCATTGATAAAATATAGATGGTTTCTAAGATCCCTCCAAAATCCATATCTATGAATGTATGGATGTTTACTCATTTTTTCAATTAACCTTAGTACTACTTAGCATCTAAGTAGTATCTAACAAATTCATAAGCCAAGCATTTGAGGACATCTACAAACTATCTCCTAGTTATTTTTCTGGTCAGTTTATTTTTCTCCCCTTCATGCCTTTTTCTCCCTATAAATTGAACCTACTACTGGGAAGGGGGAATAAGAAGGATACAGGGATAAATTTGGGCTATATAAAAGTAAAGATAGCAATTCAATTTTATTTTATTTTTTTAAAAACTGACCTACACCTCCTGGCTCTATTATTTTGAAAAAGAAAAGTTCTATTGATTTGTTCCATTTTTACATTATAAACATTTATAGATTGTTCCTAATCTATGAGAGACTTTATCCAGCAAAGTAAAACCATCAATTAAAATTAATAATGTGTGTTCATCCTTTGTTGCCAAAGAAGCCCATGCCATCAGAGAAATGATGACATGAATTGCACTTGACTTTGTTTTGAGTGAGGGAGGGCTGGGCAGGTCACCAGCCTCACTTCTCCTCCAGAGCCATCTGAATCCTGATATTCATCAGATTGACTAGAAATGACCCAGGATGCCCTGGGAGACCTTGGACCCTTTAGGCCAAGGTCTTTGCAGGTAGTGACTTGGGGTGAGGCAACACCCATTCATTGAATAGGCCTGTTTAAGAAGTAGCCAGGGCATGGCCCCTTTATTGAGGTCAATAAAAAGAAAGACATTGGGTTAGGTGATCTCATGAAAGTGTGCTTCACATCTATAGTACTTTCCTGCCTATTTTTATTATTTAAAAAAACAACAACTATCTTTTCATCTTACCTCCTATTCAATTGCAAAAAATAGAAAAGAAAAAAACAAATTCCTCATAACAAATTTATAATAATTGGCCATATCATATATATGAGATACATATCATATATATGATATATATAATATGATGACTACAATGGTTACAAATGCATATACACACAAGACTCATATATACTCATATATGTATGTGTACATAGTTATATATATGCATATGTGTGTACATCATATATGTATATATGTGCATGAGATCATGTTTGTAAAGCACTTTGCAAACCTTAAAGCACTATGAATGCTAACTATAAGGTATGTATGTATATATACACACACATATGTACATATGTGTATTAATGTGTATTTCATTTAGTACCCTAAATTTATCACATCTGTCAGAAGGTGAATATTATGCATCATTGGTCTTGCAGTATCAAGGATGGTTATTTTGTGATCAGATTTCTTCTAGCTTTCAAAGTTGTTTTTGTTGTTATTGAATAAATTGTTTTCTCATTTCTATTCACTTTATTATTCATTAATTTATAAAAGTCTTCAAAATTATTCATTTTTATAATATCTATGTATAGATTATTCTTTGTTTACTTCACTCCATAGCAATGAGTATATGCCTTTTTCATGTCTTTTTGAAATCATCTATTTCTTATAAGACATCTGCTCCTTACAGCATAATATTATTGCATGATATTCATAAAATACAACTTATCCATCAACTCATCAATTGCTGGATATCATCTTATTTCCATTTTTGCAACCATTGATTTTATAATATATTAATAATTAGTAACCATAAAATGAAATAAGATTCAACCACAATTCACTTTTGTTTCTTTACATAGGAGGTCCCCTTATGTCTAGAATGTACCTCATCTCATAAAATCTCTGCTTTCTCAGGTGTCACTTGACAGGAGGACTTTGCTCATCCTTTGACAATTAGCACTACGTTTATCTTCCAAATAATGTTTTTAACACCAGCATCAAAACCTTTCCCAGGAATACTATAGATAGCATTACTAAATCTTTAAGAAGCTCTAGAATTCTGAGGTTTTAACAATTTAACTGTTGTCCTGATAAGATTGTTAGCAATGAAGCCCAGACAGAGACTGTGAAAGGAGAGGGAAAAGGAATTTATTCCCTTAGAGAAGTGAATTTAACTCATATTGAGAATAAGTAATAAGATTCTTCAAAGATATCAGCATGATTTTGGGACCCATGATTGTTCCAGAATTGAGAAGTCAAAAGTAACAGTAAACATAGTCTTTCTCATAATTCACCCCATTTGACAGCTTTTGATGGGGCCAGACTGCCCAGAAATTGTGAATTGGTGAATGACAAAGATGGTGAATTGCTCATTTATCTCATTGCTAAAACATTGGAAATAATCATATCTTTATCCTATTCCCTGGTTATATTGTTATTAAATTGTATAGTCAGTAATTTTATATTTGTTTAAACCAAGAAAATTAGAGTTAAATGGCAATACAGCTAAGAGATGGATATCTTCTGGGATAAGAAATTTATCAGTAAATGAATGAGCATTTTTTAAAGCACTTATATGTGACAGACATCATGCTAAGCCCTATGGATACAAAACTTATCCAGTTAATTGAAGGACATTTAACAAAGTGGGAGTAGAGGCTCATAACTAATTGATTAATTAATACAATAAATATTATAGTTCAGTAATTAATAAAGAAACACAAAAACCTATCACTGGATTATTTCAGAATTTAACGTGTGAATGGATACTATGATAACAAGTAGTAGCGATCTCTTTAGGGAGACTACATAGGAATATGATTGATTTCTAAACCCAGTTTCTCTTTGTAGATATTTTGTCATTGCTTGTTCCCATAGACATTACCAGCCTCCTTCATAAAAGTAATCTCCCAGAGGGGAGGGTCTGTATTACATTAGTTCCATATCCCTAGATCATAGTACATAATTAGTACTTAACGTTTTTTGAGTTAATTTTTTAAAATGCTTTAAAATAATTTTTATCTTAAAAATTTTAAAACATTTTAAATAATAAATGTATTATTTTAAAGTAGTCCCTTCATATCCCTATAGAAGCAAGACAATGGCAATCCATATACAACAATATAGAGTGAAACCTTGCTAGAAAACTGTCCTTAGGATCCTGCTATGGGACCACCATATAGGAGAATTTGCTTTATAAACAAGTGTCATTAAAAAAATAGTACCTCTGTAATTAATCCCCTGGAAAAGCATCCCTGATATATCTGGCTTACATGGATTTCTGCTGTTTAGAAAATGATGCTAAATTTAGGGGCACTGGAGCATGCTGTAGACCATCTGGATAGGGAGAAGAAGTAGCTGTAGATGAGAAGTTCAGTAAACTGACCACAAACTTAGAGGAAGGGCACAATATGATAGTGATGGAAGATGATAATTTTGCATACATCTGCTATAATCCATTCTGTGTCTAAAACAGAGTGGTTATACATTTTTTACTAGCCTTAATGATAATTTCATCCTTCAAAAGGCAGAGGAAGCAACAAAGGGAAATTCCATTCTGGATCTGGATTTAATTTTCAATAACAAGAAGGAACTAGCTGCTGAGATGCAAATCATGAGAACCATGTGGAGAGAAGTGACCACTCCATCTTAGACTTTGTGAAAGATGAGAAGAAAGTAGAATATGCCATGCATTCTGTTTTGAGAAAACAGATTTCAATGTATTCAGAGGAAGAATAGGTAAGATATCACGGATTAAGATTCTCTAGGAAACACCAGCCTAGGATGGAATGGGAAAATTTTAAGAATGAAAATCTGAAAACAAAAAGAGAAATAGTCCTGATAAGGAAGAGACTAATGTGGATGCTCAGAAAAATTTTCAACCAATTTGGGTTTAAAAATACATGTTCAGTAGATGGAACTAGGGGTAGGTGATGAAAGTGAACACAAAAGCATGGCATACTCTGGTAAGATTGTCAAGGATGTTAAAACTCAGAATAAGCTGAGAATGGCAAAAAAAAACCCCTAACAACAAATGAGTTGTATCAGAGAGAGTATAAAGTAAAAGAAAGCTGAGCCCACCTCTGACATATACTAGTCTTTTGGCTAGTTAGCCACATTAGCAAGTCCTTCAACATCTCAATACTCTAGAGCAGTGGTCTCAAAAGCAGGTGGTGGGATAAGAAATAACCCAATCTGTAATAACTCTGGTAGAAAATATGGGATCTGAACTCTAGTTATGGACTAGTTTCCAGCACAACTACACCAATTCCTTCAGTACTTTCCCATCTGTTCAGTGACTTTAGTGAGGTGTGGGACCCTTAGGAGGAGGACAACTCAACCTAACTTAGGCATCCATAACAACTTCCTAAGTTTAATATACAGGATACTTCCTCCTTCTTCTGAGTTTCCCCATACCCTAGTTGCTATATCACCACAGCATCAGGCCCTGAGCTCCTAGGAAATACCTGGTTTCTTTCACCTCACCTATACCATAACCCCCAAACTCATAACATATTCATTATTAAATAGGAAATAGTAGCTCAGGATGAACAGGCATGGAGAGCTTGCATTTACATTATCTTTTTTTCCCGTCAAAGCCTACTGCTTTTATCAACTTTCTGTATTTCCTTGTAGAGGGAGCGTACTAGCTCATATTTGTTTTAATTTTTCACCGTCTCCTTTCCTGGATCATCGAGTTTCCTCTTGCGTATTAACTATGAGTGTCATTCAATGTTCTGTTGTGGTTCTTTTTCTTGTGTATGTTTAAATTCCTTCTCCTGGTGATAATATGCTTCTATGGGTTCAACTATCATTGCTGTGCAAATGATTCATAAATTTATAATCCAGCCCTCACTACAGTCCTGTCATATTGACTGCTTGCATTACCCACCTCCTTCAGGATGTCCTATGGAAATCTAAAAGTTAATATGTCCAAAGCAAAAATGGTTATGTGTTCCCTAAAATCTATCTTTCCTCCAAAAGTTGCACATTTCTTTTCTTCTTAATTTTGAGTCTTTTATTTTTTCCCCCAATTACATGTTGACAGTTTTTAGCATTCATTTTTACAGAGCTTTGAGTTCCAATTTTTTTCTCCCTCCCTCACCTCCCCCTTCCTAAAATGGTAGGCAATTTGATATGGGTTATACATATGCTCTCATGTAAAACATAGTTCCATATTAGTCAGAATTATGAAAGAAGAAACAGATCACAAGGAAAAAAACAGAAAAAAGGATAAAATAATTGAAAAAAGTATGCTTCAATCTGTATTCAGAGTCCTTCACTTCTTTATCTGGATGTGGATAGTATTTTCCTTCATGAGTCTTTTATACTTGTCTTGTATCATTGTGTTGCTGAAAAGAATTGAGGCATTCACAGTTGATCATCACACAATGTTGCTCATACTGTGTACTATGTTTTCCTGATTCTGCTTCCTGATTACACTTTGCATCAGTTCATAGAATTCTTTCCAGGCTTTTTTTTTTAAAATCTGCCTGTTCATTTCTCATTGTGCTATAGTATCCCTTTACATTCATATACCACAGTTTGTTCAGTCATTCCCCAATTTATGGGCATCCCCTCATTTTCCAATATTTTGCCACCATGAAAAGGGCTGCTATGAATATTTTTAACATGTAGGTCCTTTCCCCTTTTTAATGATCTCTTTGGGTCACAGAACAAGTATTGCTGGATCAAAAAGTATTCATGGATTGAGCATACTTCCAAATTGCTCTCCAGAATAGTTGGATCAGTTCACAACTCCACCAACAATGAATTAATGTTCCAATTTTCCTACATCCTCTCCAACATTTATCATTATCTTTTCTGGTCATATTAACTAATCTGATAGGTATGAGGTAATATTTCAGAGTTGTTTTACTTTCCATTTCTCTAATCAAAAGTGATTTAGAGAAGTTCTTCAAATGCCTGTAAATAGCTTTGATTTTTTCATCTGAAACCTGCCTGTTCATAGCCTTCAACACTTATCTATTGGGGAATGGCTTGAATTCTTATAAATTTACTCAATTCTCTACATATTTGAGAAGTGAGACCTTTATCGGAGCCGCATGCTGTTGAGATAGTTTTCCAACTGTCTACTTTCTTTCTAATTTTGGTTGCATTGGTTTTGTTTGTGTAAAAACCTTTTAATTTAATATAGTTTAAATTGTCTATTTTACATTTTGTAATGCTATCTCTGGTCAGGAATCTGTAACTCATTTGACTTCCTTAAGAATTTAGATGCAATACACTTGAGGCATATACATTTAGTATTGATATTACTTCATTGTCTATGGTAACTTTTAGCACTATGTAGTTTCCTTCATTATCTCTTTTAATTAGGTCTAATTTTGCTTTTATTTTCTCTGAAATCAGAATTGCTATCCCTACTTTTTTTTACTTCAGCTGAATTGGTTCTGCTCCAGGTCCTTACCTTTATTGTGTGTGTGTGTGTCTCTGATTTAAGTGTGTTTCTTGTAAACAACATGTTGTAAGATTCTGGTTTTTGATCCACTCTACTATCCACTTCCATTTTATGGAAGAGTTCGTTCCATTCACATTCACAGTTATGGTTACTATGTATTTCCCACTATCTTTCACTACTTCTCTCCTTGACAGTGTTTGGTTTCTGTTTACCATCTCTACCAGTCTACTCTCTCTTCTGTCAGTCCTCCCCCTCCTCACACACCCAGTTTACTTAATTTTCACCCCTCCTACTTACCTGGTGGGTAAGATAGATTTCTATATTCATCTGATTGTGTATACTATCCCTGTTTGAGCCCAAACACATGAAAGTAAGGTTCAAGCAATGCCCATCACCCACCCTCCCATTTTCCCTTCATTGTAGTAAGGTTTTTTGCTCCCCTTCATGGTGAATAATTTACCCCATTCTACCTCTCCCTTCCTTCTGCACCCAGTGTACTCCTCTTTCTCATCCCTTAACAATCTTTTATGTCATTCCCTCAGATTCACTTTATACCCATACTCTCTCTGTATATTCTTTCTAGCTGTACTATTAATGGCATAACTTTTAAGAACTAGAAGTATCATCTTCCTATTTAGGGAATTAAATGGTTCAGCTCCATTTGAATTCCTTATGCTTTCTTTTCCCTTTTTACTTTTGTAGGCTTCTTTTGGGTCTTGACACTGAAAATCATTTTTTAGTCTTTTCCCTATGAAACCTTGAAATTCTTCTATTTCCTTGGATGACCATTTTTCCCTTAAAGTATTATGCTTAATTTCTCTGGGTAGGTGATTCTTGATTGTACTTCTAGCTCCTTTACCTTCTGGAATATCGTGCTCTATGATCTCTGATCCTATAGCGCACAGTTGCAAAGTCCTGTGTCATCCTGATTGTGGTTCCCTAATATTTGAATTGTTTCTTTCTGGCTACTTAACAGTATTTGCTCCTTGACCTGATAGTTTTGAAATTTGGCTATAATGTTCCTTGGAGTTTTCATTTTGGGATCTCTTTCCTGAGGTGATCAATGGATCCTTTCAATTCCTATTTTGTCCTCTAGCTCCAGGATATCAGGGCAATTTTCCTTGAAAATTTCTTGAAAGATGATGTCCATGGACTCTTTTTGATTATTGTTTTCAAGTAGTTCAGTGATTCTGACATTATGTCTCCTGAATCCATTTTCCATGTCAGTTATTTTTCCAATGAGATACTTTACATTTGCCTCTATTTTTTCATTCCCTTGAATTTGTTTGATATTTTTTTATGTCTTATAGAGTCATTAGCTTCCATTCCGCAATTCTAACTTTTAAGGACTCATTTTCCTCAATGAAGCTTTGAACTCCTTTTCTATTTGGCCCATTGTACTTTATAGAGAATTACTTTCTTCAGTGGATTTTTGTATCTCCTTTTCTGTTGGGACATTTCTATTTTTTAAGCAGTTTTCTTCTTCTCCCAAGCTTTATTTTTTTTTCAGAATTCTCTTGCATCACTCTCATTTCTTTTCTCAATTTTTCTTCTACCTCTCTTATATGATTTTAAGCTCATATTACTTTTTATGTTGTTTTTTGTTCATCTCTTTGAACTTTTTCCTTTCTTTTGAATTTGATCTCTGTTCCCAGGGTGGAAAAGGTTTTGTCTCAGGCTTCTTGTGCCAGGGGCTGCAGACCCTGGCTATTTTCCTGGTTCTGCACTGATGTTGCCCTGAGGCCCCCAGTGAACCTTCTTGTCTGGTACTGAGTGGGTGGCACTGCTGGAGGCCTTAAGGGTCTGGCAGCTTAGCTGGTACAGAGCTGGGGTCCTGGTGTTGGTGTGTGGCATGTGGCATGTGGCATGTGGCATGTGCAGAGGTTGGTGGGTGGGGTGTTTCTCCATTTCCACAGGGGTTAGTCTGAAGCACTTGGTGGTCTAGCCACTAGAGGTTACTTGTTTGCTCACGTGGAGGTCTGGCCACTGCACTCTGCCTATTTGACCCAGGCTACACTGAAGCTCATGGTGGTTCTTGGGGCTGGAGTCTACCTGTTCCCTGGCTATGCTGAGACATGTGTGGAATACTATTGTTGGTGTTTGCCTACTCCACAGCACTGGGGCTCAGAAACTTCTACAAGTTGTAGGGTTTGCTGTTGGCTTGCTGGGATGTTTCCTGTCCTGGACTGCCTTCCCCTTTTACACAAGTGAGATCGACTTTTCCTACCAATCTTCCAAGTTTCTTTTTTGCTGGTTCTTCTGTTCTATGATTTATTTGTGGTGCTATTTTATGGTTGTTTGCAGGTGAATAGGGGAGAGTTAGGACAATTCACTACTTACTCTACCATCTTGGCTCCTGGGGAAGCAAAAGTTCCACATTTTTGTTAAAGGAAATATCATTTTTCCAGTCACCAAGGTTTGTTACATAGTCATCATCCTTGTCTCACCACTGAATCGTAGATCTAGAGATGGAAGGGACATTAAAAACCAGCTAGCCTCATTATTTCCTTTTATAGATTATGAAACTGGGCTCTCAAATTTCAAGGACTTGTCCAAGGTTAGAAAGATAGTGATAGAGGCATGATTTGAATCCAGGATCTTAGACTCCAACTCTGGCATCCTTTCCCACAATATTGCTACCTCTCTTTCCTCTTTCTCTAGTCCTTTTAGAACCAAAGGCCAAATCTCTCTACAATGTGTCTTGTATGCATCTTCTCTTTTCACATGTGGGACCACTCTAGTTCAGGGCCTTATGCTCTCTCACATAAATTAATACAATAACTTTCTAATATAATTCCCTGCTTCTTTTTATCTCCATTCTCCAATCTATCCTCTTCATAGCAGTTAAGACTATATTCTTAAAGTACAGATCCAGACATCTCATTCTAAAATGATATATGATGTTCATATAATAATAATATATAATTATAACATATGACATATAATCATAATACATGCATATTATATTATTTTATATATTTTATTATTACATGTATTTTATAGTGCATATATGATATATACCTATATTGCTAGATATTACATACATTAAATATGTATACTATATTTAACAGGTTAAATAAAAAGTTAAAATTTGAGAGAAGTTGGGTTTTTCTAATAAAGAGATATGGGGTAGGTAAGGAGGAAGATAGCAGTAGTGCATTTTTCTTCAATTTCCTCATCTGTACAATGTGGGATTTTGACAAAGGTCTGTTTTAGCTTTAGAGCTATCATACTATATAACTGGAACTATAGTTAGAGAAGAACATTCATTTGGGAAAATAATTAGGTTACTCTGCCTGAG
Organism: Potorous gilbertii; assembly: GCA_028658325.1. Lineage (NCBI taxonomy): Eukaryota > Metazoa > Chordata > Mammalia > Diprotodontia > Potoroidae > Potorous > Potorous gilbertii. The sequence goes on along the minus strand of CM053769.1, from coordinate 627,094,210 downwards.
GTATAGCAAAAGATGAGTATAACTGAATGACCAAGAGAAATCTGGTGAATGGTATATAACTGTGGAACCACTTTAGAATCTAAGTCTGGGAAATATCTAGCAATACATAGTATTTTTGCTTGAGGGAAATCATTCTTGTTTTTATAGACTAATCATAGTGGATAGAAGGAAGAGACTAAAAAGAAGGGAGAAAATAAGATGCACAGTACTCTAGGTATGAGGTAACTAATTCTCTGACTGTAGAAACAGAGAAGATAAGGCATACTAGAAATATTACAGAGCAAAAGGCAAAAAGATTTGATGATGAATTCCATATGAGGGCCAAAGAATTATATTGTTTTCAAGCTAAACTACCAGGAAATACTCCCAAAAAAGGTAGGGAAAGTGTTAACCCCAATAAGACTTTGGAGAGAAAAAACAGGGCACAACAAAATATTCCTGCTTCACTATGTTCCATGTATTTGCTAAGAGGGCATTCAAGTGATTATCCAGTAAAAAAGAAATTATGGAAAGGATACATTGCACATTGAATAAATGAGTTCAGAGTGTTGATGCTTAGATGGGTCTTTCTGTGATTGACTCAGGGTGGATATTCTCACTATGGAGGCAGAACATTACACAATAATTACAAGGATTTTATTTCTCAGTCTTGGAGGTAATTTAGAGGTGATTTAATCCAATAGTATCAAATGCAAATAGGAACAGAACCACAAATCTATGATAAAGATCACCATAGTTCACATTTTGGCTTACTTTTAAAATGAAATGTTATCTATGTTTTTACTGAAATTTTGATTTATTTTATTAAATACTTCCCAATTGCATTTTAATGTGGTTCAGGCCGGACTCAGGAGTGTTGTAGGCTGTGTTTTGACAACTCAGATCTAGTCTAGCTCTCTCTTTTTGTGGATGAAGAAACTGAGGTTAGAGGGAAATGACTTGATCAATGACACTTAGCTAGTTAATGACAGAACAAAGATGAAAACTGAAATCTGCTGATTCTTTTCCAATCCTGTATCCTTTATTTACCAGTATAAACCAGTATACAAGAGGCGAAGATTGTTTCACGCTTTAATATTAAATAACAAACAAATATATCTTTTCTGAATCAGCGGAATATGATCTGGACTATTAATGATAATAAATGATTTTTTTTTGTTTCCCAACAATGAGTAATGATAGAGGCATGTGCAACTTTATGTGTTTGTATAAAATTCTCTTAAAGAGCTTGGCAAATTCCAAACGTCCAGTCCCATTTCCACAGCACATGGGGCTTATTAGAGACGATGCATTTCCCCTGGCACACAGACAAACCATATTTAAATACAAACATGGAATGTTTTCCATAATGTATGCAGAGTGGGATTGGCCCATTGGTTTAGAATGACATCAGTCATTCCTAGACCAAGAAAGAGGAGGTTAAAAATCACTGCATGCCAGAAGGAGAAAAAAGGGTAGGCTTTGTGAAATCTGAGGAACTCATCCACTGTGGCTGCAGCTGGAGTGGAATCTTTAAGCATTTTGGCATGAACGTGCTTTTAATAGGCCCAGACAAAGGACTCAGAAACATGTCCTTCATTGGTATAAAGGATTGTAGGATCTTAGAATTATAGAATTTGAGTTGGAAGGGAACCCTTCCTTTTATAGATGAGAAATCTGAGGTCCAGAGAAGTTGCTTAGAGTATCATAGCTATTAAATATCTGAAACAGAATTTGAACCACAGTTTTCTAGACTCTACATCTAGTGCTTTATCCATTATGCCATACTAATCTATATCATTTAATTTTTATCATTTAGCCCAACAATAAGATTTTATGCAGTTTGAGATAAAATCGCCAGAAAGTCTCCTTATGCAGAAACGTATGAATAAGAAATTTTGTTCAACAAAGATTTAAAAACCAAAATATGGTACTGTGGTTTTTTTGTGGGAAAGGGCAGGTGATTTTGTCAGTGTGATGTGCCCTCTTCCCTGATGCAGAGCATCCACTTGTCTATAATTTATAAACAGTGCTCTCCATGGCACTGAAAGGTTAAATATCATGCCCGGGGATATATAGCTGATGTAGAAGAACAGGATTTGAACCCATATCTTCTTAATTCTAAGACTATCCCCTTATCTACTAAGCGTTTATGCTTCTACTGATGTATAAGCTTTTCCTAGGTCTTTTTTTTAATTGGTGATGTGTTTTCTTTTTTTTTTTTATTAAATTATTTTATTTGTTTTCAGTGTTCTATAGTTACTTCCGTATATCACAGATTTTTTCCACTCCGTTCTCCTCCATCTCCCCTCCCTTCCCACTCCTTTCCTGAGACAGCATACAATCTTATATAGGTTTTATACATACATTGCTATTAACTACATTTTCACCTTAGTCACGTTGAATAGAAGAATTAAAATGAATGGGAGAAATCATAAAACAAAACAAAACATAATACAAAAGAAAATGGTCTGCTTCATTCTGCAATCAAATTCCGTAGTATTTTCTCTGGATGTGAAAGGCATTTTGCCTCAGGAGTCCATTGGGAATATTTTCAGTTCTTGCATTGCAATGAAGTAGTAAATCTACCAGAAATATTCCTCTCACCCTGTGGTTGTTGCTGTGTACAAAGTTCTCCTGGTTCTGCTCCTTTCACTCAGCATCAGTTCATATAAGTCTTTCCAGGCCTCTCTGAAGTCTTCCTGTTCATCATTTCTTATAGCACAATAGTATTCCATTACATTCATATACCACAACCTGTTCAGCCATTCCCCGATTAATGGGAATCCCCTTGATTTTCAGTTCTTGGCCAACACAAAGAGAGTTGCTATAAATATTTTTGTACATGTGGGACCCTTTCCCATTTTTATGATCTCTTTGGGATACAGTCCTAGAAGCAATATTTCTGGGTCAAAGGGTATATACATTTTTATAGCCCTTTGGGCATAGTTCCAAATTGCTCTCCAGAATGGTTGGATCTTCCTCTAAAAACTACCTGATCATATCCTATGACCATTTATCAACTGGGGAATGACTTGTATTCTTGTAAATTTGACTCAGTTCTCTATATAGTTTAGAAATGAGACCTTTATCACAGACACTAGTTACAAGCATTCTTTCCAAGTTTTCTGCTTCCCTTCTAATCTTGGTTGCATTGGGTTTGTTTGCACAAAAACTTTTTAATGTAATCAAAATGATCCATTTTACACTTCATAAAACTCTCTATCTTGTTTGATAAAAAATTTCTCCATTCTCCATAAATCTGACAAATACATTATTCCTTTCTCTCCTAATTTATTTACAGCATGAATCTTTATACCTTGATTATGTATTCATTTGAATTTTATTCTGGTGTATGGTGTATAGTGTCAGGCATTTGCCCAGTTTCCATCACACTGTTATCCAGTTTTCCTAGCAAAAATAGCTAGGAAAAATTGTCGAACAGTTGAGTTTTTATCCCAGAAGCTGGGGTTCTTGGGTTTATCAAACAGTGGATTGCTATATTCACTGAGTACTCTATCTTGAGTACATAACTTATTCCACAGGGCTACCCCTCTATTTCTTAGCCAGTACCAATTGGTTTTGATGTTTGCTGCTTTACAATGCAATTTGAGATCTAGTAGGGCTAGACCACCTTTCTTAACATTTCTTTTCATTAGTTCCCTTGATATTCCAGACCTTTTGTTCTTCCAGACAAAATCTGATACTGTTTTTTCTAGCTCTAGAAAATAATTATCTGGTATTTTAATTAGTATGGCACTGAATAAATAAATTAATTTAGGTAGAATTGTCATTTTTATTATATTAGCTCAGCCTACCCATGAGCAACTGATATTTTTCCTCTTACTTCGATCTGACTTTATTTGTGCAAGAAATGTTTTGCAATTGTGTTCATATAGTCCCTGTGTTTGTTTTGGCAGGTAGACTCCCCAATGTTTTATAGTGTCTATCATAGCTTTAAATGGGATTTCTCTTTCTATGTCCTGCTGTTGTGCTTTGTTAGTAATATGTAGAAATGCAGGCGATTTATCTGGATTTATTTTGTAACCTGCAACTTTACCAAAGTTGTTTACTATTTCAAGTAGTTTTTTACTTGCTACTCTGAGATTCTCTAAGCATATCATTATATCATCTGCAGAGAATCATAACTTAGTTTCTTCTTTGCCTATTCTAATTCTTTCAATTTCTTTTTCTTCTCTTATTGCTACAGCTAGCATTTCTAATATATTGAATAACAGTGGTGATAATAGACATCTTTGTTTCACCCCCGATTTTATTGGAAATGCATCTAGCTTGTCCCCATTGCATATAACGCTTGCTGATGGTTTTAGGTAGATACTGTTTATTATTTTATGGAAAGTTTCATTTATTGCTGTGCTTTCCAGTGTTTTCAATAGGAATGAGTGTTGTGTTTTCTGAAAAGTTTTTTCTGCATCTATTGAGATAATCATGTGGTTTCTGTTAGTTTTGTTGTTGATATGATCAATAATGCTAATAGTTTTTCAAATATTGAACCATTCCTGCATTCCAGGTATAAATCCTACCTGATCGTAATGTATTCTTATGATAAGTTGCTGTGTTCTTTTTGCTAATATCTTATTTAAAAGTTTTGCAACTATAGTCATTACAGAAATTGGCCTATAATTTTCTTTCTCTGTTTTAGCTCTTCCTGGTTTAGGTATTAGAACCATATTTGTGTCATAAAAAGCATTTCATAGGACTCTTCCCCAATTTTCCCAAATAGTATATATAGTATTGGAATTAACTGTGCTTTAAATATTTGATAGAATTCATTTGTAAACCCATTTGACCCTGGAGATTTTTTCCTAGGGAGTTCATTGATGGCTTGTTCAATTTCTTTTTCTGAGATGGGGTTGTTTAAATGTTCAACTTCCTCTTCTATTAATCTGGGCAATTTATTTTTTAAATAATCATCCATCTCATATAGATTGTTGAATTTATGGGCATACAGTTGGGCAAAGTAATTTCTAATTACTGTTTTAATTTCCTCCTTATTGGAGGTGAGTTCACCCTTTTCATTTTTGATATTGGTAATTTGGTTTTCTTCTCTCTTTTTTAAAATCAAATTGACCAAAGATTTATCAATTTTATTATTTTTTTCATAAAACCAACCCTTAATTTTATTTATCAGTTCAATGGTTTTCTTAATTTCAATTTTATTAATCTCTCTTTTGGATTTTAGTATTTTTTTATTTGGTATTTACTTAGGGATTTTCAATTTGTTCTTTTT
>CM053769.1:627064526-627088480 GCA_028658325.1 Potorous gilbertii | reverse complement strand
GAACTATTTTCTTCAGTGAGCTTTTGAACCTCCTTTCTCATTTGGCTAATTCTGTTTTTGAAAGCATTCTTCTCCTCATTGGCTTTTTGAACCTCTTTTTCCAATTGAGTTAGCCTATTTTTCAAGGTGTTATTTTCTTCAGTGTTTTTTTGGGTCTCCTTTATCAAGGTATTGACATGTTTTTCATGCTTTTCTTGCATCTCTATCATTTCTCTTCCCAGTTTTTCCTCCTTTTTGAGCTCTTCCATGGCCTGAGCCCATTGGATATCTATTTTAGATGTTTGGGATACAGAGGCCTTGACTTCTATGTCTTTACCTGATGGTAAGCATTGTTCTTCCTCACCCAAAAGGAAAGGAGGAAACATCTGTTCCCCAATAAAGTAACCTTCTATGGTCTTATTTTTTTCCCCTTTTCTGGGCATTTTCCCAGCCAGTTATCTGAATTCTGAGATTTCTCTCCACCCCCGCCTAGATCCGCCCAGCTAGTGCTTGGGGTTTGAGATTCAAATGCTGCTCCCCAGCCTCAGGTCTTTCAGCAGCAGGCCTGGCTGCTATTCAGGGCAAGATTAAATTCAGGCTCTCAGGTGGGGTCAGCTGCCTACCAGGCTCAGTTCCCTCAGGGGATTTATGCGGAGACCTTCAGTAATGGTCCTGAGCTTCTGCCTGCTCTTGGAGCCTCTGGCCACCACTGCCTCTGCAGCTGCCCCCTGAGGGGGCCTGAGTTATGGAGACACCCTGCTACCCTCTCGGCCCACCAAACAGTCTCTCGCACTGACCTGTGTACCTGCGGGTTGAGGGACCCTCACGGCCGCCAGAAATTACATCCCTGAAGCCTGCTCAGATCTGCTCCCTTGGTGCGCCATGACCAAGGCAGAGCTGGGCTCTGCTCTGGTCCCCTGTGCAAAGGACCTTTGGTGAGGGTTTTTCAGGTCTTTTTGGAACAGAAATCTCCTCCACTCCGTTATTCTGTGGCTTCCACCACTCCAGAATTTGTTAGGAGTTCTTCTTTACAGATATTTTATAGGCTGTGGTTTTGGAGCTACCATATGTATATCTTTCTACTCTGCCATCTTGGCTCCTCCCATGTATATTTCTTGATAGTAAATTTGTTTAGTCAGTCTTTATTATCGATTTTGCTTGTTTATGTTAGAGAAGGAATAAGTATGTAAATTCTTTTGAAAGGGTTAAAGGTATGGGTCAACCTCCACTCCAATTGAACACAGAAGGCCAAGTCTTCTTAACTGAATCAATCAGAGGCATGAAATTCCCCAGACTTCTATGGAATCAAACAATTAAAGGTGCAGGACAGATGTGAACACAGGAAACATATTGGGACACATAAAGAGCTGTTCACATAGTGCTCCCTAGGGGCCTTAAAATAATAACCTAGTATAGAATCTAGCATCTCACTTATAGGTCAGACTAGTGATAGAGTAGCTTCAACCAAATCCATGAGAGGGGAGTTCTTAGGTGAGGGGGATAGAGAGAGTATCTGTCTCCCTCACCCCTGACCAGAGCGACCTTGTGAACTTTCAAAGATTGGAAGATATTGGTAGTTGTGGACAGGATTTTACAAGAAGATCAGAAGAAAGCTACATATAAACTGTATGTATACATGTACACACATAAATGCATGTATGTATGTATATGGGTAAATTTATGAGGACCCCAGGAAGAAGTGAACTTTTAGCAAACAAGAATTGTGAATTATCTCTTTGTCACATGTGATCTCTCTAATTTTTAGCACATTCCCTCCCTTGATTCTATTTATGTAGTTGTGGAAGAGTGTGTCCTTGGTTTTGGGGAATATTTTATATATACTTTTCTCATTATACTGCCTTAGGAATTTCCAGTTTCCAAAAAGTTACTTAACTCAGTCATCAAGTATTTATTATGCATTTAGCACATGCCATAAGGGGATACAAAGAAAGGCAAAAGATGGTACCTGCCCTCAAGTTGCTTACATTCTAAGGGAGAAAGAATATACACGAAAGGAACATAAAAAGAAGAGGAAGGTATACAATAAGGGAAATTGATGGAGAAGTCCAGTAGTATGCAACCAGTTGGGAAACAAAGAGATGATTGGTCAGGGTACTCTCCATAAATGAAGGTTCTGGGAGGAGCTCTCCATCTTTTAATTAGAGAGAGGCATCCCAGGGATAGTGGGTACTGATGAGATATGAGTCATCTTTTTTCTGCATAGAGTGATGAATGGACAGGGAAATATATGATTAATACAATTCATTAAGATGGAAAATAGGCATCAGGTAGCATGTGAAATTCCTTTAGGGGAAGAAAAAGCTATATGTAAATATGAAGCATGAAGTGAGGTCAATTTCTTCACTGTTTGGTGTTATTTGTATTTCAACTTTAATTTACATATGAAGATGTCATAGGGTTTCTTTTTTCCACCCCTACCCTGCATAACTAGGGAAAATTGAGTTCAGAGGGAACATGTTTGGATGAATGGATTGTTTCCTACATTAGAAAGTAGGTAGAGCTGTGCTTCTGAATCAGTGGGCTGTAGGGAGAATATAACTGACGTTTTCCTGTTCAGCAGGGCAAAGTCTCCTCTGGGAAAACCCTGAGGAAAAGTGCAAATCAAGGAGGCCTTGACAAGTAGGTGATATTCCCTCACACAAGCTAGAACCTGTGCAATTCTGTCCTCTAATTTTTTCCACCTTCCCAGAAGTAACTGAAGCAATAAAGCAGACATATGTAGAAAATCTTCTACAAAGGAGGATTGTAAAGGTTTTCCTCTGTTCAGTTCTCCACTAATTTGTTTAAAGGCACACAGCATAGAGAGACTTTCTTACTCAACAGCAAAGAGCAAACAATCCTGGAGTTGAGCCCAGTCACCCCTCAGTGACGCATGTAAGACATTGAGGGGAGAAGCAATTTCGTCACACATTAAGGCAGTGGGGAGGCAAGGTTGCATAGACCTAAGAATCACCTCCTATCCTTTGTTACTGTATAGCTTCTATTGCTCTGATCCTTCAACTCACCAAATTGTTTTGTATTAATATTGTGTTTGTATTTAATATGCATTATATTATATACTCATATGTGTATATATACATATATGCATTCATGTGTATGCACATATATTTGTATATACATGTGCATATGCATATAGGTATATATTTCTTTGTCTGGGTATAAGTTCCTTGAGGGCAAAAACTTCCACTTATATCTTTGTATCTCCAGCACCTGGCACACAGCAGCCATTTACTAAATGCTTGTTAAATGAATGAATGAATGAACGAAAACCACAAGATTTTCTCTCAGATTCATAGCTCTCCTTTTCACCAAACCCTATCAGAGTTCCAACTCTCCTCAACTTTTAATAAAGCAGATGTTTTTTGAGAGCCAATTGTTGTTGGCATCTTTGCATACTTTGAGTCACTTAAGAGTAAAAATTCAGGAGAATTATTTGGTTTTCTTGGCCAGTCAGATTGAGCTGTGTTTCCCTTGACTTGCTCTTTTTCTTTCTGTTTTTTCCAGCTGCTACTCAAAATGCCCAATCACTTGCAGTCTTTCAAAAGGCTCACTGCCAACTCACATAGCTTTTTAACTATCTGTCTCATGGGACATTCCTTTTTCTATAAATTTCTCTTCTAAAATTGTCATTCTTTAAAGTGGAAAATTCTTAGGGGGAACGTAACCTAAGGGGCAAATTTACAGCAAGTTAGAAGACACATCAGTAGCTAGCCAGGCTGCCTTAACCAAGATCCCTTTCTACAACTTTGTTAACAAGTGGTCATTCAGCACCTCTTTGGAAACCTCTACCAAGCATGGAACCCACTATTTTCTGGGGAACCCCATCTCCTGTGGGATGGCACTACTTGGTAGGAAGTTTTACTTTATGTTAAGCTGACATCTGCCTCTCCACAACTTTGCTCAGTTCTCACTTCTATGTCAATAGACAGAAAAATAAAATAGTAGCTAATATTTATATAGTATTTACTATGTAGTGCTTACTGAACTAAGTGTTTTATGATGATATCATTTGATCCTCATAACAACTCTGCAAGGTTGTTCCTGTTAATATCCCAGTTTTGCAGATGAATGAAATTAAGATAAAAAGTGACTTGCCCAAGGGGCATTAGTGAGTATCTGAGGGTAGATGGGAACTCAAGTCATCCTCATTCTGGGCCTAGTACTTTATCCACTGTATCACCTAGTTGTCTTTATTAAATCTGTTTATTAAGTTCAGTTATAGGCCTTGTTCAGCTATATCTATGTAACTTCTAAGGTCTCTTCCAAATTGAGATCTATAGTTCTTATTATTCTAGAGAGATTATATCTAAGGTCCCTTCCCACTCTTAAATACTTGGTTATTTGTAAATTTGAAAAGCATGCTGTCTACATGTTCATTTAAATGGTAAACATGTAGAACAGATCACAGTCAGGGATTAGATATCTGAAGCATTCTACTGAGAACTCTCTGCCAAGTTCACATTGTCTCATACTGTTTATTGAATTTAGTATTTTAGTCATTTTTTGAATCAACCTAATGGAACTATTATCTAATCTATAGCCTTTCCATTTTCCCCAAAAGATAACATGAAGCAGTCCAAGTATATTAAGTCTGTGGCATTTACTTGATCTACCCTCTGTGATTTTTCTGTTAATTGTTTTATATGGAGATTCAGCTCTGCTGACACTATTCCTACAATGTCTTTGTTATACTGGTATATTTTTCCTCTATTACACGCTTTATTTTCATCTTCTCCATATGTCCTTTTAAAATATGAATTGATCAGTGTTCATCACCCTGGGAAGACACAGTGTTCTCTTTTGATAGTTTCCTCTATGTCTCAAAATTGCTTTTCCTGGACAAAATGATAACCCTTTATTTGACTTCTCTGCTTCCAGGTGAAAGGTATCAGGCAGGGAATTCTATACCAGACTAGTAGAAATGCTCTGAAGAAGCTAGCAAATGACTATGACAGTACCTTGGCTATCACTAACAAATCAAGGGTAAAGTGAATGATAAATACAAGCAACAGAGGACTAAAACTGGCATGTCCATGGAGAATAAAACCAGAGCCAGCAATTAGCAAGTATCATCCCAGCACATGGACCACAAATCAATAAAAAATCAAGAGCACGATGAAAGGAACATGAGACCTGTAAAAGAAATTCATAAAAGGAATAAAAAGAAAATACAAAAACATCCTGTAGGAAAATCCTACGAGGGCACAGTCGGGCCAAAAATAGGTCAAATACTCTTTCTAAAGTACACATCTGTCTATACTGCTTTTCTGATACAAAACCTTTAGTGGAGGTTGGCTATCCAAGAGACAGAGGGAATTACACAAATATATAGTACCATAAGTCTTTCCCCAGTGAATAAGTAGTATTGATTTTGAACAGTTTTCAAAATAAAAATTTAAAAAAATGTTAGCAACCATAGGAAAATTGATCTAAATCATGTAAGAAAAAAACTAAAAATAATTAAACCTCAAGTTTTCATCCCACATTCAGAAACCTGGCAAAAAAAAATGATCAAGATGGAAATAATATTGGATGGAGTATGGGAAGATGAACAAAATAGATAGTTCCTAGAATTGTGAATGAGTCCATTTTAGAAAACAATTTAATGGAGAAAAGTAAGTAAACTAGTCACATTCTTTGAGCCAGAGATCCTATAGTTGTTCACTGACAGTAACGCCATATATGTATATATATATATATATATATATATATATATATATATATATATATATGTGTGTGTGTGTGTGTGTGTGTGTGTGTGTGTGTGTATAGATATATATAAAATATGTATGTGTAAAAATATATACATGCCTACATACACAAACATATATAAATTACAACTGTCATTGCAGCACTTTGGTTGAAAATAACTATTAGCAAGGTGGGTGCTCATTAGTTGAATAAAATTAAAAATCATATTGAGTATAAATATGATAGAACATTATCATAGAATAATAAATATTGGATGTATAAAATTCAGAGAAACTTGGGAAGACTTGTACGAACTAATGCAAAGGAAAATAAACTCAGGAAGGCATATAAACATTGAGCACTACAGTACAAATAAAAATATTGATAAAATAAAACACCACTATTTAATTAAAATGATAGAGAAGAAATGAGGAAATGAATCTTATCTTCTTTCCTCACAGAGAAGCCATAGGATACTAGGAAGGGAATTTAGAAGTCACAAAATCACATACATATGCTGCCAAAGTGTATGTTGTTTTTATTTAACTTTTTTTCCTTTGATCACCAAGGAAAGATAGTGTCAGAAGTGAGGTGGCCTTTGAAAGGAAGATAACATGTAGGGAAATTGTTATAATAGTAAGAACAAAAAACATTTAAAAAAAGAAACATTCAATGGTGTGCAATTGCCTCTAGGTCAATGGTGTTTAGAAGACCTCTTCTTTGTGATTCCCTTACCTTTCTGGTCTCCTTTTACTCCCTCCTCCCCCATATTTTACCTTTAAGTCCTTCTGGACTACCAGCTCTTCACCACATCAGAGGCTCTCTCATTTTTTGTTTTTGGAGGGGGAAGGCAAGGCAATTGGGGTTAAATGACTTGCCCAAGGTCACACAGCTAGTACATGAGACTGAATTTGGACTCAGATCCTCCTGATTCCAGGGCCAGTGTTCTACTCATTGCTCCACCTAGCTGCCCCAAGAGGCTCTCTCATTCATCTCTTTTATTGTTGAGTCATTTTAGTCATGTATGACTCTTCCTAACCCTATTTGGGGTTTTCTTGGTAAAGATACTGGCAGAATTTGCCTTTTCCTCCTCCAGTTCATTTTACAGATGACCAACTGAGGCAAATAGGGTTAAGTTATTTGCCCAGTGTCGCACATCTATAAGTGTCTGAGGCCAGATTTGAACTCACAAAGATGAGTCCTCCTGATTCCAGATCCAACAGCTCCATTCATTGTACCATTTAGCTCATTATGCAACTGTATGAATTGTCCCTTTATTCAACCTAGCCTTTTGGAACTCATCTTCCTTTAAGTCTTACCTCCAGTGTTGCCACTTCTGGGAAGTATTCCCTAATCCCCTTGGTTGCTAACTTTCACCTCAAAATACTTTGTGAGCATTTACTTGTATATTTTGTATTCTCCTTATAGAGTATAAACTGTTTCATTTATAGTCTTAATTTTATCTTTGAATTCCCATCATTCAACTTGAGTTAGGTTGTTGAATAGAATGGTAGATAGTTGGTCTCTGATGCACTGAGAGATAGGACAAAACTATTTCAGTGAAGGATATGACAGGTCCAGATTGGGGATTATTGGTGCAGAGAGAGGTAGGCCCAGGAAAGTTGCCACAATGATCCAAGATAGTTGGGGTTATGTCAGGATACGGGTAAGAGTCCAAAGTGGAAATGGAAAGGCCTTGAAGGCAAGCTTTATCCTCTCCAAAATTTTATCTAAAGTCAGTTCTACTTATAGTTATAAATGACTCATACTTAATCACCATATCCAGAGGTTTTTGAAGCCAGGAAAACAGGCAAAAATTTTTGTTTTTTTTAAATTCCTCACTCAGAGCACACAATGGACAACAATGCCACATTATAAGCTAATAGAAAGTCATTTCAAGAGTAAAATTCAGAGAATTTCCATCAGTGAATGAGACTGCCTTGGCCTGAAGAATTTTGAAAAATGGAGCCTATAAGCAAGCCCTTTAGAAGAAAATGAATGTTTTTAAAGTGGGAATTATAGATTTTCAATGAAAAACTGGAAGGGAATGTTATCACTTTTCAATGCCAGAGTGGAGAGAATAGGGTCTGAGAACACGTCTGATTCATTCTCCTTTTAACAATTCATCTGAATCTGCACTCTTCTACATGAAGCCATAATAGATAGGCTTCTCTTTCCATACCTGCAACTAAACCTTTCTTCTCTAGAGACCCTGACACTTAAACTGGTTTTGGAATCAGCAGCTAGTATCTTTTTCCCTCTCCATGGTGCTAGAATTGGATGGAAGTTGTGGGGTCAGGTTTGGGATAAGAGGGAAGTTAATGAAGGAATTATTTAGACTGTAAGGTATCTGATCTAAAAATAATATAGAAAAATAAATTCTATGAGGCATATGATCCACTCCACTCTTTTCCAGATCTTATAGACAACTACCAGCATAGTGGGGAGAAAGAGACCTATAAAGTCACTGAGGTCAAAGAACATGGATTGTACCATACATTGATTGTTCTTTAATACGCTCAGCTCATATATGTTTCCTGAGAGCAGCTGTGATGGTGTGATGTTTGAATTAACACTTTTTTGGAAGTGGCTCTAGCCAGTATATTTAAGGGAACTCAGAAGAGGGGAAATGTCTTTGGGTAAAACTTATCATTTTTTGGGAGCTGGGACCCATTTTTTACATAAGTGCTCTAATAAACACTCAGAGCACACTAAATTGTAATTCTCAGAATATTTTCTCTCTCATAAATTCTCTACACACCCCTCATTCTGAAAAGTTTGCCTTCTGTGTCAGCTGGGATAGGACCTGGGTAATCAGGGTTCATGCAACCTAAAGAAGGTTTAAATCAACTATGAATCAGAACCTAGAGAATAAAAAAGAAGCACCTGAGCCTGGTCTCTAGAGATAACCCCTTTTTTCTTTTACTTAAGCAACTTGTTTGAAATGCTTGTGCCACTGCAGAAAGAAACACTTTTGGCTAGCCAACAGGAGGCGCGGATGTGAACTTAGGGAAACAAAACTGGTAAAAACCAAATGCTGACTATGTTGGTAAGGATTAAACAGCAAGAATCATATCTCAAAAAATATAGAGAAACCTGTGTGACCTTGGGCAAGTCACTTAACCCTGCTTGCCTCACCTCCCCTCTTCAAAAAAAAAAAATACAGAGAAACTACAAATGAAATTTGATTTTAATGGGCACTAAATCTTACTCTCCCCCATGGTACAACAGGTTGAAAAGGTTGGGTCAGCTCTAGCAATGCATAACACAAAGCCCAGGACCCTTGTGTAGCAACAGTAAAAATAATATAGGAAGAGCAACCCCAACTCATAGGAATTTTCCTATTTACCTTCATAATCCTGGGTATAAAAGACTGAAAGACTGGCTGATTGTGATCCTTGCCTACAGAGGACAATTTTCATTTTATACCATCATCAGGAATAATTGGTATGGGCAATATTGAATCTAGCCACAAGAGTTTATCATAATCCAAGAAGGCTGTGCCTTTGATAATTTAGCGAGTTTGATAAGATTATAAAATTTGGATAATTCCCTTACTCACTCTTGTCCTTCATTCACATCAGATCTATCAACCTTTAATGACTTCTGAAATTAGTCTCGGGCACATTGCAAGTTTCACATTTACAATCATTTATTAAGCACAAGGAGTTTGCAGATTACTGATTTTGGTGCTGAGTGAAATACAAAGGTTAATAAAACTTGCATGCACACAGCATCAAGTCTAATAGGAGATAATAACATGTATGCAAATAACTATAACACAACATGATTCCTGGATAGGAAGGTGCTTGAGATCATTTGTATAACATCTGAGACATAATAAGTATCAAAGGTATGTTTGGTGATTAAGTAAGTGAGATAAGACCCAAGTTCTACCTGTGGCAGGAATAATTAGCCTAAGAGTATCCACCCGTCCTGTTTTGCTCACGATGAAGAGGAATGTATCCAGAAGAGATTGTCTGCCATGTTCGCTACTGGGAGATTTGAAAAAAAAAATGTTTGCATGTGATTTCTTGTTACTTTATTTTTCTTTTTATAACACTCACAAATTATTCATCAATTCAAGATGGCTTTGCTCAAAGTTGTAGATAATTATTCTTGATTTCAAAACAGGCATCTGATTTTATGCTTTTTCCGTTTAGAGCATTAATTCCTGGGGAGGAATTTTATTTAGAATCTACCATTTTTTATTGTTATTTAACCCATTCAAGAATGCTTTGCTTTATGCCCTTTCACTGTGTTAAAAATGGTACATGAAAATAAGAACAACCCATGTCAGAATATATTTATATTGCAGAAACAGAATAGAAATTAATTTTTCAGTGGCTTCAAATTAGTGGTAGTATTACATTTTTATCCCAGATGGAATAATTTTCTTTATCACTAATATTTTAAAGGAGCTGAGCAGTATTGTAGTTAGGCTGCCCATAATCTTACTTTATATTTTTAAAACTCCAAGTCCCAAACAGGAAAAGTGATTTGATTTTGAATATTTATTTTGAGAAAATGCATCAGGTTTTACATCATTTAGTATCATATTTCAAAATAAAAGTGGACACATGGCTAGAAGAGTCATAATTAAGATGGGAAAGCTAGGATTTTACTGCAGGGCACCAACATTTAGAGACTACCAAAAGCATAGTTCCTTTAGCAACTGTCCTCCAGTTGAATTTTCCCCCACCAACTTCAATGCTCAGTGGTAATCTGCTCCTTAGGTGTTTGTCCTCTCCCTAGAGACCTCTTTCCTCCTGGTGGCTTCACCCTTGGTTAGAAACTCTCATCCCATTCTACTCTTTCCTTACATTAAAAAAAAAAGTCCTAGTTATGGCTCTGCTGAATAGAAGCACCAAAGGAAAACAGTTTAATATACATAAATGTATGTATATGTGCATACACATACATATAAATACTCATCTAAAACACAGTATTTTTGAAAAAAATATTATACATTGATTTAATTTCTAAAAGAAAGTTGATGTATTTAGAAATAATTCACATCCTTTACTTAACTAGTGACTACTTAAAAATATGCACATACACAAGAATAACACATAAATATTTAAATGAAATAATACATAAAACAAATGCATACATAAAATACATAAGAATTTTCAAACTTATACTTTTTTTTGGAAATTGATTTCTTCTTAGTATTTAATCCAATACCTTTCTTTCGTCAAGAAATCTCAGTTGTAAGAAAAAAAAGGCTCCAATCAGTTTCTAACTATTTTAGTCTGTTTAGTAGCATGTCCTTAGGGAAAGCAATTTTTACTTCTACAGGATCATAGGTAAAAGTCATTGACAATGTTGAAGATAATAAGTTACAATTGCCAGGCTTTTGGAGGTAAAAATGTCATACCTATTCATTTATCTCAGTTATCATGATGGTATGTTGAGAGTGAAGCTGTCTCTAAGATTACCAAATTCCAAATGTTACATATCAGCTCTTTCAATTGTACCTACATGAGCTAGAAACTAGCCTAATCTGCAATTTTGTTATTGTATATAAAAGCAGCCTATAGCATAATCATTCTATACTCCTCAAAGGTATATACATATAATTTGAAATCTATTAATTTTCATATTAGCATATTTCTGTATATATGATCTCTACTTTTCATGCATATTTGTCCTGTAGATGTTTTTCAGTAGATATTAACTCCCTGGAGGATGAGGACTTTATATTCTTCTTTTCTAGTAGCTGCTTGCAGAAGACATTAAACTGTGGAATTCATAGGCCTTATACCTGTGAATATTATTAAGTTTCCTCAAGGAAATTCATAGTCATTTATGCCATCAGAGAAATGATCACACACACATACACACACACACACATACACACACACACACACACACACACACACACACACACACACACACATATATATATATGTAATTTTATGTATACTTAAAGAAAGCATAATATGTAGAACGTATATGGAATCATTTTTTTTGTGTGACATATAAATGCCTTCTTGTGGTGATTATACTCAGAATATATTTTTTTTAAAGGAAAGAAACTATGTGGTAGACCTTGGAAATATAAAGACAAAAGTGAGATAGCCCCTGCACTCAGAAATTTTCTTCTTTTAAATGTTATGACAACACTGAAAAATTTTGTGATTTAGATAAAATCCAAAATAATATTCTAGGTCAGCTCATATAATAAAATTATTAAAGTACTTTATCCATTTTTTTCTTTCCCTTTATATGCACATTTATTTACATAGACAAATCATCAAGATTATCAAGCCCATTCATCAAATAATAAAATCTTGTTTGGGAGAGACGTTAGCAGCTATCTGGTCCAATTCCTACCTAAAAGGTGTCCCATCTGTAATATTTCCAATGCTGAGTCCCACCTGAATGATCAGAGAATATTAACTGCATCTGGTAAACATTGCACTAATGTGGCTCTTGTATAAGTGGTTATAGTCCTGGAAGGTGAGTGAAAGTGTGACTTAGTGGTTATTTTCTAGTCCCTGTTCTACAATTGAATGACTGTGTGGTTTTGGACAAGTGACTTCACTTCTCTGTCCTGGTTCCCTCATCACAGAGTAATTGTGAGAAGTAACTGAGATAAGTTCTGGAACAATATAGTTCTCAAAGTGCTGGACAAGTGCAGGGTGTCCTTGTTACTTACATTTCCAGCAGTCCTACAGAATGACAAGGTCTAAAAGGCCTAAAGGGAAAAAAATGGCAGACATTGAGAGGCATGTATTGCTGACATGGGGCACCGACTTTGGGATGTGCTTTGTGATGGCTCTGGTAGAGTTTGTGAAAAATCCGGTGAGCTTTGTGAGGACTCTTAGAGGATATTACAGCACTAAGAAGGCAACAGTTTTTAGAAAAGCCCTATTACTTGTAGAGTAACTGTTAGGACTCCCAGGCCAAAAAAGCCCTTTTGTCCTCTGTGAATAACTTCAAAATGAACTGCTCCCAACAAAACAGAACCTCTCAAAACCTACAATCCTCTTCCCCTTTCCACTTTGTCTTCAATATAGGGTATCATTGAGTTGTGTTTACACCTATTTTTCTGAGGGGAAAAAAGCTTTTTATATCAATGCTATTAAGTGAGAGGATCTATTATCCACTTACAGAAGTGGTGAAAGTATTCAAGGTCAAAACCCGACAAGGTACACACCTTGCCAACACAAGTCCCCTAACTCTGCCCAGTTGCATTTGAAATAGAGCCAAAACTGTGAAGAAAAAAAAGATCCACTTTGAGAACTTAATGAGGGCAATTTGTCAACAATTTCACACACCATTTGCCTAGAATCTTTGAACAGAGTGCTTCCCCAATGTATCTTTTCCCCAAGTGAACACTAGGTTGTCTGCATTTTAGTGATTCATTAATCATCTTTTCTCACTGAAAATGAGGGCTTGGGTATTACAGAATCTAGAAGCAAATGAAGTCTTGGGAAAATGAAAACATGTAGTGTCAAATGATCTTGAATGTCTGTATAGAATGCTGATTTTACTGCCACCATTGAAAACACCCCACAAAAAACCATACTCTGGAAATAATTAGTTTCTTTAAGATATAAGGGCAATTTGTGACTTAGAGTCATGATGGGGGAAGGGAGGAAAAGACAAGGCTCTTAGTGCATGTATAAATTGCTAAGCCACCACATATTCAATTTGTGCTACCAGTGCCACCATGAAAATTAGAATTTTTTTCCTGTCCTTTTAGAGATCTGTCTAGTAGTGAGATAGCTAGGTCACAGAATGTAATGACCAGTTACATTTCTTTAATAACTTCAAATTGGTGGGAAGAAAGAGGTGAAAAATTATATATTAAAGAGAGGAAAAAAGGAAGCAAAAAAAAAACCCAGAGAAAGCCAGAAATGGCATGAGAGTTTATAATTTCTCTGTAAAGACTGTTCTTTTAAAAATAATGTGAAACTCTGCAAATGATTCTACTTATCAAATAACCAACTTATAAACCCATTACTGTTGATTGTCAGCATATTTTTTTGGAACCCATATGCCTGAGGGACAAGTGGATGGAAAGTAATTAATAAGACCGAGAATGAGGTTTACTGAGTGTAATTGATACTGTTTGTAAAGCTGGGACTAATAAAGGACTGTACCAATTGAATGGAGGGGTTACAGATGTTTTTGCTATTTTAGTAAAGGAAAACCTAGTGAGTGAAAAATTGTGTACCAACTTCTAAAAAAATTCAAAACATTTGGTGCTCCAAAATTTAACCAAGAAAAAATGGTATGGTTACATTTTCTGTTATTTTTGCAATGTCAGGAATAACTTTAAAAACTTACATTTAGGCTACATCTCAAACTTAAATTGCCCACATCTACAATTCCAAAGAAAGATTCTGTTCATAAGGCAAAACAAAATGGAGAGTTGGGCAAAGTTTTGGATAATCACAACGGCTCACAGATCTTAGAAAATATTACTTTGGGAAAATTCTGATCATGACGTAGTATATATGTGGAGGATGTGGGGAAACATCGGGTCAAATCATCAATACAATTTTCTTAATCCCCACTTAACTCTTTCTGGACAGTCATTATCAAATTATAACAGAAGCAGGGACATATTTGCTCAGTCATTGGCATGAATCATTTTTCATTAGTGCCCCATATTGTTTTCTCAAGATTAATCCAAATCCAGGTTTCAAAATAGGTTCTATCAGTGACTTCTAAGTAGCATTGAAGTTGGTCTTATTAGGAACATGGCTTCATTAATATCACCAGGAAGTCATTGAAATCCTGAGATTTTGAATGGCAGATGAGGAATCTAAGTGATTCGGTGGAAGGAGCACTGGAATGAGAAAGACCTTAGTTCAAATATAGCCTAGTTGTGTGATCCCAGGCAAGTCCCCTAACTTTTGCCTAATTCAGTTTCCTCAAATAATAATATAAAAACCATAATAATATCTCTATATAATAATACCACTTACCTCCTTAGAATGTTGAAAAGATTAAATAAAATAATATTTGCAAAGAATTTTTGCATATCTTAAAGCACTAGCTTTAAATGCTAGCTAACTAAAGCAGGGGTGGTATTGGTAGTGGGTAGCGGTAGGATTGTTTAGTGGTAGTGATGGTATTTTAAAGGATAGAAATTTGGCAATTTGCTTTCAGAAATGACCCACCAGTGGGGGATAGAAGTACATTTATAGTACAGATTGACACATGATTTTGGATTTGTTTTGCTAGACTGTACATTTGTAATGAAGGCTTTATTAACTTTTTATTGTTCTATTGGGGACATTGAGAAGGAAAGATAATAAATGCTTGTAAAATTGCATAGATGTGTGTATATATGTACATACATGTGGATATCTATATCTCTCTATATTTATAGAGTCGGAAATGGTTATTAAAGCAATTTTTCATTTAGAAAAATCCTCAGATTTTAAGGGTTTGATATAACGATTGAAATAGTTTTTCCACTGAAAACTAATGTTTGCCATGTGGCTTTCAAAATACCTTTGTTTCCTTTTGTAAATACTTTTTTGAGTAACATGTTCACCTCCACGAAGTCCTGCTTCAATGTCCCATTGTACTGGGAAGGAGATTCTGGGTTTTCAAAGGCCAAGTCTGTGAAGTTCAATCTCTAGTATATATCCTACCAATCTAGAAACTCATCAAATTAATAAAGAAAACTTTACCAACAATAGTATGACCAACTGATGATGAATTCTTTGGTTCAGGTAACTGTGGAAAGAGTCTTGGATTTAGAATTAGCAAAACTAGGGCCAAATTCTGATTGCCACTTTTTTATACTTTATGGTCTCCAGTTTTCTTATTTATAAAATGTAAGCATATGATAGATTTTTCTTATTTGAATTTTGTAGGGTTGGGCATGTTACATTTTAATCTACTTCCTTAGTGTTCTTTGATGCCTTTATGGTTGGAGCTCACATTGATCATACTTCCTTCATTTTAGGGAACAAGTGACTAGAACTTCAGCTCTGTTTAACTACCTAACATCATATTAGCTTTTTAAAAAAGGGATATTTTCTTCAATTACATTGCGAGATCTAAACACAAACTTCCTCCAAAACCTAGTAGCATAATTCTGCCTCCCCACCCTCCTTACACCAGCTAAGTCTCTGGAGAAGGGAGGAAAATTAGGCTTGGAGTGTAACTCAAATTCTACATAGAATTAGTCTCACCCAATCCAACTCCAAAATTGTACTGGGATATATCCCCAGATCTTTGCTGCTTACTGCTCCATGCTGGACTGTTGGACAGCAACGCTGGTTTCTTGAACTTCATGATCCCTATCTTGAGTTCCCAGATTGGAGACTTCTCTCTGAACATATTGACTTAGAAAAACACAAGTTAACATTATCTATGTTGAATTATATTTTTATTTATTTTGTTGAACATTTTCTAATTATATTCTATTACTAAAATAGGAGAGTTTTGAGGGCTGAATGTTTCCCACAGGTAGTGAGTTTGATATTTCTAGACTACATGAAATCTAACTTAACCTCCAGGTCAAAGTCAATGATCCTTAGTCTCTGAATCCATGAAGCAAGGAAAAGTAGAAAATCATTCTCAATTGTTTTCATTATCCTTTTGCTTCCTCAGTGACTATAGTAGAGTGAAGAAAACGTAAGTGTGGGGTACCAAGAGTCACACTGTTTTTAGATTACTTATAAATATTAGCCTAGCTGTTGGTTATGAATAATATGAAATCCTTGTCCAATGACCAGTGTATTATTGTTTGACTTTCATTTTCAAAAAGGACTGATAACATCACAGAGTGATATCTGGACTTGTAAGTGAATTGGATTCAAGTGAGGCAAAGTTGAACTTAATTATCAGTCTCACTCTTTCTTTTAGAGTCATGAAAGTTCAGTGTCTTGTGAGTGTATTGAAATACTACTGGAGGAAATGAATCGTATCAACTGTGACATTCTCACTATATTTTTTTAACAGATGAAGTCATCTTGATGTAGATAATATCTGACGTTCATGTAACACTTTGAAATTTGAAAATTTCTTTGCATATGTGTAATGTTAATTATGTTACTGAGAGTTAAAGATCTTCTCCACTCATTAATAAGCCTGCCTATTAAGGAAAGTTTGATTAGGGTAGATTTGTTTTGTAGGAAGGCCCACACCTTTTGCTAATTTCTAATGAGACACTGGTTCTCAAAGGTTGTGATGCCCTCTGGCTCTGAACAGTTTATATATACTCTGAGGTGAGGTTTTGTTTTGAGGATTACTCATTGGAAGTGTTTGTTTGACCAGACAAGACTCTGGGTAGCTGCTAAGGAGTCCCTTGGCTTTGAAAATCCTGATGTTGGTGCTTCTCTCTCTGGTAACTATGTATGTATGTAATGGCCAGATAGATGGATCTGTCTGTCGATCTGTGATGTATGTATTGCTTATGATCAGACAGTCAGAATCCCTATCTGTTGATCTTTATTTCTTTGTTTGTATTTTCCCTGAAGTTCAGAGTGCTTTTTCCTTTGAGGTTAAGTGCTTAATTAAGTTACCTTTGAAGTAAGTGAATGATATATATATATATATATATATATATATATATATATATATATATATATATAAATATATATATATATGCTTAATTAAGGTGATTATTGACCCCTCAAAAGTTGCTTTCCTTTTAGAAAGGCAGATCTAAGAAACTGTATAGCAGGCCCTTCTGTTTAGGTTGGAGTCCTTGCTGACACAATGTATTATCTTATTTTATTTCAGATACAGTAAAGAATTTATAAGTGACACAATAGCAAGACAGTAGAGTTCTCAGTACAAAAAAATAGTTCTCCATTTATGAAAATACTATAGTTCAAGCTGCCAAAGATATTTAGGGCTCCTAGTGTTAAAGGGGATTTCTTCCCTCTCACATCCTCCCCTCAGGGGCTGCTCCCAGACCTCAAAGCTATGAGTCATTTAGAATATTTAGTGTTCCCTTCTTCCTTCCTTCACCAACCTTTGTTTTTTTTTTTAATTATTTTTAGTTTATGGAATAAAACAAGCATTTCCATTCCGTAAAAAAAAAATGATGATTGCATATGAAACTGCAAATCTATATGTACAACTTTTAAGTAAAGTAATGATATAAATGTTTTTTCTCCCACTTTCCCCCCATGAATTAAAACAAAAGATTATGCCTCAATTGAAAGATTGCTTATATAGTTTTCTTAGAGAGGAAAATTAATGGCCATAGTAAAGACCTAGTAAAGGAAAATTAATGGTTACTACTAGTAAAGACCTTAGAGTTCATCTCATCTAACCCTTTCATTTTACCTAGGAATAAATTGAGGCCCAAAGATGTAAAGTGATTTGCTCAAGGTTCCACAGATAATTAAGTAGAAAAACCATAATTTAAACCCAGTTCTTATGACTCCAAGTTCAATACTATTTCCATTCCAACATCCTACAGAGGAAGGTGATAGAATTGGCTTTAGTATACATCCAACTGAACAAGATATATAATTTAATGGGATATTTGGCTATCTTCTATTGCAGTGTTCTTGATGAATATTTGCTAAGAGGCTACCTTGAACATACTTGAAGATTATATGCTGTCATTTCTTGGAAAGGATGAAGAATTATAGTTCTATGAAGATCTCAGCAAGGCTTTTCTAATGACATCAATATCTAATTTGATACTCAGCAACTTCAATGCAAAGTTTGTGTTCAGCCTTCGTTTTCGAAGAAGATCATGCCATCAGAGAAATGGCGACATGACTTGCACTTGACTTTGTTTTGCATAAGGGAGGGCTGTGCAAGTTTATCAGCCCCACTTTGCCCTCCTGAGCCATCTGGATCCAGTGCAAAGTTAGAAATAGGTATCTGGTAAAAAAAAGTGATTTAGGAACAAGAGGAAGAGACCAAAGGCCTATAGATTATCTACCCCAAAGTCTCATGACAATCAATTAACATTTATTAAGCAACTCCTATGTACCAATCATTGTGCTAAGTACTAGGGATATACAAAGAGGAAAAAGATAGTCTTGCTCTCAAGGATCTTACTCTCTAATGCCTATGAATCATGAAGATTTCCTTAAAGAAAGTAACTGAAAAGATAATGGTCAGAAGTACTAAACAACATCACAAAAAATGCAACTAGTCATATTTCAATAGAAAGGTTATCCTTAGAATTTATGTATAGTCTTGACATGTTCCTGATTTGTTAAAGATAAAAATTAATTTAAAAAAACAGAAGGAAGAAAAAAATGAGAAACATGCCATGCATTTAAAACATTTCCCCCCAATTTGACTTAATTTGGTAAGCCATTGATGTGCCCTCAAATGGGAAATGAAAAGAGAAAAATACTAATATCAATTATGAGAATTGCACACAGAAATTTAAATGAATGAAATCAATTGCCATAATAAGGAAAGGGGGAAAAGCCTTCACACTAGTCAACAAACATTTGACTGACTTGACAAATGGAGGGAAGAGAAAACAAAATAATTTTCAACAGAAACATGTTTGTAAAATATTACAGAGGATGGAAATAAGTTTGCAAGTAGATTTCCCTTATAAAATAGAGACAAGCAGCAGAGAAGACAAAAATAATTTAAAGAAATTTTGGTTAGAGACCCAAATGAACAGTGTCATCTTGTGGTTAAGAATGAAACATAAAGCAGGAAAATATACAGATGAAAGACAAAAAAGATTGGTAAATATTTTAAAAATAAACTTTTTTTTACCAGTAAATATCGTGGACAGTTCAATTTGAATTCAAACATTTTAGCTATAAATGTGCTTAAAGAGGAAGTAGAAATAACATTAAAACAGTCAAAGATGAGAACAGTGGCTTGTCTAGACCCAAAACATATAAGAAGTCTGTGCCTGTGTCAACAAAATGTTGAGAGCTTGATTTGCAAGGTGTCTAAAGGAGGAGAAGATGCTGCCAAATGAGGAAAAACATCAAGCATTAATATGAAAAGAATTAAAGTGAACAAGATTATAATATGTGATTATTTCTCTACTTATATAAAAATTGTATAAGAAAAATATACACACACTGAAAACATCCTTGATCTTGGCTTTCAAAAGCAATAAGGCAGTATTTCACGAATGATATTCTACAGTAGACCATGTCTTTATAATTATACATGTGACTGAAGGTGAAGAGAATATAATTTCATTCTGTTTATTGTTTGTTGACTGTATAAAGGGTTTTGAGTTGAACAAAATGCTTCCTTAATGACTACTATGCTCTATATCTAGAAAGATGTAATGGAGATAGTCTTCAACAACCATATAATCATTAATATCAGGAAAGGAAGATACAGATTTACTCCAGTTGCTTAAAAGTGTCATAGATAAGATAAAGCACAGAGTTAAAGTAAAAAAAGAATGCCTTAGATGTGGTGAAGACCTTCATTATACTCCTGTTTGAGAATGAGATTGTTTTCTGATTGCATCAAGCACACTAACGTTGCTGAGTCTTCCTGAAGAAATCACTAATCATGCAGGAAAAAATACTAATGATTCATCTAGGAAAAAATATATTCATTTCCTATATATTCATATAGGAAAAAAAATAAAAGAATGACAGTTGCTGATACACACACACACATATATGACAGGTAGACACTAGCCATGGAAAATGAACTGGGAAGATGTGAAGAGAAGGATGATGCCTCTCTGGATTGTCTTTAGCATGCTGTAAATTTCTTTTAATGACTTGGAGTTGCCTCTGGAACAAAGATCTATCTTTTTAATATATGTCTCAGTGTTATTACAGTGTTGTTATAAGATGCTATAGTTTGTGAAAAATGGAAATTAAGGAAAAGTCACAGAAAGGTGCATTTTTAAAAAAAGTTTGCAATGCAGTATTATGAAGGGAATTATGAAGAGGATCGAGATAAAGGCAGCAAAGGAAAGTATAAACACTGAGAGGCAGGGAGGTACAGAGGAAAGGGCACTGGCTTTATAATCAGATGACCTGGGTTTGCATCTCACCTCTTGGGAAAATCATTCTACTCTCTGGGTCTTAGTTCCTTCATCCATAATATAGGCAAACTGAATCAGATGGATTCCAACCCCCAAATCTATGATTTCATATATATATATGTACACACATATACACACACACACACACATATATGCATACAAACATGCAGGCATATACACACATTTTATTTGGCAAATATACAATTGACATTCAAACGTGACTGGCCCATTGAAGTTGCCCTCTCTACAGTAGAGTTTGACTACTTGGCAGTTTAGTTTGAGAAAGGATCTGGTATCTTTTCTTCCCAGGTGATCTTCAGAATCTTCCTAAGACTATTTATGGAGAACTCACATGAGGCAAGTGCTCACATGGTAATCAGAAAAAGCATTAAAGGCTACTCTCAAAGTCCTCTTAGCTTCAGCATTGATTCTGTGACATGGGAGAGACTTGCATCGGACTGCCCAGCATGATGTGTCCTCATCAGAGAAGGCGCTGTGCTCTACGAGCAAAGCAGAATTGAAATAGCTCAAAAGAAAGGCAAGATGCGCAAATTTAGAGAATTCACCCCAAACATTCACATTGACTATTGGTGCCCAACCTGTGATAGAACATTCTGAGCTCATATTGGTTTGATTAGCCACAGTCACACACAGTAACTTGACTCTAATATATGATGTCATTTTGGTCCTCTTCAAGAATGAAGGACAACAACTACCAATATTATATATACATGTATATGTGTTACAGTATGGGTATTCTTTCTGTCTCTTTCCTCCTTCCTTCTTTCCTTCCTTCCTTCCTTCCTTCCTTCCTTCCTTTCTTCTTTCCTGGAGCACATTATGAAAGTGAACCATAAATAATAAATAATGGTGTCCTGTGAATATCAAGAGAAATTAAAAAATGGTTCCTGGCACTTTGGATGGGCTCCCTGTGATGAATTCATCAGAAAACATGGAAGAGTCACACAGGATGGGCAGGAATGGAAGCATTATATCATTGAAGGGAATTCTCGCACTCATGAGATCACAAATCCATCTAATTATTTGAGAATGAAAACTTACTATTTTATTTCCATTATTTGTTAAGTACTTTCAGTTTGAATAATCTTAAAACTTTCTTTTTTACTGAAATTACTGTCTTATGTAAAAACTAACATCTCTCAAATATTCACAAATAAGCTGAATTTACCCTTAGAGTAGAATGGGTGGTTTCTTATGTCATTGCCTGATCTTACTCACTCATGTTTCAGAAAATGTATATTTCCACATTTAGCTAAAGACAAATGTGACTTTATATTTAGTCAACTCTGGCTGCTTTGGGCGGGGGGTGTTACTATAATTTGAAAAATACATATAATACCGTTTCCAGGTTTAACATAGATACATTTAATAACACAAGGCAGAAGTTGCAGAAGACTGAACATTAAACCTTGTCCAGAAATTTGGAGAAATACTGACATAAAATTAAATTAGCAATTTGATCACAACACCAGATTAATAAGCATATCTTAGTTTTCAGTTTTTGTTCCTGGCTATTGCTTGTAGCTTTCCTTTTTTTCTGAATCTGATGTTTCAAAGGAAATGTTATAAAATCACGCAGTCATAGGGTTAGTGCTGGAAGGGAACCTAGGGGCCATCAAATCTAACCCCTTCTAACAAGATGAGAAAAACAAAGTACAGAAAAGTTTGACATGACCAGGGATACAGAACTTGAATGTGTGTTAGGCTGAATTAAAAACTAAAATCTTCCTGACTGCAAGACTAATACTATATCCACTTTTCTACCTAACTCTCATCCATTTTATATGCACACACACACACACACACACACACACACATGCAAACACTTTGTTTTTACAGGTGAGAGAGGTTTGGCTCTGTGGATAGAGTACAAGACCTGGAGTCAAGAAGACCTGAGTTCAAATTCAGCCTCTGACATTTAGTAGCTGTGTGACTATGGACCTCTAATTTTTTTTTTTGCTTGTTTCCTCATTTATAAAATGGGGCTAATAATGCCTACCTCCTAGGATTGTTGTGAAAATCAAATGATCTAGTAATTGCAAGTGCTTAGCATAATGCCCGACACATAGTAACTGCTAGATGAACATATTATCTATTATTAATTAATAGCACACAGCTTAATTGCCATCAATTACCTCCTAATACCTGTGTTCTTCCCATTTCAGACATTTGCATTAGAAATACATTACCAAGGCTTGTCAGTACCTGATTTCATTTCTATCACAAAAGGTTATGAATTATCTTAAAGATTGTTGTCATTGTGTCTGTCCGTTGCTGAAGAAGACTGTTTCTCTTTATCTAAAAGATAAATTGATTTGAAGTAGTATATTCATTGATACTCATCAAATCAGGGGATTTGGTCAATTTAGTCAAACAATACAAAACTTTTTCAGTGAAATCTATAGCTTTGAGGAAAGAAATCAGTTTTTCCATCCTCGAAAAAATGGGTAACATCTGCTGTTCCAGATTCTGACATCTAGCTAGACAAGCTTTGTAGATGTGTAATGACCTGGGTGTGGAATTGAGTAGGAAGGAGAGATCAGCTGGGCTCCCCTTTGGGAAACTGCTTTCAGTGGTCACAGATGGTCCATTGTCACCAATACACTTACTATCAACATTCTATTGGTGATAGTCTTCTAGATGGATGCTTTTGAGGAAAGTTCAATCAAGAATAAAGTAGGATGGAAAAAGTGGGTATGGTTTCCAGTCAGCTTCAATGTCAGGAATATCCACACAGATAGAACCAGCAAAGCACCAAAAGCCAAATAACCAGTCATTGCATGGGTATGTGTGGGCATGCATGCACATATGTATGTGTGTATACATAGGTATGTGTATATGTGAATTGTTCAAACCATGTGTTTAGCATCCTGTAGCTCCACTTTATCAGTCCCTTCTTCCACACCATACCCACACCCATCACTACCTGTTGTTTAGGTGACTTATAAAGTTTTAAGTCAGTTTGTGATAGTCAAGGCATGGCTTTTGCCTATGACTTAAGAACACCTAAAATTACCTTATATGTAACACTGACTAGAAATGGAAGATAGCATTACTAAGAATACCATTTCACAAGACATTGGCAAAAATAAACTACTCTCCAAGTCTGTGAATGAACATTCCATGTGTGGAAAAGAGGAATATCTTTATGGCTCCAAAAATCCATGTTAGAATAGAAAAACTTCCCTCCAAATCTAACATACTCATCTGAGCCATACAGATTTTGGTGAGCCTGGTTGCTGACTTCAGAATTCAAGCATTCATATTTATGTTCATTCCTACACATTTGATTTATGATATTTTG
>CM053769.1:627044483-627064426 GCA_028658325.1 Potorous gilbertii | reverse complement strand
ATATATATATATATATATATATATATATATATATACATATATATATGTATATGCATATATATGTGTATATATGTATATATACATACATATATATGTATATGTACATACATACATAAAAACACATTATATGTGTGTGTACATGTGATCTCTTCTAATATAATGGAAGCTTCTTGAGAAGGACTATTTTATCTTATCTTTGTGTTCCTAGAACCTCCTAGAAAAATGCCTGGCATAAACCAGGTGCTGTTAATGAGCAATAGGACCTAATAGACTTGAGTGCAGAAAAATGAGAGTAGGAAATCATGGAGAGAAAGATTAAACTAAAGAAGGTGAAAAGTTAGAATTTTGATAATTATTCTATTGGTGACAATGGAAAAAATTAGGTGTAGAGAGCAATTGGTTAAACTTCAAGGGAATACAGAGCCCATACAAGGAAAAGGATGAAGGTTCAATGTTGAAATTGTAGTGTTCACCTTAGGAAAATTTCTAATGAGAGAATATTCTTCTACCTCTCCTTCTATCTCTCTTCTACTCTCTGGTGCTTGCCACAGTCATATCACTTTTTAATCAAATATTCTGCTAAGACTGCCAGCATCCTTCTTCTCAAACTTCCATTCAATAAAATCAGTTGAAATTAGATATTAAAAGGTCTATTTTCTGTATTTGGCACTTTCGGATAGTTATTAGGAACATAATTATGACTGAATGAAAAACATAGTTAACATTAAAGTATAAATAAATGACAAGTGCTGGATGGGCAATGTACCTTAATGCGCTGTTGGTGGAGCTGTGACCAGATCTAGCAGTTCTGGAAAATAATTTAGAATTATATTTCAAAAGCTATAAACATTTCTCATACTTTTTGACTCAGTAATCCATTTATAAGATCTATACCCAAAGAGATCAAGAGGATAAAGGACTCACATGTACAAACACATTTATAGCAGTTCTTCTCATGGTAACAAAGTGAAGGGCTGCCTATCCATTGGGACTGGATAGACAAGTTATGGTATATGAACATAATAGAATATTCTTTTGCTTTAAGAAATGATGAAGAGGGTGGCTTTAGAGAAGTCCAGGAAGAATTGTATGAACTGAAAAAAAGTGAACAGAATCAATAGAACAATTTATGCAACAGAAACATAACCTTGAAAGAGTTAGGAACAACACAATGACCAATCACAATTCAAGAGGAATTCACAATAAAACAGGCTATCCACAAGGTAATACTTGCCCTCAAGGAGCTTCCATTCTTAAGACTGGCAATCATAGGAATGATAGTCAGGAAATAGATTTACGGTCTGAGAAGTGATGGAGATTTTGAGTGGAACAATGGAGCAATCAATTAACATATTCTTTTGAAAGGGAAGATCAGTTAAAGGAATAAAAAGATGATGGAAAGTGGGGGAGGGGTGCTGCATGAATTAAACCCTGTGAAATTGGTTTTCTTAAAATCTTCTGTTCTGTTCCCATTTGAAGGACAGCAGTAGCAGCATTAGGGCTAAAAATGACATGGTGTAACAACAAGCAAAGTAGGATTTTTTTTGCTGTTTTTCTGGATTGAGTTTTAGCCAATCAAGTGCCTTTGATTGAGTCTTGTCTTTGATCAAATCAATTAAGAGTCTTTGATTAGAAAGAGTGTATATATATACATATATATTGTAGAGAGAGTAGAGAAAGAAACAGAGTTAAGAGAGAACTTGAGCTGGTTAGGGGAACTTGCTTGTGGGGACATCTAACAGAAGAAATATTTGTAATGGCGCTCTGTTGATCTGTGTTAATTTCTCAGGTAGGAGCACCGTCTCTTGGTCTTTATGAGTGAATTGAGATGATGGCACTGGTAATGTGCTTAAACATTGTTACAGCCCTGTTAAGCTTTGTTTTCCTATAAACAGAAGACCATGGAGCCTAGTGTCAGGTAGAAGCAGGAAGAGTTTGGTGTGGAACAGTCCCCATGAGTTGGGACAAGGAGTAGAAGCAGAGAGCTGCCTGTGTGTGGATCCAGGCAAGAGCTGGGAGTGGGGTCAGTCCCCAAAGGAGGAGCCATGGGGTTTAGAAGTGAACCTCAAGTCAAGATGAGAGAGGACATTACTTGGACATTGTCTTGATTAAGAAGATTGCTCTTACAGCAACCTAGGGGTGGATGGTGAGATATTTTATGCTATCCCTTAAGCATGAATCATGCTAGGGAAGATCCTAGTCTGGGACCCCTCAACTTTGTGAATGCAAAGATATATGCTATGCACTATATGATATATTGTTATGAGACACACATATGTGTTATATATTTTGCTTAAGGATGTTGCTATGAATGTTATGTTTTACTTTATTGAACAGTGTTTAGCTTATTGCTGATTAAGTATAGACCCCATTATACTATGTGATTAGACCCTTAAAATCATTCCTAGCAGCAGTCCTAAGGTGTACTGCCATGATTGACTTTACACGTGGATGAAGATAGAGAATTAAGGGGGAAGACATAGGCACGAATCACACAAAATGAGATGACATGGATGTATTGTAGTATACTTAGAAGGAATAAGTATTCCCATGGAAAAGATTACAGATTCCTTGAAGGCTCAAAGACAGAGCTGCATGTACACTGCCCCCCCCAACCTCAAGTTGGCTACAGTTTCTATTAACCTTTTACCTCCCACCATGACAGTAGGAACCATCTACCTAGGGCAATACCCTGCTTTACTCAGTCTATCAGGTTGGAGAGAGGGTAAAGATGGCATGACCACCCTATATTGCCCAGTGCCTTGCTGTTTGACATCCCATAGGAAAGAAGATTTGGTGTCAATAAGGAGAGTTATCTCTAGCAAAATTAAAGTCACACCAACTCTCTGCAGTAAATGGCTGGGTGAAAACAATTAATAGAATATATGGATATATTAATAAAAATCCAGTGAAGTCCAGGGTCCTCTGACACACATGTGGGAGAAAAACATTTGCTCTCTAGGAAATCCCCAAACATCTAGTTATGATATTCTACTCCTTAGATATTTATTTAGTGAGGTCACAGACAAATCTGTGGTCCTTGAATCTTTCCTGAATCCCAGCAATTTTCTCCCCACCTCTCCCCCTCCATAATCGAATTATATTCTTTGAGACTCTTTGAAATGCCTTGAATTTTTCTTCTGGGTCTCTCTTTTTGACAAGATTGATTATCTTGATTATACAGAAGAACTTAGCACTTCTTCTATCTCATCCCAACTAGATTCCCCCTGTCCCTTGAGAAGTAAAAAAAGAAAAACAATGTGATAAAGATCTATATTTATCTGTCTGTATTTACTATCTCTTAGGCTTGTTTTAAATACCCAAAGCTTGTATACTTTTGCTTAATTAAGATTTCAAATTGTTTTAGATTCCTAGTGCATAATGGTGTAAATATTTTTAAAAGGTTTAATTTGGTTGTTTTCAGGACTGATTTCATTCTGATTTATAAATATATTGTTTTTAATTTTATCCAGAACCTTAAAGGGTCATAGATTTGGAGAAAGAAAAGATCTTAGAAATCATATAGTCCAACTCTGTTATTTTATAGATAAGGAAACTGAAACCTAAACAAGTGGAATGACTTGTTCAAGGTGACATAGAAGGCAACATAGCTAGGATTTGGCCTCAGATCCTTTGATTCCAAATCCAGTATTCTTTTTACATACCAAACTGTACTGTTTATTATCAAGTAACAAAATTCAAACTCTATACCTTGGTATTGAGTTCCTTCATAAGTTGGTGAGAACTTTTTTTTTTCAATTTTGTCTCAAAAAGAAAAAGAAATCATTTTAGGAGGGAAAGGGAAAGACTGGGCCCCCATATATTGCAGAGGGTGGAAGTGCAGAGGTCACTCACAGCAGATAGCAGATTCCATAAAAGCCTGGAAGCTTTGACTTGCTCCAGTTTTGACTTGGGCTGGTTTTCCCCTCTTTAGGCATCCTGGTGAGAGACCCCTCTTCCCCCAACCCCTCACTCTTAAGTGTTCACTGTGTTGACACCAGATTTAGTGAGGATTTTTGCTCTGCCATGGCATAAAATTTCCCAGCTCAGCCTCCACTTAGTCATACCTCTGATGAGATATTACTTTTCTCTGAGGGGTGTATGAGGTGTTCAACCCTCTGATGTGAAGGTTTGCCAAGCCCTTTTCAGGGAGTTTTATCCATCTTTCTTATCCACTCAACTCTCACCTGTGGCTCCAGGAAGCTGTAGCATGAGCATTGGTCACACCCCAGTAAAAACATCTTAGCAGATGGACTAAACCAGATTGAGGGTAACTGACAGGCCTAAAACTTGTGGGTAAATTAGGGGAATGTGTACCCCAAGCATGTGAAGATTACCTCTGGCAGAACAGGTGAGAAGGGGACAATTTGTTCCAACAGTCACGAAAATGACTAAAGTAAGTACTGGGGAGCACTTAAGCCTTGCTCAGACACCAAAACCACCAAAGTCACCCACTGTATCCTGGGCCATTGAGAGTTGTCGTGATTTTTGTCTTGCCACTGGACTCTAGAGGAGAAAGTAAGGATGATGACTTTGTGCAACTCTGCCTCACATAAATCCAATTCATGCACAAGTCAAGGCATCACCCCATGATGTCCATGTTCCTCTTTGAAAAGGAAGAATGAAGAACAGCAACTTTCATCTGAAGAGATCAGGGAAGACCTCATGTAAGATATGGTCATGGATTGATTGGCATTTGAAGAAAAGGAGAGGATTTCAAAAGGCAAAATCAGAATTCACTTTGGTCCTGGTAGATTGTGAGAACAAAGGCATGGAGATGGAAGAAGACACACAAGAAAGAAGTCAATGTCATCCATTTGGGCTAGAATATAGAGTGGGTGGAGGGAAACAGTGTGAATTAAACCAGAAAGGTGGACATAGATTATCAAAGACTTCTCATAACAGGATAAAGGCAGTAGGGAGTCAGGGAAGGTTTTGAATTCAGAAGTGTGCTGTGAAAAGATTGGAGTACAAATGCTGAAGATATAAATAGCAGATTGATTTGCTGAGTTTAGGAGAAAAATAAATTACCTCATAAATGACCAACTAATTGATTAACTAATCAGCTTAGTTGTGTGCTAACACATCAACGAGAGGTGTGAGGTAGTAAGGTAGAAGTTATTGAAGTATATTTGGTTTTCTCTCATGCTGGCTCTGCTTGTACAAAGAATACATATGGTGGACTTTTCCTTTTGCTTGGAATTAAGCCTCCATAAATGACAATAGTAACAGCTAACATATATGGAGCATTTTAAGCGTTCTAAAGTGCTTTACCTACATTATTTCATCTGATCATAACAACTGCCCTGTGAGGGAGGTTGCATTGTTATCCTTCGTAACCTGGTTCCTCTTATTTTTCCAGTTTACTTACACCTTACTCTCTGACTTGTACTCTTCAATTCAGTGACACTGGCCTCCTGACTATTCCACAAAGAAGATACTCCATATCCAAGCTCTGGGCACTTTTTCTGGTTTTCCCCATGCCGGGAATGTTCTCCCTCCTCTGCTCTGACTACTGACCTCCTTAGCTTCCTTTAAAAATGGCTTTCCATTCCCTATCTTCCCAACTAAAATCTCATCTTCTACAGGAAGACGTCCCTGTTCATTCCAGTGCTTTCCCTCTTTATCATGTTGCCTTGCTCTCCACACCCCCCCTCCACCATTAGATTGTAATCTCCTTGAGGAGTTACAACTTGAGGAGTTACAACAGGGACTGTTTTTAGTCTCTTGATTCCTAGAGTTTAGCATAATCCTTGGCACAAGTAAGCACTTAATAATTGTTTATGGAATTGAATTGAAGGCAAGGACAACAAAACCGAGAGAGAGGTAATTTGATTTGTCCAACGTCACACAGGCAGTGTTTAAGGCAAGATTCAAACTCAGATCTTCCTGACTCTATGTCTAGGACTAAATTTACCATGGCACCAAATCTGCTTCTATATATCTTTGAGAGAAAAAAAAAAGAGAGAAAGAAAATAGGAGATAAGCAGGAACCTCTGTAGCATAACTGAATGAGGCAGGTATAATGTGTTCTTTCTTTATTGACTATGGGACTATGTTTATATAGTTCTTGAAGTATCTATTCCTTTCCAGAATATTTTATATTGATCTTGGCTATTGAATAGTCAAATGTCTTGAGAAAAAACATGCATCAAAGGAATGTGATTGCAATGAGTCAAAAGTCTTTAAAAACAATGTATTTCTCAGCCATTCTCTTTTAGAGTATAACCTTTGTGTCAAAGATTATGCGTTTGTTGGGGGCTAATCAAAGATTATAACCCAGTCAGTGTAAAGAGTAGTCTAGTTTATTGTTGTTTTAGAAAAAGTCACTTTTTTCCACTTGATAAAAACTTTGTTTTGAGGGTTTAGTGTGCTCTTTTGATAGGCTTAGAAAGTCCTCAAATAGAAATTCAGAAGTTGTGTGGCCTTCTTCACACACCATACAACTCTACCTGCCTCTTACCAAGTTGTTTTCCAGGGCTTCTTCTCCCTCTGTTACATATCCTAGCTCTAGCTCGAGTATCAACTGAGTATCAACCAGTAGGACATGGTGGAAAGAAGAGAAATTTGGAACCATCTTTGTTGTTTTCTACCTGTATGAGTGGAGGCAAGTCATTTATTTCCTCTGGGTCTAGTTTTTTCACCTATGGAATAAATGGAATGGATTCTTGATCCTAAGATATCTTTTGGATGACATAAATGAACTTGAATGTTTACATAAATCAAGGAAATGAGCTAGCTTGGTCATGTCTCTAGACATGGCTTCTTGAATGGTTACAACCTGGCCATGGCAATTTATGCATTTCTATCTCTACATCATTTTGTATGGCAAATATCACTCAAATCTATGGTAACTATACAGTGCTGCTTTCACAAAGAGCACCATCATTTAGTATTAAAAAAATAGACCCAGGAAGCTTGACCTCTGGTCCTACTTCTATTACTCACTATCCCTTTAGTCTTACTCAGGATATTTCACCTCTTGAGTTTACTTCTTCTAATGTACAATGAGGGATTTAGAAAAGAAAATCTCTTCATGCTCTAACATTGTATAATTCTATAATCACTCATCACATCTTGAAGACTGAAATTTCCTTCCATAGTCTGTTCCTCTCTAACAATAACTGACAGTTCTATATATAGTGCTTTAAAGTTCGAAAAGCATTTTTAATGAATCATCTCATTTGATTCTTACAACAGTCCTATGAGGCAGAGACATAAAAACCAGTACTCAACATATTATTATTGCAATTTTACAGATGACGACAGTGAAGCTCAGAATGGTTAGGTGACTTAATCAAAGCTACATATGCACATTTATTCCAACGTATATATATATATATATATACATATATATGTATACATATAAGATTAATAGGAGGGAGAGACAATGTCAATGAGCAAGGCTTCAGTTTTAAAAGGATTAAATAAGCCTTCCCATTCACAATCATACTTGCGCCTTTTTACCCACTAAAGGCAGGTACATCTGTCTGACCTTTGCTCCCTCAAAATGAGAACAAGTGACAAATGGGGTCTGTGATTTATCCAAGGACCATAAAATCAGTAGAGCATGAAAAATTTGAGAATGACCATTCATAAATTGAGTTCTGAAAGTGTTTCAAGGAGCATAGAACAGAATGTTTGAATGTCCAAGGAATTTTGCCTTAATGAAAAGATACTTTATTTTTTCCACATCAAACATGTTTACTTTTTATTCCAGTTATGTTCTTGTTATAGCAACGAGTTGTGAATACAGACCAGTCTCTTTCTAAAATCACTCTGAAGAGGACAATGGCTAGAGAACTATGCTTGGGAAAATTTGCAGTGTTGGGGTTCGTCAACCTTTTTGGGAAGGTGGTCTTCAACTTGGCAATAGTTTCAGCCTATTACAATGGTCCAGATTCACTTAACCTCTTAAGTATAACAAAATATACAAAGAGCTTGAAGATGAGCATACAGTCTTTACTGGCTATTCTTTTGGGTAACATCTGATATCTCTCAACAAGCTTGGTGTTTACGAGGCTTTATTCTTCAATTTAAGGAACAGTGGATGTCATTGACAGTAAATGAAGAAAATTAGATGATGTAAATGTAGTCATTCTGAGAAAGAGGCCCTGAGGCAGATGTGTAACTAAGTCATGCTGTTTGAAAAAGAGAAGCTAGCCAATTACCATCTCTTAACACATTGAATTCAGTTCAACTATTCTACAACATTCATAGACACACATATGAAAATATAAAATTTCTATGGGAATCGTTTTTTTACTTAGAAAAAATATATCAAAGGGGATTAGAAATGGAGCACTGACAAGTTTTCAGGAAAAAAACCTTTAAGTCAAAAAATATCAAACAAAGGAATTTGCAAAAAAGGGATGCAATAAGTAAAACTGAACAGTTCTTATGTCAGACTTAGGATTAACAAAATTTTCTTTCCTGTACTGCTTGATATTTTTGGTGTCCCTTCCTTTATGAAATGCATATCAGCAGAACTGACTAGGAAGTTATTCTGCTAAAAGATTATGAATGTCCTACCACAGAGACCAAGCTCAAAATTTTTGAATGATTCAGAGAAATCCATGGATAATACACCCATGATTGCTTACTAAAGCAAGCTTAAAATATCACAAATATATCTCTTATCCCTCTGAGTTAATGGTCCTCCCTGAACAGGTCATATGAGAACAAGACTTCTAAAATAGATAATTCTGAACTGAGGAGTTCTGTTCTCTCCTACCCCATCATTGTTAAGCATAATAAAGGCACTTTGTTTTCTAGCTTTGTTGAAAAATTTTATTGATTTCAATGAACTAAGAAAATTTGAAAAGACTCATGAGGGAAAATGTTATCCATATCCTGAGAAAGAACTATGGAGTCTAAATGTAGATAGAAGCATACTATTCTCTCTCTCTCTCTCTCTCTCTCTCTCTCTCTCTCTCTCTCTCTCTCTCTCTCTCGTTTTCCCTTTGGTTAATACTTCTTTACTCCATGACTAATGTGGAAATATGTTAAATGTTTAATATGATTCTACATGTATAGCCCATTTCATATTGCTTGCTATATTGAGGAGGAAAGAGAACAAGGATTTGGAGAAAATTTAAAACTCCAAATCTTATAAAAATGAATGTTGAAAACTAAAACTAATGAAATATTTTACAAAAGGAAAAATGTTATTGATATCTTTGGTTTTATGTCACCCATATTTCCTAAAGAATCCCTTCCTACTCCTACTCCCAGAAAATCATCCTCAATGATAAAAGGGAAAATGTACGTGTGTGTGTTGGGGGGGGGCACTTCAGC
The DNA here is from genome assembly GCA_028658325.1 of Potorous gilbertii. Classification (NCBI taxonomy): domain Eukaryota; kingdom Metazoa; phylum Chordata; class Mammalia; order Diprotodontia; family Potoroidae; genus Potorous; species Potorous gilbertii. Next base: position 627,055,129 of record CM053769.1, on the reverse strand, counting down.
AGAAGTAACTAATATTTCAACCATGTCTGACATGATTTGTAATACTCTATATTATTCCAATTTATAAATTTATAATTCCAAATTATAAAATTCTATACTATTTCAAGATGGTTTAGTTTTGCAGAGCTATTTTCCTCCCTTTCCTTTTTTTGTTATAAAAGAGGAAAAAGCTGGCAGAAAAGTGCTTTTTCCTATGTCTTATTTGAGCACAAGCTTAATCATCCTAATATCACCATGTATGAGATTGCTTTGTCATGCCTTCCTTTTATACTTCTGTAGTTATCATTTAGGTTGCTTTCTTGGTTCTGCTGTTTTCACTTTCCATCGGTTCATATGATTTTTCTTATTCTTCTTTGTATTGACTGTGCTCTTTGATTTTGATAGCATTACAAACACATTGAATTACATTCATATGCCACACCTTATTAATTTATTTCTCAACAGATGGATATCTACTTTGGATTTCCAGTTCTTGGCTACCATACAAAGAGCTGCCATAAATATTTTTATGTCTTTGGGGTCTTTCAGAAGGTGGTTTAAGAACATAGTTAGCATAGAGATAGAATACTCACAGCTAGATTTTATGCACAAAGGGCACAAAGCACTTTACATATGTTAAATCATTTGAAATCACAACAACCAGATGAGAGTTTTCCCGATTTTACATGTGAAGAAACTGAGGCACAGAGAGATTAAGTGGCTTACCTAGCTGGAGCCATAAGGTTAGTAAGTGTCTGAGGCCATATTTGAACTCAGTCTTTCTCACCCCAAGTCCCATGATCTATTCACTTGGCCACTTGAATGCTAGATTTAGATTTAGGTTCAAAATGAGAGAACTTGTTTTGCTTGATTATGCATATTTATTGCAAGGAATTTTTTTTACTATATTTTTTGGAAAAGGGAGAAAAATAGATTTATGCTAAAATAATAAAAAATAGAGAAGTAGGGGAGCTGCCAACATGGAATATTGAATGTATTTCAGATTGTTAGTTTTTCTTCCTTGTATTTTCTTCTTACAAAAGAACTCTCAAGGAGGAGAGGGAACCTGTAATTATATGCAATATAAAAACAAAACTCATCAATAAAATTTTTTGAAAAGAACATAGCTACTGCTAATTTTGTGATACAGTGTCACCATTAAATGACTCTTTTGTGTCTTTTTTGCATAAATCCTGAAATGCTTCAACATGCAACACACGAAAGAACACAAATGCTGAAACATAAGGAAAGTTCATTTCAGTTTTTGTATTGGTATCCTTTGTGCCTAATATAGTGTCTGGCACAAATTGTTTGGTTGATGAAAAGGGTTCACTTGACTCTAATGTTTTTCCTCCTTTCTTAGCAATCAGTTCTACAGTGACAACATAAGGACCATTTTGGGGAACACCAGTCCAGGAGCCAATGCTCTTTCCTTTTTATATGCCAGAGGTTCCCAAATTTACTTGGTCTACTGCCCCTTTTTTAAAAAATTACTCAGTGTCCCCCTGGAAACCTACTTTCTTAAACTCTTTATATTTTTTTGAAATTTGAATCATTTAAAAAATATGAAATTTTTTTAAAAGAAGATGCATCTTAAATTTAATAACTTATTGTAAATTTGTGGAAATCTTCCTGCATTTAAATTTTTATGGTGCAATATTACCTCATGTAACCATATAATATTGTATCATAAACAAGTCATTACATGCACATATTTCTGCCAATGCATAATGGACTTCATGAGAATGTGCAACATGTTCTCCTGTCAACACTTTCTTGTTAAGACCTGTTGGCACACTTGATCACTGATTGGTTCTAACTTGGCATTTTTGTCTGTTTGTTTGGAAAATAATATAATCACTATGATGTTAACTTTGTTATGTAACAGATGAAAAATGTATGAATGCTTTTTCAAAATTTTCTTTTCTTCTTTCCTTATGCTTCCACCAGCATATTATTTTTATTCAATGCCCCCCAATTTCACTACCTTCCACATCCAGAGAAAGAACTAGTAATTCAATCACAGAATGTAGGAGATAATTTTCTTTTGTATTCCTTTTTGTTTGTTTTATGATTTCTCCCATTCATTTTAATTCTTCTATGCAACATGACTAAGATGAAAATGTATTAAATCAGAATGTATGTGTAGAATCTATATAAAATTGTATGCTGTCTTGGGGAAGGAGGGAGGGGGAAAAAATCTAAGTTATATGGAAGTGACTGTAGAACACTGAAAAGAAATGAAATAATAATAAAAAAGTTCAATTTAAGATATCTTGGAAATCGTGTACCATATACTAGAAGGAAATGAATCCAAAAATTATCACACATTAAAACATACCATCATAGTATGAATAGAATGTTTTTTTAAATAAAAAAAAAATAACTTGATATTGAACTAAGGAATCCAGGCCCCAGGAAAAAGTCCTTAGTATATTTCTGACAAGAATGTTCATAGAATCAAATAACTCAGAGTTGGCAGGGATATAAGAGGTCATCTAGTCAATCTGTACGTAGATAGATAATATTCCCTGTGAAAATAGTCCTGAGACTAACAGGTATATTTAAAAAACAAAGATGTAGGGGACACAGAGTAAGCCTGCTTGTCAAACGGAGCCAATTAGGAACCTCAGTGAACCAAAAGTCTTGGTCAATTCCAGACACCTTTGCTGGTGCTCACTGGCTGACCTTGCTGAGCTGTGTGCTTCAAACCAGCTTAAACCAGCCTTGTGGTCAACCATTGCTGCAAGACATCCTGCTATTGTGACCTACCTGTTCCTGGAGAGGACTGTCCAATCTCAACCATAAACCTTCTCTTTTGTGTCTCCTGGGCTGGGGGCTCCCTCATACCTTTAGATGTAGGGCTCCTATATTCATATCTATCTTTCCCTTTTAATAAATAATTGTGTTCCTACTCAACCAGAACTCCTTTATATTTGAGGGTTGGGATGTATGTGTGTGTTGACATCTCACAATATTCTCCAAAAATACTCTCAGGCTCCATTTGAAGATCTCCAGTGAAGAGGAATCCATTACCTACTGAGGAAGCACATTCCACTTTTAGGCATCTCTGATTGCATGGAGCCCAAACCTACCTTTTTTCAACTTCTACCTAAAGGTTTCTAGTTCTATCCTCAGATGCCAGAGATCAATTTTACTGTTTTTTCCACAGAACAGCCCTTCAGATATTTCCTTCCTTTGAAGTCTTCCATCCTCTAGGTTTAACATCCCCAACTTTCCAGGTATAGTACAGACTTAAGTATTCCACCATAAGGATCACTTTCCTTTGAATGTGCACAATGTGTCAATGTGCTCTAAAATGTACTATCTGGAAATTAACACAATGCTTGCAGATTGACTAGGCAGAGTACCATAGGACTGTACCCTCTAGTTCTAGATATTACACCTCTCGTTATGTGGCCTGAGACTGAGTTAACTTTTTGAACTGCCCTGTCAGACTCTTGACACTGTGGCTTTTCCAGTCCGCTAAGACTTCAGGGTCTTTTTTTTCCTTATGAACTATTACCTAGTTTCTCTATATGTTTCTCTACATCCCACACATGTGCAATTACTTTTAAAAAATTCAACTATAGAACTTTACGTTTATTCTTCTTTAATTTTACTTTTATGTTGAGTTCAGCACAACTGTTCTAGTATGCAAAGATATTTTTGGATCCTGATTCTTTCATCCAGTGTATTACATGTACCTTCCAGATTTATGCCATCTGCAGTGCAAAACAATAGAATGAACGATGATTTAGGATTGAACGACTTGGGTTCTTATCTTACCTTTTCTATATACTACCAATATCATTTATGGAGACAAGTCATCAAGTCAACAAGCATTTATTATGTACCTACTCTAAGTTACGCACAGTGCCAACTGCTGAGGATACAAAGAAAGGAGAAAGAAACTGCTTTCAAGAAAGTCGGTGTCCAATGCAGGGAGACAACTTGCAAACAACTATGTACAAACAAAATACATACAGCATAAATTGAAGGTCATCTCAGAGATAAGGCACTGATATTAAGGAAGACTAGGTAAGATTTCTTCCTGAGGTGGAACTTTTGCTGAGAACTGAAAGAAGTCAAAGAAGGTAGGAAGTCAAGATGAGAGAGTTCCCAGCGTGGGGGACAGCCAGTGGAAATATTCAGAGTTAAGAGATGGAGTGTTGTACACTTGGAATAGCAAGGAGGCCAGTCACTAGACCATAGAATATGTGGTGGGGGGAGTAGGCAGGAGTAAGATGACTGGAAAGTCTTCTTAGAAGACTGGAAAGATTATGAAGGGTTTAAAAGCTCAACAGGAGGTTTTATATTTGATTTGGGGGATAATAGAGCCATTAGAATTCATTGAAAAGGGATGGGGCGGGGTGACTTGATCAGACTTGTACTTTGGACTAAGTGATTGGACTTAGATCCCTAAGGTTGAACTAAGTGATCCTCAAAGTTCCATTCAACTCTAAATGTTAAGATCTCTTGAGATAATTGGAAATATCCTTGTCATAAAACAAGCATAATTAATTGAAGTATAGATGTAATCAAACAGCATATATATAAAGGCAAAAATCAGCTAGACAGCACTGTACAGAGTTGGGTCTAAAGTCAGTTTGCCTCAGTTTCCTCATCTGTAAAATGAGAATTGTAATAACACCTACCTCCCAGGGTTTTTGAGGGGATTAAATGATATATTAATTATATAGTAAGTACTATATAAATGTTAGCCATTCTGGTTATTGTTGTAACATACAGTAGTACAGGCACACATACATGTTCAGACACATGAACACACACATATAATGTTAATAATATTTAGGTTCAGAATATTAAATAAATACTCTCCTCATAAGCAACCAAGCACGGTTGATTTGACTGGAGTCTGCAATACTCATCTGGACAGCATTTCAAGAAAAGAGCACAAGGGGTGGCATATGAAAGGACAAGCTCAAAATGAACAAAAGGGTTAAGTTCCAGTGATTGTTAACCCCCTCTCCTTCAGATGAGTCCTTCCTGTGCATACCCTTTAATGCAGCATTAATAAGAAAAAAATACTGTATATAGAATACGTTCAAATACAAGTATGTGAAGAATGTATGTAAAAAAGTGGCATTTTCTGTTTGCTTTTAATTAGAGATGGATTCCTGTTCTTCACTATCCCAAGAAGAAAATCAAGGCCAGCCCCTTGGAAATGAACAGGCTTCCCTTTGTGGGCCTCCACAAGGTTTATATAAAATTTTACACAATACAGAAATAATAGAACAGTGTTTAGTGTTCCTTCCCTACAGCTGCATTCTTCACATTAAGAATCAGACAGCAGGTTCCACCTTTTAGCAGAGATGCCAAGGTTTTATCTTGCATATAAGAATTCAGAACAGAAAGAACTCTTAGTGAAGGATTTTTTTTTAATTTTTGAAAATACATCATGAACTAAATTTACTGAAACAAGAACCCCGTGGAATTTAAAGATTTTGTTGCATGAGTCTGTGTGTGTGTGTGTGTGTGTGTGTGTGTGTGTGTGTATGAGAGAGAGACAGAGAGAGAGAGAGAGAGAGAGAGACAGACAGACAGAGACAGAGAGACAGAGAGAGACAGAGACAGAGAGACAGAGAGAGAGAGGGAGAGATAGAGGGAGAGAACACAATTGGAAATGGAAGCTGGCTCTTTGTTATTAGCTTAATTTCCTCTTTTAGTTATAAACTACCACACTACTTTGGCAACAGATGTGTTAAAGGAAGAATAGATTGAAATAACTGATCACTGTGTGCATGTATGTGAATTATAAATTTGTCACTCAAGGGACAATGATTTTCTTCCATTATGAGTGGGCCTGTGATATAACTGTACACCATAATTGCTTTTTTTACAGTGATGATCATGAGAACTATGTTGTAGGGTGCCACATGCTATAATATTTATGTTTTTAAGTTCACGAAAAGTCTTTTAGATACAATTCCCCATATACCCTTTGCTTAGATCAGTTTCAAGGACATTAGTATCAATTCAAAAAAGGTAGTTTAGGTGCCTGTGTGCTAAGGAACCTCAATAAATTAGATTTTGTTGAATTTCCCTTGATGTACATGTTAGCATCAGAATGTACACAGAGGTGCTAATTTGGCACATGAAACTTAACTTCCTTCCTCTCACCCCTGTGAGAATGAAAACTTTTGGAAATTCAAACTATGCCATGATGGCAATGTGAGTCATGATATTGACTGCCAGGGCTTCATTTCAACATTTAAAATTCCAAATTTTTTTCAAGTTAAATTCCTTTTCTCCAACTCAGTATTACAAGGATCTATGATTTCATCCACATGGATATTCCTTGTACCAAAGAGAATTATGTCTTAGTAAATGTGATGTTTAGTAGGGACTATGTGCTGGTAGGAACCCAGATATGTTGGCCTATTGAGTTCTGGTGATACTACTTATTAAGTGAGCACCCCAGAGTGTGAATCTCCCACAAATTAAAAAACTGGGACTTCATAAGGTGTTCAGCTTTACATTTAGTGCAGCTGGGCAAATGATATTCCTTTGTCATCTGGTACCACAAGAGGGAAAGATAAAGCAAATCAGAAAAGACAAATATCACATCTGCTGGAAATAATTCAGTACAGATGGTACAAAGTAGACAAACCCTGAGTGTGCATGAAATGAACTGAAGACATGAATGTTTTCATAATGTGCCATTTCATTATCATAACAAGATCAGAGATCTATTTTACCAGGTATATGAAAGGTCTTCATACCACTTTTTGCCAGTGACACCCTCAGCTCTTATGAAATATCAATGCATTGCCAATCAGTACAAGGTAATCATAAAGAAATAAATTCATTCCTAAAACTAGGGAAGTAAGAAATGAAACCAAGAAATGACTGAAGTCTGACTGGAGAAAAACTGAAGAACCAATGGGTCATTGAAAATCTTCACAATGCAACTACAGAAAGTATAGTCAGTAATGAAGTGTATGTCAAAAACAGCAGAGTTATCTCTAGTAGTCTAGAAAAGGAGATGGGTATACTTAAATAGGAATTTTTGAAAGCAATTTTTGAGTTTAACAGTATGAAATTAACTAGCAGACCAATTATACCAAAAATGGTAATTTTAAAAAATTATCTGCCATAATCATCTTAAGTCAATGCATTTCCCCACAGTGCTTGATGGAGAATATTATGAATATATATGTGCACACACATACATATCTATAATATATATACAAATAAATACATATTTCAAGATTACCAACTGTAGGATAGGGGGAATTCATTGTCATAATAAGGCAGTTAGAAGGCTCAGTGAATGGTATTGGGACTGGAATAATAAAATCGCAGCTACTTACTAGATGGGTGACTCTGGGTAAGTCACTTAATCTTTATATGCCTCAGTTTCCTCAACAATAAAATGGATGTTATGACAATAACTGTCTCAGGATTATTATGAGGATCAAATATGATTTTATTTGTAAACATCTTAATACAGTGCCTGGCACATGGTAGGTACTATTTAAATGTTTTCCCCTGAAAATCCTAGGAGGAAAGAAAGAATTATACTACTAAGGATAGGCATCAAGTACTGTCAGGGGAAAAATGAGTTGAGGGTGCTATTATAGATCTATGAAAATCACTGGAAAGTTATAAAATATTTATTTGATCCATGTACAGGACAACTTGATTATCACTTTAGTATAATAAAGACAAGCTCCCCAACAAAGAAATATGAGAAAGGGGAAAAATTAGAAATTCTATATTCCTTTTATTTGTCATTGAAAGTAAAATAAAAGAATAAGGAAATACAAGCTAAGAAATATAGAAAAAATAAAAAACCCCTTACTCTATTACTTATTACCATTACTTAACAGAGCCTTAAGAAGTAAAAATAGAGTTAAACTAAAGAAGGACTATTTGGAATATTAGTAGTTGTCTAAATGGTCACAAAAAGTTCACCATAATGAAAATGTAAGTTGAGTAAAGTATGAGAAAGGTTATACATGGCTCATATAATGTACAAAATAGAAGGAAGTGAGTGGGCTGCTAACTTTTCTGCAAAACTGGAAAACAGCAGGACTGGATAAGATTATTGGTCCAAATGTTTCACATGAATTACTAACAAAATACTTTACCAAATTCCTCTCAGACAAGTCTGGACATTCCCTTTATAACAGAATATGTCACAAATCAATTACCACCAGATGAGAACACCAGCAACTTCTCCAAATATAGGGTAGTTAAATGCTTATGTACTTTATGTACTTTGCACAGAGGATTCATAACTTGTATCACTAAAAAAAATCTGTAAAAAGGCAGTCACCCCTACACACACACACACACGTACATATACACATATATACACACACATACACATACATACACACATACACGAGCCGAAAAGCAAAAAGAATGTACCAAAAAATTCCAAGTGTGTAAAGAGCAATTATCAATTTGGTAATTATAGAACAAGGGCTCCCCAAAGCCTTAGCATTTATACTGTCTTTGTTGATTACTACAAAACCTTTGATTCAGTTTCATACTCATGACTTATTCATGTGGAGCAAACATATAAAATCAACTCAGGTTTATTTTATTTCTGCATGGAAAACTGCTCTCTGTTTAAAATACACCACCAAGACAATGAAAAGTACAATTGGAGTCAACTGTGACATTTTACAGGAAGACAATTTAAGCCCTTTATGTTTTTCTTAACCTTGATCCAAGTATCATTTCCCTTAAGTAGAACTAAATATGTCTTACAAATTAAGGAGGGAGTCATACCAAAACATCTCATTTATCACTTTATATACATGGATAATATTAAGCTATATGGCTCTCCTGAAACATTTATCTCATAGAATCTTTCTCCAAAGAGATAAAAATGTCATTTCACCATGATAAGTGAAAAATTCTTAACATTCACTAAGGGAATAGAGACTAAAGGCTTTGAGACTGAATTCAGGCTTCAGAACAAACCAATGGATAAAGGTGATGCCTAGAGATGCATTGGTCTTTTTCGGTAAGACACATTGAGCATAAAACTATCAAATAGAAAACTGTAGCTACATATGTCAAGAGACTTACAGCATCCTATTATCAAAGCTGAAATGGAAAGAAAATATTTCAAGTTATTAAAACCTATACAACAACCTATATAACATTCTTATTGTATATTTTTGACACTGTGAAATGGACTATAAGAGATTAAGAAATTATTTTCACAAACCCATATCTGTACAATGTATTTATTAATAAACACATGGTTAATAAACCTAAGGAAGCTACAGTAACATAACCATTTTTTTGTCTTTGTGTTCACTTAAATAATCATGACAGCCATTTCTTTAGTGAGTATTATTTTTTAAAAAATTTATTGATGTCTTTTAATTTGTTTTTACTTTGTCATCTTTTTCCTACTATACATTTATCTCCCAGGAGTCATGCCATACAACAAATATTTTTAAGAAAAACAAAGGAAGGGGTGGAGTCAAGATAGTGGAGTAGAAAGATGTACATACTTTAGCTCTTCCCCCAAAGCCCATAAAATACCTGTAAAGAAAGAATCTCAATAAATTATAGAGCAGCAGAAGCCACAGAAAGAGGGAATGGAGGAGATTTCCAGCCCAAGGTAATCTGGAAGGCTGATGGCAAAGGTCTGTCACATTGGACATGGAGCAGAGTCCAGTCCAGCCTTGGCCACATGACTCTGGGAGGAGCAGGACCAGAGTAGGCTTCAGGGGTAAAATCCCTAGAAACAGTAGTGGTTTGCAGATCCCTCAACCCACAGGTGCCAAAGGTCAGTTAGAGGGCTTTTTCAACCTGAGCAAGATGGGAGTAGAGTCCACCACTGACCCTGGCCCAAGGCAGCAGTGGAGGCTGGTGAGTGGAAGCTTCTAGAGGCCATGACAGGCAGGCAGCCGCCCAGGACCATCGTTCCATTGTTGGAGCACTGAACATAAAATCCCTCGGGGAATTGAGCAGCTGATCTAAGTCTCAGCCCTGAGCACTGTCTTGGGGTGAGCAGGAGCACTACAACCCTTCTCTCTTGACAAAGGATTCAGAAGTCTGGGAAAATACCCAAAATAGGGGGAAAAAATTAAGACCATAGAAGGGTTACTTTCTTGGTGAATAGGTATTTTCTTCCATCCTTTCAGATGAGGAAGAACAAAGCATAATGTCAGAGGAAGCCAAAGCTTCTGCATGCAGTACCTCCAAAATGAATATACAATGAGCTCAGGCAATGGGAGAACTTGAAAATTGAGTCAGCAGCTTGCTGAAGGAGACCCAAAAAAAATGCTGAGGAAAATAACACCTTTAAAAACAGGTTAACTCAATTGGAAAAAGAGTTCCAAAAAGCCAACAAGAAGAAGACTTTAGAAAGCAGAATTAACCTGATGGAAAATGAAGTTCAAAAGCTCACTGAAGGAAATAGTTCTTTAAGAATGACAGTGGAGTTCAATGAAGCTAATAACTATGTGATAAACCAAGAAGTTGAAAAACAAAGCCAAAGGAATGAAAAAATAGAAGAAAATGTGAGATATCTCATTGGAAACACAACTGACCTGGAAAATAGATCCAGGAGAGACAATTTAAAAATTATGGGACTACCTGAAAGTCATGATCAAAAAAAGAGCCTAGATATCCTCTTTCATGAAATTATCAAGGAAAACTGCCCTGATATT
>CM053769.1:627026294-627043983 GCA_028658325.1 Potorous gilbertii | reverse complement strand
AGAGACTGAACAGAGGGGAGATAAATTTCAGCCTTGGGAAAGGATGCTTTTGCAAAGGGCAGTCTAGATTATGTAAGATTAAAGGTCTGGTTTCAAAATGTATTTACTCATCTAAATACACTATGTCTTTAGAATATGATTGAGTGAAAATGAATAATCATAAAGGAAAGGCATGGCCAAATAAGTGAAGAATCCAGAATGGTGATGTGGCCATGTGGGTAAAATGTTATATTGACTATATAGATAGAATTTGTCCATACTCCTGGTTGCTCACAGAAGACACCCATTAAATGTCTCAAATGCCCATTATACAGTTTACAACTCACACAAATTAATGAGTAGCAGCCCCACTTATAAACCAAGGAATATTTAATCATTCCACCTAACTATATCTGTCTACAAAGGAAAAGGAGACATAAAAACAAAATGCAAAGCATTTGAGACATTTAGCCCAACATTTTTTAACTTCCTTCTACTATCTTAGAGTTTTGGAGTGCTAGTTACTAGAAGAGGGGAGTTTGGATATCTCCCCATAAGGAGGTAAGCACAAGTAAAGTAATACCAAGGTTCAGTTCCTCCAGAGCGCTAAAGTAAAATGGGCTAGAACGGAACCAGCTATCCAAGTGAAATCAGGACAAGATGGGGTGGAAAGGAACAGAAGAGTTGAAGATTTCTCTGAGTCAATCTTTCTTAAAACTAGAATGTTATACCAACTGCTTGAGAGTGCTTCCTCATCCCCAATCCAACCTTAAGCACCAGTGTGATCCCAGTCAACTCTGTCATGTCCACTCCTGACTCTAGGGGATGTTAGTCATCTTTGTATTTAGCGTACTGTTCTAAGTGTGGAAAATGGATTTGGGTGGATGGAATGAGTAGTATGTCAACTCATCCAAATTCATCTGTGGAAGGCCCCATGTTACAATAGAAAGGTCACTGGATTTGGAAACAGAAGACCTGAACTACCACTACTACCACTATCACTACTACCACCACTACTACCACTACCACTACTACCACTACCACTACTACTACTCCTGGCAAGCCAAGCACTTTACAATTATTAATCATCTGAGTACTCATTATTAATAATATTTATTTGCCCTATCCAGTGTCAGTGGCAGATACTGACAGACATTTGATTACTCACTTTACAGATAAGGAAACTGAAGCAATTGCCTAGGATCACACAGTTAATAGGTGTCTAAGGTCACATTTTAATTCAGGTCTTCCTGACTACAGGCCTGGTACTCTATCCACTTTGACACCTTTCTGTCTATGTGACAACTTCTGTAGACCACATAGGATTTTTTTTTTCTTTTAGGGAAAAGTAAGATGGGAGTTGAAGTAGATGACTCCTATGATTCATTGCAGCTCCAAAATCCTATAGCACTATTTCTGTTTCTTAATCTAGAGTGGAGGGAATTCCTGGAGAGTAAAGAGTTAATTCCAATTCTCATCCTTATTTCATGATATAACTGAATTCTTTGATTCCTGTCCTCTTATCAACTGTTCCTCCTCCTTTGGCCAGTTGAAAACTTAAGGATTCTCCTGATGACTTAGTATGTCAGATTTCCATTTCTATACATATTAGCCCTCAAAGTAGCTCTCTCCAGCTCAACCCTGCCCTATTTTACTCTTAGGTCTCTTTGAAAAATGATTTTAAGTTTTTATAGTTCACATTTGGACTTAAATAAAACATTGTGATTTTGGAACTCCTTCAATGGTATTTCACCTAATATTCTGATTTGGCAGAATCAGTTACTGATATTAGGTGGATTATACTTGTAATATTAAAAAAGAAAGAAAAGGAAGCAAATGAGTTGGATTTTAAGATGTTTCCAGCGAGTGAGGATATATGGAATTTGACACACACACACATATATGTAATATAAGAATATGAAGGCTATAGCTGAGCATACTAATTAAGTACATTCTCTAAAACACTTATTGAAATTTTAAACTTAAAATCTCATGCATCTTATTGATATTTAAGGGTATATTGCTAAAATGATTAAGACATTAATTAATGATTTTTTAAGGTGGCATAGTTTTTAATAACACATTTTATTAAGATCATGAAGATTACAATTATTTTGACTTTTAAGTGTTTCTTCTTACATATTTATCAAAATGTTAAAAACATTCAGACAGAAGAGAGACATAAATTTTATGATCTACTAAACATAGGACAGTCTGTTTTCATATTTCCTATCTCCATCTTTTCTAATATTTTTATTCAGATCTTATTAGTTCTTGGAAATATCTTTCATTCCCATAATACTAGTTTGGAAGTTATGGCTAATTTTAATTTTTCATTTATAATATAAATAATCATTTGGATCCAGGATTAGTTGCAAAAATTCAATAATTTATTTTTTTAAAGAAGAACTATAACAAAAGAACACTGTAGTCATGAGTTATCAAATATCATCATGTTTTAGACAGTCCAACTGAGGTAATAAGTATTTAACTTATTAGAGAGAGCTGGACTTGGGGTCATGAAGCTTTCCAATCTGACCTCAGACACTGGTTATGTGATTCCACTGTCGTCATTTAATCTATCTGCCTCAATTATGTCACCTACAAAATGGGGTTAACACCTCCCTCCCAAGGCTGTTAGGAGAATAAATGGAGTGGTATTTATAAAGGCCTTTATAAAGCTTAATACAAATACTATATATATATATACACACACACACACACACACACACACACACATACAAATATACATGTATATACACACACACATATACATATATATATTTATAGGGTCATATGTTCATTTTATTCTCACAACAAGAACAAGAGGCATTCTTATCCCTATTTATAGATAAGGAACTTGAGCCCTGAGAGGCTGTGACGTGCCTAGGGTCACAAACAATTTCTAAGTATCCAAAGTATCTTAAATCTCTTTCTTCCTAACCACAAATATTCACTTAATCTAATAAACCATAGCCACTGATATAATTTCTAAGAATCCTTCTAGTTCTAAATCTATAGCCTTATCATCTCTCCAAAATGTTATGTCATCTTGGTAGATCATATAAAGTAAGTTATCTAAAACTACCTTTATTTATATTTAAACTTTAATATCGAGTGAGCCTGTGAATTAATATTTATATCCTCTGGCTTCTAAGAAATGGTTTTTCCTAAATCTGCTTGGTTAAAGAGGGGCAGCTAGGTGCCATGGTAGATAGAGCACTGTGTCTGGAGTCAGGAGGACCTGAGTTCAAATCTGACCTCAGACACTTACTAGCTGTGACCTGTACAAATCACTCAATTATTTGCTTCAGTTCCTCATGTGTAAAAATGAACTGCAGAAGGAAATGTCAAATTATTCCAGTATCTTTGTCAAGAAAACCCTGAAAAAGGGTCCCATGGAGTTGGACACAACTGAAATGACTAAAAATGACTACAAGAACTTGGCTGAAGAAATCTTTTTGGTGAAAAAGGTATCATGTGTTTACTTAAAAAAAAAACCCTGAGTTACTGTATTGTCAAGAAATATGAACATAACCCATTTGATCATAAGTTACCAAAACCCAGTTTCTCACAGTTATGAAAGACCAGAGATCAGAGTTTATGTTCATGATGCTTTAAGCCCTTAAAAAATGGATATATAGATATGTTGAAATAGATACAGATAGCATGGTGCCAGGAAAGAGTATTAGATTTGGAATTTGAGGACCCAAGTTTGAAGCCTGACTGACAGTTAATAACTGATTGACTTTAGGCAAGTGTCTACCTTTCTGGATCTCAGTTTATTTATCTTTAAAATGAGAGAGTTATACTTTGTCATTCTAAGGTCCCTTTTCCCTCTAAGTGTATAGACAATGAATCTTCATGCTTGTCATATTAAATCCAACTATAAAATGTTTATGTGAAAACAATCCAGTCATTTTAGAGTATTCCTGAGTCAAGACAGTGACTTGGCAGCCAACAAAAACTACCCTCTCAGGTCAAATTAATAGAAACTTATCGCCCAAAATTATGGAGTTCAAAGTTTGTAATGGGCAGGCTCCAGTTAGTTTTATTTATTTTGGGGAGTCACATTTGATAAGAATGTTAAAAAGCTGAAGTATGCACTGAATGGTGAGTATATTAGAGACAAACATTAGTTGCAGGAGTTAAGATAAGTAAGGTAAGGTAACTAGCGGAAGAGAAGGTTTAGGGGGAAGGTATCCCTGCCATCTCACATTTATTTATTTATTTATTTTTATTTTTTAAAATTTTTTATTTTATTTATTTATAAATGTTCTACAATTACTTCCTTAAAATTAAGATTTTATCCCTCCCACCCCTTCCCCCCGCTACCTCCCTTCCTCCCCATGACAGCATACAATTCTTTATAGGTTCTACATATACTTTCCTACTGAGCATATTTTCACTATAGTGATGCTATGTAACCATCTCATATTTAAAGGCTAGTCAAATAGAATTCATTCTTTTTTGTTTGAGAAGTCTGTGTAGTATATGGAAAGTATCACTGGATTTGCAGTCAGAGGAAGTGGGTTGGAATCCTTGACTTAGCTCTGGCCATTATTACTTACTCACTTGGGAAATGTCACTCACCTCTTCTCCAGGCTTCAATTTCTTCACCCTTAAAAATGAAGGAGTCACTGTAGATGATCTTTTTATGTCTTTTTCAGCTCTAAACCTTCTGAAAAATCCAGAAGAGTAACAGAGGTACTCAATAAAATGAATGATTTGAGCTGCTTTCTTCTAGCATAATGGAAGACGCAAAAGGATTGTGGAATTGGAAATTACTTAATATTATTTCTTATATAAAATTTTCCTGTACTAAAATAGAAATAATACATTAGTCACTTATGTTACAACCAAAGAGAATCAGAGTGCAGCATTGATTCAAGAGCATCCTTTGGAAACAGGAAAACAAGTGAAAGTTCTGCCTTTGATGTATACTATAGATCTACAAGGTATCGTGTACTAGTTGCATAATCAAGGACAAATCACTTCTTAGCATCTGTAGAGAATTCTCTAAGACAATGAATGAGTTCTAAATTCACATAAGTAGCTTCATGGATCTAGGACGGATCCCCTTTCCATCCTCCTTTATCCTCAATGTAATATTTTTAGTTTTTGCTTCTATTTATTATACACATAGTGAAAGTATGATCATATGCTGAAAGGAAATTCTTGTCCATCTGCTAGATTTCAGCAGACTGTGTCTGTCCTTCATTTTCAAAGAGCACCATGACATCAGGGAAATTATGCTATGGCTTGCAGTTGACATTGATTTGAGTTAGGGAGGACTGTACAAGGTCACCAGCCTCACTTTCTCCTCCAGAAGCATCTGAATCCAGTGACCAAATATTCATCAGGATGATTGGAGATGGCCCAGGATACAATAGGAGACCCAGGCCCTTTCAGACTAATTCCCTTTCAGGTTTTCACTTTGAGTGAGGCAGCACCCATTCAGTGAATAGGCCTCTTTATGAAGTAAGTCAACAGATGGCCCCTTTAATTTAAAAAAAAAATCAAACTGGGAGAGGAAGACCTTCAGGATTGCTGGTCTAAAGACAGCTGGTTACTATTGACATTCACTCTGAGTCTGGAGGGCCCAAAATATGGCCATTAAGTGGTGCTTGGGCAGGGACCTGTTGTGGTCCAATCTGTGAGCTCCAGTATTCAAAGGATCTCCATGCATTAGTTCAGGGTTGGAAATAATGCAGACTGGAGGCTTCATGTGGCCATCTAAGTTCTTAAGTGTGGTCCTCTGACTGAATCCAAATAACTGAACAACAAAAACTTGATTAAAGAAATCTTTTTGGGGAAAAAGTACCATGTATAACTGCATTTATTAAAAAACAAACAAACAAACCCATGAGTTAGTGTATTGTGTTCTTGAAGTTTGGATTCAGTCACAGGGCCATACTTGAGGACCTAGAGGTCAACATGTAGCCTCAAGGCCACAGGTCCCCCAGTCCTGCATTAGACTTTATTATTTTAATTTACTTGCCTCTTTTCCATGCCTTTCTCGTTTCAAAACTGTGCATTGCATGCTTTAATTATACAAACTTGCCAAATCTTTTAAAGAGCAGATCTGAACAAAGTAGCAGGTTATTCTTTCATGGAACCCAGTCACTTCTGTACTTGCAAACTCCATTCCTAAACAAGTACAGATTGATTTCCTACCAATGCCAGGAAATCACAGGTAAAATTGAGGGCTCACATGTATAAAATAAAAAATTCACACACTGTTAGAGTTAGAAGGGACGTCAGAATTCATTCAGTCCATTTCCCACATTTTTAAAATGAGGAAAGTACAGCTAGAGGTATCAAATAATCTGCCCAGTATGATATAGAAAGCTAGCAGCCATCTCCTGACTTGTGGTCCAGTGTCAATGGAGCTTAGAAATCACAGAATCTCAGAGTTGGAAGAGATGATAAACTCATAGATCTAGAGCTGACAGAAAATTTAGAGACCTTTAATTCAATCAATTGATTTTACAGATGAGGAAACTGAGGTCCAGTTTGGATATTCCATGTGTTTTTCTCTTCATTTATAGAGTCTTTCAGGTTCCGACAATCCACTTGTGAAATAGATATTCCATTATGTTTTGGACCATTATTTTTCTGCTAGTATTCTCCATTCATCATTCCATCAACAGCATGTAAGTAAGTAAGAGTTTAGATGGCTGACTCAAGATGACACAAGTAGTAAATGGTAGTGCTATGAGTCAAAGTGAAGCTGGGATTTTCAGTAAAATCCTCTGACACCTTAACCAGAGTTCTCCTCAAGGCCATTTTATCCAACCTTAAGTGGGGTGGGGTGAACGATTAGGATTTGACCAATTCATGAAAGATATTTTATTATTAAACTGAAAAGGAAAGTCATAAAAATGTAACAAGTATAGCAATAGTATGGTCTTAAGAAGATGTATTTAGATCCAGTTGGGAATTTATTAAATCGTACCTGGATGTTAATGATCATTCTAAAATTTATTAATTTTTTACATCAATAGTTTTGTATTTCAGATAGTCTTGAAATATAGCTAGGCAGCTAGGTGGTACAGTAAATAGAGTTCTGGGCTTGGAGTAAAAAAGATTTGAGTTCAAATCCTGCCCCAGACACTTACTACCTGTGAGGGTTTTTATAAGACACTCAACCTCTCTGTGTCTTAAAATAATAATACGAGCAATGTCACAGAGTTCATGTTAGGAGCAATTAAAATAATATATGCAAAATACTCTGCAAATCTGAAAGTGCTTCATAAACGCTAGAGCGTTACTTTTTGGGTCAGCCAGGTGGTACAAGTGAACAGGGTGCTAATCCTGGAGTCAGGAAGACTCACCTTCCTGAGTTCAAATCTGGCCTACTAACTGTATGATCCTGGGCAAGTCATTTAACCTCAGTTTCCTCATCTGTAAAATGAACTGGAGAAGTAAATGGCAAAACACTCCATTATCTTTGCCAAGAAAACCCCAAGTGAGGGTTGTGAAGAGTCAAATACAACTGAAATGACTGAACAACAAAAATGACTAGTTTTAAAACAAGGAAATGAAAACAAGGAGAAATTGAGCACATATGTAGTTCACAAACATAAACCCATGGAATTACCTAATAATACTCAAAATCAGTACCACTAAACAGTCCACTTAATATGATCTTCTCCTTTATAATGGACTTATAATATAAATGACTCTATAGATGTTGCACCCTATATTTTCTTATAAACATAAAAGCACCTGGCTCTTCATGAGCAATATAAAACAAATAAGCCATAAGTATGGCAGGAAGGCGCATAGCACGAGAGAGGACTATCGATTTAAATGCTTTCAATTTACCCTTTCCTAACATTCACAACTGGAGAGCAGTCATTTCTCTATCCAGCAGAACAGAAATTCCTCCTCATTCTCATGACATTCTATGAAGTTTAATGCACATGTAAATGATCTATATAGTTTCTATGTTTACAAACACGGAACACAGAAATATGTGTAATATATATTGATGCATATATATACATATTGAAACATACTTCTGAACCCAGGGAAAGAACAACTCCCTACTTATACATTATTTTTTCTTTTGTTGATGCTGGTGCCATAAAATTATCAGAAACATGTGAGGGAAATTATACTTAAAATGTGAGAATTTTTCCTGCCTCACCATCACATATGTTGTGCACCAGACACAATTATCCCTTTCGAATGTATTACAGATGCAGCTCTTAGCCAATGGGTCCAAGATGTTTGCTCAGATATAAACTTGCAGGCCAATACTAGGGAAAACTGGCAAAGGCCTTCAGCAGGCAATGTTTCTTGAATGTTGCCAACCTAGATCATTTTTTTTTTCCTGAAAGTTTTGGCAGCTGTCTTCCATCTCTTCAGATTGTGCTTATAATTGGCTGTTCCCATGGAAACAGGGACCTTAAAACACAGTCCTCTTCATTAAATAGCTATGGAAAGGAGGTATGCCCTGAGCAAAACAAGATTTTTTTAAGTGGGGGTGGTGGGAGGTCAACAAATAGGATAAAACCCATCCCCAGTGAGTAGCTTCCAATGTGACACCAATTCTGCTAGTGTTAGTGCACTGAAAATTTATTAACCCAAGTGTTGGCAGACTTCAACTCTGACTTCTTCCTGTAATGTTTTACTTAGCAAAAAGCTTTGGGCAGAGATTAATTACCTTGTGTTGCCTAATATTTATTGTTTTAGATATAAGAAGGAAATTCTAGATTGCAATTAGCTGAAAGGTTTCATAAGGATGGGGCACAACAACCTATTTGTTTTCAAACCTTAGAAATAATGAAAAATAAAAATAGAAATAAGAACTAAAGTGACATAATTAGAATCAGAAGGGGAGGTTAAAAAAATAAGTCATTGGTACATATCCCCTTCTCCCTTTTACTTCTGATTAAAAAAAAAATCCGACACGAAGGGCACAGATAATTGCTGACATTTATACAGAACTTTGTGGCATATGCTATGTTTTATGCATATCTCCTGTTATCGCCACACTGGCTTTGTGAAGTGGGTATTAGTGAGAATTGAAATCGATTATTTTCCTATTATCTTAAAAACCAGTTGTATGGTACCCAAAGATCCTCTCCTTTTCTCCTACTCATTCAAAGCCCAGCTTTTTAAGGATGTTTCTGACCTTGTCCCAAAATTCACCCCACCCAGACCATCTTATCTAATTGGAACTTTTAAGCCTACCACCTTTCTACTAGGGTAGGACTGGATGAAGAATAAATCTTTTTGTATAGATTGCTGGAGGCAGAATGATTTGAGTGGAGATGAGTAACAAGATCAGTCACATTCCCCCAGCCCCTCATTAGAATAAGCCTGCCTCTCATTATAATATTTAGTCTCCATTAATTGTTAGCCAATCAGAATTGATTTTCACCCTCAGGGACCCTCCCCCAACCCCCTTCCAAGAGCATTTAGATATTCAGCTACCTCCATGTGGGGTCTTTGGTTTCTGAGAGAACCATTGACCTCAATTTATTGATTGTCTACTAGCCTAATTAATAAGCTGATTATTAATTACCAGAAACTATGTCTCTTGGATTTTTCTTTCAATTCAATATAATAGCTGCTTTCTACACTAACTATATGAACACTTGTCTCATCCTTGACAACTTTTAGCAATATCTTAGATTTTTACCTTCATTTATTTACTAAAGAATGATAGTCACTACATCATATAAAATTCCATTTATCACTTCCTCCAGCAATTTTTGGATTTTGGAGTATGAGGGCAAATATCTCAAAAGGTATAATAAGGCAAGTAATATGGTTTTGCAAATGGAAAGAAGTGTTTATAAGTTAGTATTAAATTTTCTTCTCCCCAGTATTGTCCCAGCAGGCCCAGGTTGCAGCTATGATTCAAAAGAGCAATCAAAAGTTGGGGAGAGAATCGGGAGGGAATTTAGTTTGAGAAGAGGGAGGGGTTAATGGCTGTGATGGAGTAAGGGTTAAGCAGGTTTCAACAAGTAATCCACATAGAGAATCAAAAGAGTAAACAAAAAAGCCTGGTCAGTGAACTACATTAAAATGGGTCTGAAGGCCTGCCATAGTGATAGAACATATTTATACATAGTATATATATCATGCACAGCACTTATTTATACATCTCTTTAAAAGTTTGCAAAGTACAAAGCTTAGCCCAGTAGCTGGTTCATTGTAGGTGCTTAATAAATACGTTTCAACCTGACATTCTGCATAAGAGTTCCGTGAGACACATCCTGCAAGAAGTATTCACATTTTTCTGATGACCAAATGGAGCTTCAGAAGTAGAAAATACCAGATTTGGAATCAGAAACCCTGGATCTGCCACTTAATATTTAAATGATCATTTCTACTCTTTTAAACCTGTTTTCCTGCCTATAAAATGAGGAATAGATATTATCTAAGGTCCCTTGTAAATATGAAACCTGATTAGTTATATGATTAAAAAATTAGAATCCTTAGAATGTCAGAGCTAGGGCATATAATATAATTGGGGAAGAGAATGATTTTAATTACTTTACCATATGTGTGACCTTGGGCAATTTATTTAACCTTTCTGGGCCCCAGTTTCATCATATAAAATAAAGAGGTTGGGCCATGTCTCTAAGACCTGTTGCTTATGATTAGAGATTCTTCTGACAGATTTTTGCTGTCATAGACTGTTTTGACAGTCTAGTGAAACCTACAGACTTTTTCTCAGAATAATGTTTTTCAACGCAAAAATAACATATAGGATTACAAAGGAAACCAATTATGTTGAAATAAAGATATAATTTTTTTCCCATCCAGGTTTATGGACTCCCTAAAAATCTATAGATCCACAAGAGGATTTAAGGGCCACTGAATTAGTTCAATACCTCTCCTCTTACAAATAAAGAAACAGAGGTAGAGAGAGAGAGAGAGAGAGAGAGAGAGAGAGAGAGAGAGAGAGAGAGAGAGAGAGAGAGAGAGAATGACTTGCCTTAGATGAACCAATAAGTGGTAGAACCAAGGACTGGATTAAGGTTTTGATTCAAACTGAGAATTGTGACTCCAAAGGAAGTTCTGTTTTCACAACATCCAAGGGGCTGCCTTTGTACATTAGTGAACTGTGCTGAATAATACTTCTCATGAAATGATGTTTTTGAATGGATGTTCAGTCACATGAGTAGCCACAAACTTGGTAGGACAGCTGGGCCCTCCTTAAGCGGTCCAGTCACCAAAGGAACTTCAGCCTCCATTTCTTTGATGTTTGGGAATTACTTTAGGAATCCTCTGTGCTAGAAGTCTTTGGATTGTATGAGGGACTTTAAAGGATCAAGAGGTATGACAACTCCATCCGTCAGTGTTCTCAGGACTTCACTGTTTGACTCATGATCTAGTGGTAAGGCCAGAGGGGTTTAGTAAGTTAGTAAATTTAGTAAGGGGTTTTCAAGCTGTGACTTGAAAAAAACAATTCAGGTTGCCTTTTTAGGGCTTAAGCATTTGTATGCCTGGAAAGAAGGAACAGGTCCCAAGTTGCAGTCCCAATTTCTACTGTCTCTCTAGAGGTAGTGCTATATTAGAAGACAGTGCAAGGATCCTAACCTATTCCTTTTGCAAGTGCTAGGTAAAAGGGAGATAGATTTAAAGAGACAGTGACCTAAAAGGAATTGGGGTGGCGGGGAGAGGGAAGGATTAGAATGAGTGAGTTCTGAAGAGCTCTCTCAAACCCTGGCCCAGTGAGTGGCAAACATATAACTTTGTTGTTGTTGTTTGGTTGGTTCAGTCATGTCTGACTCTTCATGATCTCATTTGGGGTTTTCTTGGCAAAGATACTGGAGTGGAAACATATCAGACTTCATTAATTGGGACATTTGTCTGGCCCAGAATGACAGAAGGAATTCATTTTAAAAAGCCACAATTTAGAGTATAGTTATTATTTCCAAAGAAATTAAAATTAAGTAATGATAGGAAAAGAATGAATGATACAGGGAAAGTAATTCAATTCATAGAAAATATTTATTGATTTTTCTATTATGTGTGATGTGACCCTCTCCCTGCCCTCCAATTGACTAGAGAGAAATGACATACCATTTGTACTATACTGTCAATACAAATGACTTCAATAAATCTGGTTCTACCCACCTCACAGGGCAGTTTTAAGGATCAAATATAGTAAGAGATGTAGAAGTACCTTCTTAAGTTAAAAAGTACTATTCATTTGTAAAATGGTACCATTAATAAGGCATTTCAAAATTTCTACACACCCTTTCTATAAAAGAAATCAATATGGATGGAATTCTCCTAAGACATTTAATACCATACAATTTATTCATTTTTCTAACACATATTAAGTACCTACTTTATGCATGATACTGTGCTAGTGGTCTAAAGATAGATCTGACACATATGCTATTTGCAAGCGGATGAACGAGAAAGGCTTGTGCAGAAAAGATATAAGGGAGAGTGAATTACATACAAAAAACTAGGTTTAGGTAAAGTGTTATGAGAAATAAGGGGAAAAAAATTATTTTTTTCTAAGCTTCCTTAGAAATTTCAAAATTATATGACTTTCACTGGAGCAGATCCCCCATGTGAGAGAAAATCCTCTCATTTGAACCTAGAAGGATGAGATTTCTGGAAATAAAGATTGCTGAGGAGATTTGGAGTCCATTCCAGGCATGGAGGGTACAAACAAATTTGTAGAATAGAGGACAAGAACAGAGTGGATCAGGAGATGTCAGATTGACCTACTTTTAAATTTCATCACTGACACTCAGATCAAGTAAGAAGGAGGTCTCTAGTGGAATACCTCTAATACTTTTTTCTCAGTGACTTAGATGAAGGTATAGATGATGTTCTTATCAAATTTTCAGATGGCACCAAATTTGGAAGGATAGAGAATTGGATGGCAGTCAGGATCCCCAAACATTCTTGACAGGTTAGAACACTGGGCCAAATCTAATGAGATGAAATATACTTTATTTTTGGTACAAGTCTATTGATTTTATTAGTCTAGGGAGTGCCTGGTAAGGAAACTTCTTACAGGCATGTGGAATAACAACTGTTGTGCAAATTGAAGTATTAGAAAATTGCTCAAGGCACTGAACAGTTAAGTGGTTTGCTCACAGTCAGTATGTTTTAAAAAATGAAGGGTTTGAGCCCTGGCCTTTCTAACTCTAAGGCCAGATGCCTCCCTTTCTATGTCATCACAAAGAATCTCAAAATGTCATTTAATAGACATAAGCATGAAGTTTTATACTTGCATTCCAAGAATGAATCTCACTTGTACAACATGCAAAGGCATCGGCTAGTCAATCAAAGCATTTTGTTTTATGTGAATCCTTTGTTACATATTTAGGCCGGTATTAGCTCATGGAGACAGTTGTTAGTCAGCAATGGGTAGTTGTAACTAAATTGTGGTTCATGGAGAGTGGCTCATTTGAAAAAAAATAGATTTAAGGGTTTTAATGGGTTGTGAAACTTAGCAAGAAGGAACCATGTGTTATGGCTTCCAGGAAAATGAATGTACTTTTAGATGCATTGAGAGAGTGATAGTGGCAGAGAGGAGGTGATAGTGTACCACTGACCTCTGGTCAAACCACATCTGGAATATTTCATTCATGTCCATGAGAAGCATTTTTTACAAAAGGATATTGATAAGCTAAAGAGCATCTTTATGAGAGAAACCAGGAAGATGAAGAATCATGCTCTATGAGAATTAGTTGAAAGAAATGAGTTTGGTTTAGCCTAGAGAGGGGGAGGAAGGAGGGCATCAACCCAACAACCCTGGGATATTTGAAATGCTACCATGTGGAAGAAGGAGAAGACTTTGTTTTGCTTGGCTCTCAAAAGCAGAAATAGGTGCAATGTGTAGAAGTTTCACAAGATACAAATTTTGGTTAAGCATAAGGGAAAAACAGTTTAAGTTATCTAAAATTGGAATAGGTCATGCCAGGTGGTAGAGGTTTCTTAACCTCACCAATGTCTTCAAGTGGAGCCTAGATTTATCACTTGTCAGGGATGCTCAAAGGATCTTCTTTCTCGGGTATGGGTTGAACTAGATGGCCCAGATTTAATGTTGACTCCTATGTTCTGTGACTTGAAAACCTCTAAGATCCCTTTTAATTAGTTCCATCAGCTCATGAGAACCAACTGTTCAATTTTCAGTGTGAGTATTTACACCTCTGAAACCTGCAGACACTATAAATCAGGGTTTAATTGTTTTTGCTGATTGCCTAAACTTGAGAAAGTTATGGAAAAAATATTAGTAACGCTGATTTAATTTAAATGTCTCATGTATAGTCTTCCTAATCCCCAAAACCTGGTTGTTAAATGTTTATTAGGACATTCTTGCTTCTAGCTCTAGATCTGATGAAAACGCCTATTATTTAGGGTAGAACTATTAGCAGGGTGCTTAAGCTATGTGTTTCAATTTGTCCAGCTATAAGTATAGGTAATGCTTGTTCCATCACATAAGGATATTGAAATAATAAAAGATCACAATATATCTGAAGGCATTTGAAAATATGAAGCAGCATTAAATAATCAAAACTGATTATTTAATGAAGGGGAGCTAATTGAGGGAAAAGCATGCTAGATAGCTGAAAGTTTGTGTAGCAGAATGGTTAGAAATAAATCATTGAAAAACTTCCAAGTTTTCACAGTGTATTCTTTGTGAGAATGGGGAAGAGAATTGTACTATTTACCTTATAAAATCTTCCATGGACTTTAACAAATAGATTTATGCATTTAAAAAACAAGCACATTTAATGTATTCAGATATTCTACAAATAGGTAAGAATCATGTACAATCAAGTATACCTTGTTGGTACTTGGAACATTTATTGACTTTCTTAATCAACCATTTTTCGTATGAATACTGTTAATTTTGCTTTCACCCATCCTTTGTACCCTTCACGCCCTTTCCAGGGAACAAACTTCAGCCTTGCTTATCTAAATAATCAGACTCCAATGTTTTGGAATCTGAATTAATGACTTTTTATTGTCTTTTGTACTGGGTAGTGCTCTATGTGCTTTTTTAGCTATACATTTTTCATAACAATGATGGAAACATTTTAAAACTTCCACATGGAAACATTCAAGATACATGGAAATAGAATTATAATTACCTAAATGGATCATTTATGGAAAGATTTTCAAAACATAGTATTTTACACCTTCTTAAATCCCAATTCTCTCTTTCTCTCTCTCTCTCTCTCTCTCTCTCTCTCTCTCTCTCTCTCTCTCTCTCTCTCTCTCACACACACACACACACACACACACACACACACACACTCACCCCCTTAGATTGTTGGTAGCAGTGTGAAATGTTTGCCAAAGGTCATTAACAAATTAGAAACAAAGCAAGGATTAGGATTCATCCCTGTCATCTCTGCTTATCTTTCACCTACGCTGCTATTCCACAGAATTAAAATGATTTAGGTTTTTATCAAACATACGTCAGCGCGATGCTAATGTTAACCTCTTAGCTCAGTGACTATGAATAGTCCCCTAAACAGAATGACTTATTGATAGATTCACTGTTCATTTTTATATATTTTGTACTTTGCTTACCTTGAAATGGTATAATGCATCGACCAATCAATCAAGACATTCTGTTTTATGTGAATCCTTTTTTTTGATAGTTCCATCTTTACGCTACTATCAGGCCATAGAAATAACTTTTAGTCAAAGATAAGTAATGCACATAGATTCATGACTCTATAATCCTTCACTCAATGTTTAAATAGTTCTTGTTAGATTTAGTAAGACTTAGTATCAAGGAATGGATTCATTCATTGAGCTATCATTGATTTCATACATATCATGTACCAAATACTATACTAGGCTGCTGAAGAAATATGATCATAATGAAAACATGGTCTCTGCCCACATGGAACTTATATCCTCACACACACATTAAAAGTGCCATGTAGAAAATTAAAATATTCTATAAGAATTTGATTACTATGATTGCATAGGAGAGCACATGACAGGTCCATAGGGGCATGCAAGGTTAGAGTGTGGGAAGACAATTTCTCTAGATCAAGAAAGTCTTCATGGTGGAGGGAGAATTTCTACTGGGACCATGAAAGAGAGGTCAGTTTAAAAAAGCAAAAAAGGAAGGAGGAGGATGAGTATTCCAGGCATAGGCAACAGTATGCAGAAAGGCACAGAGCTGGAAGAGCATTGGAAATTTATTAGGGATGGCAAAAGTCCAGTTTGGTTGGAGCATTATACATTTGTTGTGAATGAGTATGAGGAAGGCTAGAAGGACAAGGAGGTACCAAGTTATGAAAGGCCTTGAATGCCAGATTAAGAATTTAGATATAATTCATAAAGAAATTTAATCTGGTAGCCTGTAAAATGTATGGAATTCAACAAAGATCACAAATGAGGTGAAAGAACTGATAACACTCTCCACTCATTCTAAAATTAGTGGGAAGAGAAAGTAAAATTTCCCTTAAGAGATTTCTTTTTTCTCATATTGCTTTGACTGCATGGCCACTGAGGTCCATTGCAACTTTCAATTTCTGATATTTTGTGCTTGAATTGTTAAATGATGTTCGGCCTCCCTCGACACTGGATTCAGGGAACTCCTTGTTTTTTCCAGTATTTGTAAAGTGCTTAGCTCTGTGCCTGGCACAAAATGGGTACTTAGTAAATGCTTATTCCTTTAAACCACAACAACCTGAGAGAGGTGATTATTAAATAACCAACTGTTACTATTGGGGAGACCCAGGATTTTTTCCCTTCCTATTTCCTCATTCTCTACCAGATCAAATCAGCCTCTGAAGAACAGGGCTGACAAGAAGACTGTATTTAACATTCTCCTCTATCTTCTTCAGACCTCACCTGGACTGAGGAAGTCCATTATGTTCTGTTCAAGCCAGGGAGAGATCTAGATTGCAAGCTGGAAATGGTGTGAGAGTAAGAGTGATATAATCTAAGTTATAAAACCCTTAGCCGCTCATTAGAATAGGTCTACCTCTCATTATAATATTCATTCTTCTCAGTAATTGTTAACCAATCAGAGTTGATTGCTGCCCAACAGGAATACCCACTCTTCCAAGGACAGATAAGCACCAAGAGGCCATCATGATGCATCTTTTGCTTTAGAAAAATGGCCAAATGACCGTCCCTTTATTAACCAATTGCTACCCTTTATTAACTAATAAAATGATTACCCAGAAATTACATATCTCAAACTTTTCATTCTTTACAAAACAGTGATATATATGTATATGTAGGTATATATATACACATTATATATGTATGTGTATACACATGTACACACACATATATGTATATATATGTATAGAGTCTATCAGGTGACTGTCAAACTCCTATATAAAGTTTAGGGAGGACAAACCAGAATTAGGAAACAAAGAAGCAAGCAAAACATGATCCAGTCATCATTATACCAGAGAAATGAAATAAGATTAATAAAAAAATGGACCCAAAACTCAGACACTATCAAAATTTTGGCTAAATAGCAGAAAGATTCATTTTAATATTAAGAATCATGTGTTAGGTGAATTTTTTCTAGACTCTAAGAACTAAAAAGGAGGATAATTTCACTTTCATTGAATGCAAGAAGAGAACACATAAATGTGTAGATGGGGAAAATTTACTATTTTTATAGGCTTTCCTTAGATACATATAGTTCAGGGTAATTCTAAGGAAAATTATATATATATACATATATATATGTGTATATATATGTATATATATACACTCATATAAT
>CM053769.1:626996572-627025794 GCA_028658325.1 Potorous gilbertii | reverse complement strand
ACTATTTTCTTCAGTGAGCTTTTGAACCTCTTTTTTCCACTTGGCTAATTCTGCTTTTGAAAGTGTTCTTCTCCTCATTGGCTTTTTGAAGCTCTTTTGCCAATTGAGTTAGCCTATTTTTCAAGGTGTTATTTTCTTCAGCATTTTTTTGGGTCTCCTTTATTAATGTATTGACCTGTTTTCCATGCTTTTCTTGCATCTCTCTCATTTCTTTTCCCAGTTTTTCCTCCACCTGTCTCACTTGATTTTCAAAATCCTTTTTGAGCTCTTCCATGGCCTGAGCCCATTGGATATCTATTTCAAATGTTTGGGATACAGAGACCTTGACTCCTATTTCTTTCCCTGATGGTAAGTATTGTTCTTCCTCATCAGAAAGGAAGGACGGAAACATCTCTTCACCTAGAAATTAACCTTCTATGATCTTATTTTTTTTCCCTTTTCTGGGCATTTTCCACAGCAGTTACTTTATTTGTGAGAGTCCCCTCCACCCCTGTCTAGGTCTGCCCAGCTAGTGCTTGGGGTCTGAGATTCTAATGCTGCTCCCCAGCCTCAGGGCTTTCAGTGGCAGGCCTGGCTGCTATTCAGGGTAAGATTAAATCAGGTTCTCAGGTGGGGGCAGGGCCTCCTCCCAGGCTCAGTTCCCTCAGGGGGTTTATGCAGAGACCTTCTGTAATGGAGCTGCTACCAAGCTCCTGCCTGCTCCAGGAGCCTCTGGCTGCCCGCTGCCTCTGCTGCTGCCTCCCGAGGGAGCCCGAGTTATGGAGACACCCCACTCCCTTCTCAACCTGTCCAGACATCTCTCTCACTGATCTGTGCGTCTGTGGTTGGAGGGACCTTTGGGGCTGCTGGAGATTCTGTCCCTGAAGCCTGCTCGGATCTGCTCACTCCTCTCAGTGCTATGCAGCCAGGGCAGGGCAGTGCTCTGCTCCCATCTGGGGCTCGATGGACCTTTGGAGTTCGTTTTTCAGTGTCTGGAATGGAAATCTCCTTCACTGTGATGCTGCATGACTTCCACTGTTCCAGAATTTGTTGGGAGTTCTATTTAGAGGAAATCCATGGGCTGTGCGTTTGGAGCTAGCATATGTGAGTCTTTCTACTCCACCATCTTGGCTCTGCCCTTGAATGTTATTTCAATGATATGTCTCTTTCCTCCTCAACCACATTTTTTTTTGTACATCTATTATATGTCTTCTTCCCCTAACGATCTTTGTCTGTCTTCTTTCTTTCCTGGACTTCCTTTTCTCATCCAGTTATACTCATCCTGGTACAGCTAATTGCATTTCAGTTGCTGCCTCTCTGGGCTCTGCCTCATTCTTTCTTATTCTCCTTTAGTACCATGAACTTTGAGGGCTTGTGGAAAATTATGGCAAAATCTTCTTATTCAGAGAAGTTCATCAGTATTAATATCAATTCATGATGACATGCTTGCCCAAGTTCTGGAAAATGGACAATGCTCTTGAGCTTTTCCAGTCATCAGTGAAGTGAAGCAAGGCTGTGTGTTTGTTCCCATACATTTTACATGATGTTTTCTATGATGTTGCTGGATACCTTGTTTGAAGATGAAAACTACATCAAGGTCATCTGCTGCCCTGACAATAAATTATTTAACTTGATAGGGCTACAAGCCAAGAGTAAAGTCGAGAGAGAGCTGGTATGTGATTTTTGTTGGCAGTATACTTTTGTTAATGAAGTTGATGCACAAGTATGAAAGAGATGAGGTGTTATATGGACTACTAAACTGAAGGTCTACAAAGTCATTGTGCTGAATTTATTGTTGTTTGCCTGTGAGACCTAAACAGTCTATCTGTGCCATGCAAGGAAACTGAATTGCTTCCATTTGAATTGTATTAGGAAGATTCTGAAGATTACTTGGGAAGAGAAGTTACTGGACAATGAGGTTTTTTCCCCTGAGCTGAACTATCAAGTAGTCAAACTCTACTGTAGAGAATGCAACTCTGATGGGCTGGTCATGTTGTTAGAACACCAGAAGTATGTTTGCTTAAAAGACTATTTTTATGGAGAACTCACACAAGGCATGTAGTCAGAAGAAGAGACACAAGGACACTCTTAACGTGTCTCTTAAGAACTTTGGTATTGATCATGTGACATGGGACACCATGGAGTGCAGGACCATCTAGCATGGTATACCTGCATCAAAGAGGGTTCTGTATTCTATAAGCAAAGAAGAATTGCAGTAGCTCAAAAGAAACATGAGATGCACAAATTTAGAGACATTTTCACTCTAAATGTTCTTAGGGACTATTTGTGCCTGACCTGCGGCAGAGCCTTTTGAGCTCATATTGGTCTGACAGCCACAGTTGGACATCCTGTACTTTGACCCCAACAGAGTGATGTCATTTTGACACTCTTCAAGAGGGAAAGACACCAACGAGCCATCTATTCTCCTTTACCTATCCATTGGCCATTTTTAATAGGTGACTGAATCAATAAAACCAAAAGGATGTATGTTGTCAAGATTCACAGTAAAGATTTTGTGCCTCAAACATAGGTTTATATAGCACTTATAATGTCAACTTGAAATAAAGACTGCCAAAGTAGCAAAAACTAGAATGTTTAATTGAGGCAAAGGAATTGCAATTTGGGGTTACTACCTAGCACCAAAGTATTGCGTGCCCAAGATGAATAGAGTGATGGACAGGATTAAATCCATTTCCATGGTTCTTGTGGGAAGTAAAGCCCCAAAATACTGTTACATAAATTGTTTTGGATTAACAAAGGGAAAGCCATAGAGAAGTCTAGGCATGGTGTTGAGAGTATTCTTTTAACTGGTTTTGGTCATCTTTAGGCAATATATAGCTCCAATCAGGCAAGGTCACAAATATCTTCTAGAAGATACTTCAGAGATCATCTGATCTAACTCCCTCATTTTACAGATGAGGAAACTGAGGCCAAGCAAGTGGAAGTAACTTGTCTAAAGTCACATAAGTAGTAGGTAATAGGGTCAGTACTTGATCCTTCAGCTTTCAGTCCCATGTTGTACACTGATGCTACAAAATGTGGCACTTACATTAAAGTGGATTACTAAGATATATATCGCTTTCAAAAGGCCTCATGGAAGTGTCCTGTAAATAGACATGGCCAATTGTGGAAATTTTCCAATAAGTCAATGGAATGAGCTAAATTATAAGACAATGAATTAAAAATTCTAATAATTCCTTAAATTCCTTTAAAAAATCCCCAACACTGAATTTTAGATTAACTTTTGAAACATATAGTACACTAGCAGGATTATATTTTAGTATTATGTAGAAAATCCTTATCTATCAAGACATAGTATACTATCTTCCAGAAATTCATTTTATACTTCACATTTTATCACTAGACTTGCCATTTTCTCCTTAGAATGCATTTGCTTTCATCATCAATTTATCTTTTCTTGGTCTCGAGGTGGAATCTGAAAATGATTTTCTAAGTATTGGTCAATCATCATTAGAAATCTGACATATTTTCTCTATGTTCTCTCTGTATATTCTCAACTTCTTCAACTTGCTCTCCAAATCCTATTTTGCTGAGGAAAATGGGAATTTTCCCCCCTCAAAATGCATTTTTGCATTTGTCCCTTGGCCTTGAACTTAAGATTTATTCTTCAAACTGAGTGTAGGAGGCAACTTATTCATCTATACCATTAAAAAACTATTGTGGGACTTGGCTGAGAAAGTGGAGAAGGAATCCCCATTATTATTTAAAATGTGTATTATTGCATTCTAGTGCTTAGAGACTTAGCTTATTTTATAAAGCAAAGGAGATATGAAATAAATCTATCTCCAGTTTTGACATTTTACTTTTATTTGCAATCTCCCTTGTGTCTCCAAAAGAGATTTTGTATACATTTTTCCAAACCATATTGCTGAATCACTCAGTTTATATTTTCCAAGTTACAACTTGAGGTTTTCAGAAATGTCTTATTTTCTCTAACTTCCTCCTTGACCTTGTTTCAATTGACTTTTTGAAAAGAATTTGCATCTCTGTTTGTAATATCATCGTCTCCCACCATCCTTTTTAATTTAGGACACTGGGGATTGGAATATGCAAAAGAAAGTTTTCTGTACTTTTTCTTCCCTGCTGTCTCCATCCCCACCCCATTTCTGGATAATGTTCTTATATGATTTACTGAAATTTGGTACTCAGGATTTTTGTTTCATCATGCTTTTCTCGGAAACCAATGAATGATTCTCACAATGTCTCATCAAGCTAAGTCTTCAAGGTCATTTACTTTGGTTTATAGAGATCTGTATCCCCAAGAAATCAAATATAAGAAAAAGGACTTATATGTACAAAGATTTATACTAACTTTTTGTGGTGGCAAAGAATTGGAAATTGAGAACCCATCAATTGAGAAATAGCTGAACAAATTGTGACACATGATTGTGATGGAAAGCTATTGTGCTAAAAGAAATGATGAGGAAGTGGTTTCAGAAAAAACAAAACAAGACATTGCAAGACCTAAATGAACTGATGCAAAGTGACTGTGAGAAGGACCAGGACATCACTGTGCACTGTAAAAGTGATCAACTGTGAAAGGCTTGGCTGCTCTGATCAGTGCAATGATCCAAGATGAATTCTGTCCACTCCAGAGAGAGAGTTAGTGAAGCCTGAGTGCAAATTGAGATATAATTTTCTTTCTTTCTTTTTTGCATTGTTATATGATTTGGTTAACATGGAATATGTTTTGCATGATTTCATGTGTATAATTGATATCATATTTATTTCTCAGTGAGTGGGGGAGGAATGTAAGGGAGGGAAAAAATCTAGAACTCAAAATTTAAAAAGAAAAGAATGTTAAAAACAAATATAAATATAAAAACCTTTGAAAAATATATGTTTATGACAATCTGTGTGTTGTTTCTCATGGATGGATTAAAAGGAATGAAATTAAATCTCTCTATAGTCAGTGACTGCTTTCAGAGTTACTAACAATGGCTGACATTCTGCTGGTGATAAATTTTCCCCTTAGGCTCTATTTAGTCATTCAATCTATATTTCACTCTTGATTGCACCCACACATTCATGCCTCTACACTGTTTCTAATGCAACACAAAACTTCCCCCTGGAAACCAGATCTTTCAGATGCGCTGTAAATTCAGATCGTCTTTGCTCCTTATTTTCTCTAATCTTAATCTTTCAGTTAATGCTGCTTTTTCTTAAATAAATAGAAATTATAACACTTTAATGATAATATTGTGCTAAGCTTCAAGTGCCTTTCATGGTACCATGATGCCCTTTATTTTTTAAATTTTTTTTCTTTTTAAAAATTATTTTATTTGTTTTCAGTGTTCTGCAATCACTTTCATATATCTTAGATTTTTTTCCCCTCCCTTTCCCTATTTCCCCTTTTCCTCCCCACTCCGTCCCCGAGATGGTGTGCAATCTTATATAGGTTCTACACATACATTCCTATTAAATACATTTTCATCTTAGTCATGTTTCATAGAAGAATTAAAATGAATGGGAGAAACTATAGAACAAAACAAAACAAAACATAATACAAAAGAAAATGGTCTGCTTCATTCTGCAATCCAGTTCCATAGTTCTTTCTCTGGATATGGAAGGTGTTTTGCGTTGAGTCCATTGGGAATTGTTTAGCTCCTAGTATTGCTGTGAAAGACTAAGTCTACCAGAAAAATTTCTCGCACACTATGGTTGTTACTGTGTACAAAGTTCTCCTGATTCTGCTCCTTTCACAGAGCATCAGTTCATATAAGTCTTTCCAGGCCTCTCTGAAGTCTTCCTGTTCATCATTTCTTATAGTGCCATAGTATTCCATTACATTCATATACCACAATTTGTTCAGTTATTCCCCAACTAATGGGCATCCTCTTGATTTCTAGTTTTTGGCCGAGCTGCTATAAATATTTTTGTACATGTGGGACCCTTTCCCATTTTTATGATCTCTTTGGGATACAGCCTTAGAAGCAATATTGCTGATCAAAAGGTATGCACATTTTTGTAGCTTTTTGGGTATAGTTCCAAATTGCTCTCCAGAATGGTTGGATCAGCTCACAGCTCCACCAACAATGAATTAGTGTTCCAACTCTCCCCCATCTTCTCCAACATTTATCATCTTCCTGTTTTGTCATGTTAGCCAATCTGATAGGTGTGATGTGGTACCTCAGAGTGGTTTTGATTTGCATATCTCTAATCAATAGTGATTTAGAACATTTTTTCATGTGACTATAGGTATCTCTAATTTCTTCCTCTGAAAACTCCCTGTTCATATCTTTTAACCATTTATCAATTGGGGAGTAACTTGTATTCTTGTAAATTTGACTTGGTTCTCTATACATTTTAAAAATGAGGTCTTTATCACAGACACTAGTTGCAAAAATTCTTTCCCAGTTTTATGCTTCTCTCCTAATCTTGGTTGAATTGGGTTTGTTTGTGCAAAATCTTTTTAATTTAATGTAATCAAAATTACATGATGCTCTTTAACTAAGGACATAAGTGTTTGGTCCAATTACTAGTCAGTATAAGATATAGTTCAGAGTTGTCAAATCTACATCCATTCCCTTTACTTTTGCCTTCAGCTTTATATAGTTTCCCTCCCTAGATTACGGTATAATAGAGGCAGCATGACTTAATACTGTAGCACTGACCTGAGAGTTAGAAAAATATTGGTTCAAATCTTGCTTTTGATGGCAAAGGACTCTGTACTTCTCAGTCCCCTGGATAAAATATCCTGATTACAAGCTTCAGAGAAGGTGAAGATCTGCTTTGGTAGAGGGAGTTTTCTCACTGAGAGCTCCCAATAATGATGAAAGTGTAGATCTGGTATGAAAATTTGCATTTTTGAAATCTTAATAACAAAGAGGCATTCCTAATTCAACGGAAGACTAAACATGTTAGGAGACCTGAAATTGAATGTCAGATCTGCAATGGACTGAAATCTTTTATGGCATAATTTTTACCTTTGTAAAGAGAGAGGAAAGAGAGAGATTTTATTTTGAAAGAAAGCACTGGTGTTCAGGAGAAATTTAGGAGAAGGATTTGATGTAATAACAACCATACCAGATTTTTGAGGAATACCCCTTTCGGATAAAAAGTCTTGTGCATGTAAAGTATTACTTTATTAAGTGAAAATGACTATTGTACAGTCCTTCCATCATTTGAGATTTCAATAATCCAAGCCAAAGAGTATTTCTAAAGCCCCACCATATGCAAGGTACTTGTGTTAGTCATTAGGGATACAACATTAAAAAGAAAAATAAAACCTACTAATAAAGAATTATATTCTGCAATACACTCTCATACCATTGGCTTTCTATGGCATTAATCTTTCATTAGCATTCTTATCATAGTTGGAGTTTTCTAGGTGGGAAATACTTCATGCGAGAATAGCTTGGAGAGAAGCAAAGAGAGACCCAAGAGACAAACCTTTTGAAGCAAGGTCCTTGGTGTGTCTCTTAGGATAAATTATGCCCCATTCCCCATTTTGACATCTCCAATATAGATTCCTCCCTTTCCCTGTGGGCAGGTTAGGTTTTTCAGGCTTGAAATCAAACTTAAAAATAGAATCCAGAATAATGGGACTTGAAGACAAGGTGAACAATGTCAAAGACCGTTGGTTTCACACATCATCAAGCAACTCAGTAATGCAATTCATTTGTATGGACATTCTCATGGCTGCTTGGGCACAGCATCTTGTAATCATCTGGCTTCTTGGCAGCTGCGTGCTCAAATCAGGACGAGGAAGGGTGAAGTTAGAGGACACTTTTTTCCCCTTAATTTTATTTTGACATGATTAATCTTTGACAAAGTAAATTCAGTTGAAACAGAATTAATACAAAAATATAAAATTACTTCATTGGCTCCATATGACATGAAGTCAACACCCTGTGCACAGGCTGGTGTTTAGCATCCTTTTAGTCAGTCATCCCTGTTTGCTTTATTGATGAATTTCAGATGAATACCCATAACACGAAACCTTGTCAGCACTTCTGGCCAATGGTGTAAAAGAAAAGAAAATGGTAGCATGCTCAGAAATGACTGGGGCCTAAGCTGCTGTTTGAAATGCTGAGCATACAGCTAATATGGGACCTTTTCTACCACCATATATTTCTGGCAGCCCTACCCCTCAAATGAGGGGACTTATTTCAAAGGAATAAAAGTCATCTTTTCAACAAAAGAAATTAGTAGTTTCACAATATGACCAAGTCTTTTTTTTTCCACATACGTCTTTCCTCATGGACAATTTTATGCTTCCCATATTCTAAAAATGTATTATGTATATTGTATAGAATAACCCGTAGAGTGCAAGAATCCTATAATTCATAAAGCCTGAAGGCATCATGGGGGTCTTCTGGTCTGACCTTTAATTGAAGAATGAATTTCCTTCATCATATGCCAGACAAGTAGTCATTTGGGCTTTACTTAAATACCACTAGAGGGAGGTTCACTCACTACCTAACAGGATAAACTATCATATCTTTGGACAGTTCTATTTGCTAACATTTCTTCCTTATATTAAACACAAATCTACCTCCCTATAACTTTATTATTCTTGTCCTACCCTCTGGGGCACACAGAAGAAAGCTAATGTCTTCCACATTAAAGGCCTTAAATGTTTCAAAATAGTGTTCATGCCTTCCTTTAAATTTTAATTTCTCCAGGAAAAACATTACCAGTTTCTTTGATTGACCTTCATAGGAGAACTACTTATGAGTTCCCTTGATAAATAGTAATAGGTCAAATTACCTTGTTTTGTTTTCAGTTTTAGTAATGTTAAAAAAAAGAATGCTTTTCCCCATAGAAGAAGCATAGGTCTCTTTGTTCTGTGTCACCTATGTCTATAGACACTAATATAGCATTTTTCACTTACTCTTTATTCTTCTCTGTTTGCCCCAGATGTTCAAAGTGAACAACTGAGGTTCACTCTCCCCTAAGATCCCACGCTTTCTGACTTCTCTATTAAGGGTATCACTATCCTCCTGGTAATACAGTCAGGTCAATATATTACTCTTCCCTTTCTTTCCATGGTTAAAATGCCAGATCTGGAGTCAGGAAGACTCATGGTCAAAACCAGCCTTGGATACCTACTAGCTATATGACCCTGGGCAAGTCAATTAGCCTCTGTTTGCCTTAATTCACTGGAGAGGGAAATGGCAAGCCACCAAGAAAACCCACAGGGTCACAAAGAGTTGGACATCACTGACTGAATGAATGACAAAAATAACAATTTTCCATTTGTTTGCCTTATCCTTTTGATTTGATCTTGATATTATCTCTTGTATCTGTCTCCTCTTAACTCATGTTGACACCACCATGATTCAGACCCAATTTCCTCTAATCTGGGCTATTACTATATTCCCATCTCTTAATTCCTTGACCTTCCCTTACACTTGCCTGCAAACTAATCTAAATACTAAACAGTAATTATTTCTCTTTTACTCAGGAAACTTGAGGGTTTTCTCCTCCCAGTTTGATTTTTTTATTAAAGGGGTCATCCCTTGAGCAACTACTTAAAGATGCCTATTCATTGAATGGGTGTATCTCACTCAAAGTGAGAATGCTATAAGACCTTAGCCTGAAAGGGCCAGGGTCTCACATTGCATCCTGGGCCATCTTTAGTCATCCTGATGAATATCAGGCCACTGGATCCAGATGGCACAGGAGAACAAAGTGAGGTCGGTGACCTTGTACAGCCCTCCCTCACTCAAATCAAAGTCTACTGAAAGTCACGTCATCATCTTGATGACATGGTCCTCTTCAAGATCGAAGGATAAACACATCAATAACAATAAGCTATACTAACACATCAATGATGGATCTTCTTGGTGTGTAGATATAGTCATTTCAATTCATCATTAAGAAACCTGATATTTGAGACCCTTCTTAATTTGTGTTCAAACTAGCTTTCTAGTTTTCTTTCATGACTCCAACCCATGTTGCTTTTGTTCAGTCATTGTAATCACATCCAACTCTTCATGAACCCATATGGGGTTTTGTTGGCAAAGGTGCCAGAATGGTTTGCTGTTTCCTTCTCTAGCTCATTTTTCAGATAAGGAGATTGAGGCAAACAGAGTGGCTTGTCCAAGGTCAGAAAGTTAGTAAGTGTCTGAGGATGGATTTTAACTCAGATCTTCTTGACTCCATGTCTAGAACTCTATCCACTACACCACTTAGTTGCCTTTCAACCCCTGTATTTTATGCTATATGGAATTTTCACTATTTCACAAATGTGTCTTTTTCTATCTCTGTGCCTTTAGTAATGACTATTCTCTGCTTGCCAGGATGCCTTCCTTTATCCATCCTTCAAGGTCATATTCAAATTCTATTTCCTCTATGATGCCTTCTTTGATCCCTCTACTAGACATAACCTCTTTCTCAACTGACTGCAAAGGGAAAAAAATAGGAACTGAACCCATGATTTCATCTGTACAGGGACTGCTCAGGTGAAGAAACTCCTTTCACCAATGTAGGTTGGAACCTTCTCTTAACTGATAGTCATAAAGCATTGAGAGTGAAAGTCACATGCTTGCCCAAGGTCACACAGGCAATATGTGTCAAAGAAGAGACTTGAACATCGGTCCATCCTTCCTTCAAGGCCAGCTCCCTACCCACTATGCCATGCTGATTATATTACAATATCCCTTTTAATTTCTAAGTACCTATGTGTTACCTGTTTTGTATTCCTAATATGCTTTACCTTCCCTGAGAACAGACTTTTTTATTTTACTTTGTGTCTCCTGAAGGTGTAAGAACAATACTTTGGATGTATTAGATGGTGAATAAGTGTTTAGTTGAATAGGTAAATGAAAAAAATGAAAGTTGCTTGATATGGAATTCTTTGTTGTTTGTCTTGTTCTGGTTAGCATTTCCAGAATTTGTAAGACAATTAAAGATTTATCTTGAAACAGTTACGGAAAGGATGATAGACATTTTTCTTAAGAGGAAAATGTGATCCTTATTGAGTTGTAGGTCAAATGACATTAAACAAATTCTAAGACATGGAATAAGAATAGTTCATACTCTTTTGTTGCACTCAAATGTTGTATCAACTATTCTTATAATTATAGAGCTGAAAGGGACCTCATAGGCTGGTCAGTCCAACTTGTTCATTTTATAGATGGGAAAATTAAGGCTTAGAGGGTGATATATCCAGGGACACAATATCTTTGGATTATTTATATAGGAAACTTCCCTTGTATAGGTTTAATTTCCTTATGTTCTGATATAGGCACTGCTTCCCCAGTTGTGTGTCCAGCAAAACTCATCTCACTGTCTCTCTATGATCCTAACTATTGCAGACTCAATGCCAGTCAGTCATAGAGGTGGTAATCCTTGTGCTTTATAAATAGTACCTGAGCCTGAGATAGAGGGAAAAGGAAAACAAAAAAACAACTGTAGTAGAGAAGAAGGTGAGAGGGAGAAAAAAACCTTTCCAATGACCTATAAATATGAAAGATGACCTGAAAGAATGACTCTTTTCTTTTGAGCAGAGGGTTTAGAGGATATCATAAATCACTGATATTATCAATAAGAAAAACCAAACATTTCAACCTCCTAGTGACTTAAGTAGGAATGGAACTGAGTTCCAGTTTTATTTTCTGTGAAACATCAAGAACAGCCATTGTTCCAAATCCCTGTCCACCAGATCAGTTGTACGCAGGCCCACAGCTGTCTAGGGTTTCTAGACAGTGCTTCTATAAGAGTGTGACTCACTGCCTCTGTGATCCATGTCTGAAGGAAATGCAAACAGCTGCCACCTTTGCTGCCCTTTCCTTCTAGATGAGGGGAAGTAGCAGAGGGGGGAATATTCATAGTGAAAAATGAGGGCCAAGGACTGGCTCGTTGGCTTTGGTTCACAGACCCTAATGCTTGATTGATGTTCACTTTTATTATTAGAGAGAATTCTGCAAAGGGTGATTCACCAGCAAGACATGAGGATGGATCTGGTGGTGTTTGCCTTTGCCTCTCTGGGCTGGCCTGTGTCCCTCAGCTGCTGGAGTCTGCTTCAGTAAATCACCATTCCATGGAAGCAAGAGTCAAAATATATTAGTCATGTGAGGCTTTGGCTCATGTTTCATCTTGTGCCAATGGAAGATTTCTCTTTTTTATTCTGTTGACTGTCTAGAGACACATCCTGTAATTATGCGTGGCTTTACATGAACCTCATCTGAGGAGCAGACATCCATCCAAAAAGCTTGTTCAGAGCTCAAAGGAGTCCTGCTAAATTCCTGCCCTGAGCTCTGAGGTTAAATGACAAAGCAAGAGTGACTCAAAAGGAACAGAAGGTTAAATTCAATATCCTTCTCTTCTGAATTTTACTCACTTACCCTTTTGTGCTTTCATGGTTTTGTTATTGGCCAGACTCACCAAGCTTGGTAGATCATTTGTTCCTCTAATTAAACAAAGTCACGTTGTTCTTTGGGAGGAAGATGGGACTTTCTAATCATCCAACGCTATCTTTTCATTTTTCTAATGAGGAAAATTCCATAGATTTTAAATGGTCTCTTTTCTGGAGTCAGTATTAAACCATCTCATACCATATTCTTTGAGCCATAGATTGGCTTCGATTGTGGTTTTTAGTTGTAGCTTTAATTTTAGTTTTTGGCTTCAGTTGTAACTTCATTCATAGTTTAAGAACTCCACTGTTGTAGGTGAAATGTTTGGATAAAAATCTTCCTCTTCCTTCTCCTCTTTCTCCTGTGATTTTATTTATGTAGTCAGCTTATGAAATTGTGTTTTTAAAGCTTTCACAAAGGGAAACTTCTAAGATATATCAATAACAGAAATTTAAACATTTTCTCCCTCAAACTTTCCTCTATACCAGGACTGCTTAAACTTTTTCCACTCATGACCCCTTTGCATGTTTGAGCAGCGTTCTTTGGCTTGAGGGCAGGCATAGTGCAATGTGTGCATACCTTGCATTCAGAACCTAGGTTGCAGTGAAGTTGAGCAGTTCCACACAGGCAAATATTACCAGAAAAACCTCAGGCTCTTGATTTTGAATTAATTTTTGGTCCTTGTGCATTCAGAAACCTTTTACTATTGCCCCATATGCAGTCATGACATGCAGTTTAAGAAGCACTTCTGAGTCTATACCACCACAGCCTCTGGGGAGGGTGAAATCAGATTTAGCATAGTTTTAACACAGCATTGTTCCCATCATTTTTATATCTAGATGTGATTCTGTTTTACATATTTGCATTTATTGAATAAGCTATGAGTATGTAGCAGTATATTTAGTCTGGTGCTTTCAGGTGGCTTGGCTAATAACAACGTGTGTGTGTGTGTGTGTGTGTGTGTGTGTGTGTGTGTGTGTGTCTCTGTGTGTGTTCGTCCTTTGTTGCCCAAGAAAATCATAGAATAGGTGGGGAATTCTGTGGCCTTGAGGCCACATGTGACTCTTTAGGTCCTCAAGTGCAGCCCTTTGACTGAATCCAAACTTCACAGAATAAATCCACTTAATAAAAGGATTTGTTCTGTAGATCTTGGACTCAGTCAAAAGACTTTGCCCAAAGACCTAGAAGGTCACAT
Organism: Potorous gilbertii; assembly: GCA_028658325.1. Classification (NCBI taxonomy): domain Eukaryota; kingdom Metazoa; phylum Chordata; class Mammalia; order Diprotodontia; family Potoroidae; genus Potorous; species Potorous gilbertii. Next base: position 627,012,297 of record CM053769.1, on the reverse strand, counting down.
GTGGCCTCCAGGCTGCAGGTTCCCCACCCCTGCCCCAGACTTTCCTAAATTCATAAGCTTTAAGATTAACCTTCTTGACTTAAATGAAAGAACAAACACCAAGACAGCAAAGAACAGAGGTTGGTATTGCTAGGACCGCATTTATGTACATGTTTACAAGTGTACATATATTTCAAGTGACAGTATCAATAGGAAAAGGAGAGTGTTTGGAGTTTCAAAAATTTACATAGCAAACATAGCACATTATGAGAAAGGCCATATCAGTCATAAAACAGCCATTATTGAATGAATTGTAGTGCTCAGAATTTTATCAGGTCTTCAGAGTAAATCACTTTTAGTTATACTTGGTAGATTTAATAGCATATACCTTTTCATTGGTGAAGTGATGTGTACTAATTCCAAAAGCATTTCTGTAAGTTTTTAACCTTATAATGATGTTCTCTGGGAATATCCATTCACCCTATTCCTCCATTCTTGATGAAGACATCTTACTCTTTCTCTAGCTGTCTTTGTGATGGGGCTTGTTATATGGATTTTTATGAGGATACTTTCTAGATATGTTATGGTCCATTTTATTGTTCCAAAAGTGTGTGTTAAGACTTGTACTGCATGGCTGTTAATTGCTTTCAACTTATTCTTCCCATTGAGATTTCATTTCAGGGTGATAATAAATCTCATGACATTCATAGTCACAGCTTTCTCTTTGATCGTTTTATTCCTGATATATCTTTCCTGGCAGAAGCATGGGTATTTCTAAGTGTCACCTTTGTTCATTGGTTCAATATGACCTCTGAATTCAAATTCAAGGACTCTATTTATCTTTCTTTGATATACATTGAGAATTTTACATTTATTGAATTTGCATGACATTGGAGAAAGTTTCTATTAGGTAGAAAAGCTTTTGAATGTGTTTCTCAGGTTAGCCATAAAACTTGAAGTCATCTACATATACAAAGTCAGTGGTGTTGAACTCAAATAGAAATGGGTACCACTCAACTATCATTAAACAACTAAAGTATTCCTGTAGGTGTATATTGACTTAGAAAACCACATATTAACACTATCTGTATATTATTATATTTTATTTATTTTGATAAATATTTTCCAATTACTCTATAAGTTCAGCAGCACTTAGGAAGGTCAGGCATCATATTTGATATCTCTACACTAAATGATTAATAGGATATTTTGCTACAGGAATTTCTTTAACTTGAAAGCCATACTTAGGACTACTTAGCAGAGATGACAATGGATTTGAGACTGCTCTGAATCATAGTGGGTTTCCATTGTCTCTCTGAAAGATTGTATATTTTTACTGCATTGGGTGACATTTTAAAATGGAGACCAGATTTCAATGCAGACATAAAAAATTCTAGTATTCTCACTCTACTCAAGTCTGTTTTACATATTTGCATTTATTGAATAAGCTATGAGTATGTAGCAGTATATTTAGTCTGGTGCTTTCAGGTGGCTTGGTTAATAACAACGTGTGTGTGTGTGTGTGTTCATCCTTTGTTGCCCAAGAAAATCATGCCATCAGAGAAATGATGACATGACTTGCACTTGACTTTGTTTGGAGTGAGGGAGGGCTGTGCAGGTCACCAACCTCACTTCTCCTCCAGAGCCATCTGAATCCAGCGACCAGATATTCACCAGGATGACTGGAGATGACCCAGGATGAGGCAGTTGGGGGTTAAGTGACTTGCCCAAGGTCACACAGCTAGTGAGTGTCAAGTGTCTGGGGTGAGAATTGAACTCAGATCTTCTTGACTCCTGAGCTGGTGCTCTATCTGCTGCACCATCTAGCCACCCCTTAATAACAACAGGATTAATAATAAATTACTATTTATACCACTGCAACACTTTGATAACCTCTTTTGGCTTCTCATATAATGTACTCTTTTACTGTGAATGGTGATATTCTTAACACCCATAGGGGAGTTTAGAAGGGAGTTGATTCTGGAGAAAAGATAATAAAAGAGATATGAAATGAAGATGAAAACCCATCCATGCCTACTTATTCTGTGCTGCTCATGTTGTACCAGTAAAAAAAAGTAAAAAAAAAAAAAAAGGTAGGGGCTCTTATACATCACTACTTCCCCACCTTAGAGCCTGCTCTTTTAGAGGCACCTGCAACAGCCCAACTACGAATTTGGACACTTGGGAAGAGGGGAAAATTTTCCCATTGGCACCTGTGTAACTGCTGAGATTATTTATAACTGCTCTGAAGGGCCAAAACCCAGACAATGAGGGAGGTAAAAACTTTGCACATTACCTCATATTCTCTTCCATTTTTTCTAGTTTTATTATTTCTTGGTGTCTTATAACATCATTTGATTCCCCTTACTCAGTTCTAATTTTCAAGGAGTTATTTTCTTCCCTAAGATTTTGGACCTTTTTTTCCAATTGGTTAATTATCTTTTCATAATTTTTTTAGGTTCATTCCTACCTCCACCTCTGATTTTTAACTTGATTTCTTTTATTTGATTTTTGAACTTTTAAAAAGTTCTTTCAAGAACTCTTTTTGGACTTGTGACCATTTGATGTTACTCTTTGGGATAGGAGTGGTTTTTTTTCACCTATCTTCCTCGGAACATGAACTCAAATGGTCAGGTTCTTTTACCTTAGATTAATCATTTTTGTTTTAGCTTATCATAATCAAGTTTTAATCCTGAGTAGGTTTCAGTTCCTTCTTACTGTTATTTTCTAAATTCTCTGTGGGCGGTTCAGCCATAAGTACTCTTCTCCTCCCCTAAGCCACAGTTAGGGCCTCCAGGCAGGCTATCCCCAAAATGTTCTTGCTTCCCACTGTACTGCATTCACTGAGCTTGTATTAGTTCATAGAATGGGAAATTTGGGGTCCAAATGACTGAAAGTTGTGAAAGATTCTATTGGAGAAAAGCTCTACAATTAGCTATTGAAAGGATAAAATCATCTTCTTACCTTCTGATTGAGCATACACCTCTTGGGGCCATGCCCCTATAAAGGGCATGACCTCCAAATTTGCAGGATTCTGGTAGAGACAACTAGAAATTTTTAATATTTTCTTTTATTGACTGTTTTCACTTTTTTCCTTCTCAAGCTTATGTAGTACTTTTTTCCTTGATATTGAATTATTTCATTTTTTGCACTGATTTGATTTGTTGTATTGATTTAATCTTTGCACTTTTGCTTTCAATTACTGATTACAAGAATTATATATTTTGTTTTCTAGATTCCATTGCATATATAATTGGGTGGTAAAGCATTCAAGTTTTCTTTTGTATATACCAACTAGATATTGGCATAACTTTGCAACACTTTTCCTCAGGCTTTTGATGACTTTTGTAAATTGTTTATCATGGTGGTATTTGACTTCTGACCTTAGAACTGCCTTTCTTTCTGTGATTGTGATTCTTTCTGTGGTTCATTCCACCAACATCAGCTGCTGTATATACTGTTGTGCCCAAGTTCTTTGGTGTTTTTTTTATACTTTTTGTCAAACATTGTGGAAAAATATCCATTCATATTGGTTATAACCACTGCAAGCTTTTAAAAAATGACTCTATTTTGGTATAGTTGGTCTACTACTTGGATTTGTGTTATCGAACTCAGAAAGGACTTATAAAAATTTCAATCCAAATATCCCCATCTCCTCTTCAACATCATTGCAGGCATTATTATTGTGTTACCATCTGTCTTGTCATTAGGAAGTCTGTTTAGATTTTGCTTTAAGTAAATACTTTTAGTGATTTAAGGTTCTTCAACTTTTTCTTTTTAAAATTTATTAGTTCTTTTACTTTAGCTCTTCTTTAATTTTCTTTGGGTTTAGGGATAAATTATTTTCTTATAATTGACTTTCACTGATCTCCAACACAATGTGTATATGAAGCTAGTTAGTCCTTACCTAGTATCTAGGCGATACAGTGGATAGAGTAAAAGAATAAGGAGGACCTAAATTCAAATCTGGCCTGATACTCACTGGCTGCATGAGCCCTGGCAAGTAGCTTAATCTCTGTTGACTTTGATTTCTGTAAGAAGACACCTGCATCCCAGAGTTATTGTAAGAATCAAGAATATAATAATTGCACGGCACTTGGCATAGTACCTGGCACACAATAATCACGATATAAATGTTGGCTATTATTGTTAAAGGACTAGCAACAGAATGGCAGCACTCCTATATTCTGGGAATTTAATTTTTACTTAGTGGGTGCATTAAGTCAGTTCCAGCCAGTGAGGTAGTGGTATTTCTGATACATTCTGGCATTTATGTCTTTTTATGTTATAAGAATATGATGTTGTTCCACTGGTCTACCTGTTCTTTTTTCTTTCATGAGGATATCAATCAATCCATAATTCTACACCACTCTATCTACTTATTTGACTCCTTGAATGAATGTATTACAAAGATTGGTATCACTACCAGGTCCTAATTCACCATTATTCCAGGTATTCTATCAGATTTGAGAAAAAAAAAAAGAGGAGGGGGGTAGATAGACAGATAGAGAAAGAGATTGAGAGACAGATAGAGGCAGATACAAAGACAGAGAGAGATAGCAAGACAGTTAGAAAAAGAGACAGAGAATTATCTAGCCTAACTTCCTCATTTTGCAGATATGAGATACAGTAAAGTTAAGGGATTTAAGTTAGGCAATAGGTTATGGATTTAGAATTTTAACTCAAATTTTCTGCCTCCAAATTATGTAAAATACTGAATTTCACTATCGCAATCCTAACATAAAGTGGTCAGTTAATAAATGTTTGTTGATTTTACCATAGTTGCTTTAGAGAAACTTCCAATAATGCTTTTTGTGTAAGGAATAGACTTCTGGAATTAAATGAAAATCTCAGCTCTATAATATATCACCTGTGTGTCCATGGCAAAGTCACAACCTCTCTGGACCTCATTTTCTGCATCTTTAAAATGAAGGAGTGTGACTATAAGACTTCTCAGGTCCTTTCCAGTTCTAAATCTATAATCCTTTCATCCTTTGACTAAAACATCCCTTGATTATCCTTTGAAAATCTGTAGCAGTTTAACAGCAAAATCCATGGTGTATTCTAAACTGAAGTCATAGCTTAGCAAACTTTACTAGGTAAAATAGTGCCAAAATAAGTTCCTCTTGGTTTCGGCCTGTAGGTAATAAATATTTTTATTAAGTATATGTCATTGAACAGTCATTGCCAAAGAATTAAATAGAGTTACATTTTTTTCTGGCATCCTTATGGCTAATATATTAAATAGTTCATTTGAATATATGACTACATATTTAAGTTAAAAATATTTTTTGTGTCTTGTTTTTCTTTTTACCTTTTCCCCACCTTTATAGTATTTTATCAACTACTTGTAAATATAGTTTTCAACATTCATTTTTGTAAAATTTTGAATTCCATTTTTCTCCCTCACTCATTCTTCTTCCCAACCCACAAGACAGCAAGCAATCTGATATAGATTATACATGTGCAAGCATGTTAAACATATTTCCACATTGGTCATGTGAAAGAAAAATCAGAGAAAAGAGGAAAAACCATGAGGAAGAAAAAACAAAACACACAAAAAGTGAAAATAGTATGCTTTTATCTGCATTCAGACTCCAAAGTTTTTTCTCTGGATATGGATAGCATTTTCCATCATGAGTCTTTTGGAGCAATTTTATATCCTTTTTATCCTTGATAAAAAGAGCTAAGTTTATCAAAGCTGGTCACAGCACAATGTGGCTTTTACTATATACAATGTTCTCCTGACTCTATTTCATTCAGTATCAGCTCATACAAGCCTTTCCCAGTTTTTCTGAAATCTACCTGCTCATCATTTTTATAGCACAACAGTATGCCATCCCATTCATATATCACAACTTGTTCAGCCATTTTTCAACTGATGGGCATTCCCTCAATTTCCAATTCTTTGTCACCACAAAAAGAGTCGCTATAAATGTTTTTGGACATGTAAATCCTTTCCCCTGTTTTGTGATCACTTTGGGATATAGACCTAGTGCCGGTATTGTTGTATCAAAGGATAGCCTTTGGACATAGGTCTATATTGCTTTCCAGAATGGTTGGATCAGTTCACAATACCACCAACAATGAATTTGTTTTCCAGTTTTCTCACATCTTCTTCAACATTTATCATTTTACTTTTCTGTCATATTAATTAATCTGATAGGTGTGAGGTGGTACCTCAGAGTTGTTTTCATTTGTATTTCTCTAATCAATAGTGATTTAGAGCATTTTTTCATGTGATTATAGATAGCTTTGATTTCTTCTTCCAAAAACTGCCTGTTCATATACTTTGACCATTTATCATTAGAGAATTAGAGAATGTCTTGTATTCTTTTAAATTTGACTCTGTTTTCTCTATATTTTAGGAATGAGGTCTTTATTAGAAACACTGGCTGTAAAAACTTGCTGCTTTCCTTCTGATCTTGGTTGTGCTGGTTTTGTTTGTTTTAATTTAATCAAAATTATCCATTTTGCATTTCATAATGTTCTCTATTTCTTATTCTCCTAATTTGCTGCTGGTATCATCCCTTATGTCTTAATCATGGACACATTTTGACCTTATCTTGGTATAGGGTGTAAGATGTTGGTCTATGCCAGAGGTGGGGATCATGTGATCTCAAGACCACATGTAGCCCTTTAAGTCCTCGAGTGTGGCCCTTTGACTGAATCCAAACTTCACAGAAAAAATCTCCTTAACAAAAAATCTGGACTCAGTCAAAAGGCTATACCCAAGGACCTAGAAGGCCACATGTAGCCTTGAGGTCACTGGTTCCCCATCCCCTGGTCTATGGCTACTTTCTGCCTTACTATTTTCCATTTTTTCCCACAGTTTTTGTCAAATACTGAGTTCTTATCCCAAAAGTTGGAGTCTGTCAAACAGTAGAATATTGTAGTCATTTACTACTGTGTCTTATGAACTTGACCTGTTCCACTGATCTGCCCCTCTGTTTCTTAGTCAGTACCACTAGTTCCAATGACTGTCACTTTATAATATAGTTTTAGATCTGGTACAGCTAGGTCACCATCCTTTGCATTTTTCCCCATGAATTCCCATAATATTCTTGACATTTTCTTCTTCTAAATGACTTTTGTTATTATTTTTTCTAGCTTTATAAAATAGCTTGATAGTTTGATTGGTATGACCCTGAATAAGTGATTAATTTAGGTAGAATTGTCATTTTTATTATATTAGCTCGACCTATCCATGAGCAATTGATACTTTTCTAATTGTTAGGATTTTACTTTATTTGTGTGAAATGTGTTTTGGAATTGTGTTCATTTAGTTCCTGGGTTTGTATTGGCAAGTAGACTTCCAAATACTTCATATTGTTTGTCTCTTTTTTTTCAAGTAGGAACATTAGTGAGGCAAAGATGGAATCTGAGCTACTAGAACTAGCAAGGCCTTACATGGCTGTGTGTTGTAATATTTTTCAGGACACAAAGCATGATTTGTCTCTCACCTTCAGTATCTGTAGTTGCCAAGATCCACTTTCCTCTATAACATCTACCCTTTGAGATCAAAATATAAAACATGACCCAGTTACTCAATAACAAATAGTGTCAAAGTGAGATAAAGAATCAATGGAATAGAGACAGAAAACACCTTAAAGATCACCTTGAGTCAAAGTCTCAGAAGTTGTCAAAGCTAGAAGAAATGTTGGAAGTCCTCTAATTCCTGGATTTCTTAGGTGAGAAAACTAGGGATCAAGGAGATTAAGAGATTTATCCAGGGCCATACAGCTGGCTAGTGGCAGAAATGTGACCAGAACCTAGGAATCTTGATTCCCAGTTTTGAACGCTATGCTGTATCTTGGCCATCTCCTCATTTGTCTATTTTCAAACTTATATATTAATGATATTACAAGTGAAAAATCTCCTATTTACCCTGCTGTCAGTGTAAGGTTGGGGGGGAGCGATAGGTGAAGGGGATATTCTTCATATATGTCTATATAGCTATACACACATATATGTATACATATAATAGAAAATCTGCATTTTAATGTAAATATGAAGAAATTTCTTGACTGTGATTTGTGATACTATGTTTTAAACAACATTGTCAACCTAAGTTTTGGTTTTAACATTGTCATGAAATGTGCGCGCGCGTGTGGGTGTGCTTATGTCTATCAGGTAAGTTATTTAATGTCTTTTACGCTTGTTTCCTGCAGTCTGTTTGTATGTGTGTTTGTGTGTGTGTGTATGTGTATAAAAACACATGCATACATATTATCTATCTATCTGGAGAGAAATAGGAAGAAAAAAAGTTGACCTTCCTTCCTCTTTCAGGATATTATTAGAATAAAGAAAGTTAATAGATATGAAAACTACAAATATAGAATCTATTATAGTCTTTGTTTTTATTGTCTTTCTACCCTTTAGAGTTTCAGGATAGAATTCTGTACGACAAAGATCTGTGTGATTTGTTGGTGTGGCTATCACTTCTTTTGTCATCGATCCTAAGCTTCTGTGATTTCTTAGACAATCTTTGAGAGAATTTATGATACCTCCTTCAAATTTATTCCTCAGCATCCTACCTAATGATAAACTTGCCTAAATTTAACTAGGCTATTTGCTAGATTATAGGTATATACTGCATTACCAAACCCTCACTTGAAATCTTTCCACCTTGGTTAGACTTGCCACAGCTTACCTCTGTGTCTAGCCTTCAAAAACCCAGGGTCACCTTCATGCTTATAATAAAGCAATAAAAGATCTTGGTGAAGTAGCATAGATACAAACTACCCATTATAATTTAAGGACTGGCCTAAAGATTCTGAAGACTTTCAATGATACAAATTTATCAGATTTTCTCATCCAATTAGCTATTTTTCCTTATTGCTGTTAGTGATTTTTTATTGTGGTAAATGGTGTGAATGTTGCTCTAAACCTAATTTCTCTAAATGCTTTCCAGTTTTCCTAGAGGGTTTTGTCAAATAAGAAATTCTCCAAGTAACTTATTTTTTTCCCATTTATCAAACTCTTAGACATCAAGCCTGTTCCATGAATCTCCTTTTCCACTTTTGAAACCAGTATCGGATACTTCAGATGATTATTGCTTTTTAATATAAATAAGGATCTGCAAGTCCTATTTCTCACTTCTTACCTTTTTTTCTTTATTTCCCAACTAATTCCAGACATTTGGTTTCACCAAATTAATTTTATCATATCATATGGTTATTTAAGTAGTTATTAAACTGTTTTTTAGTTTGGTTGATATAGTACCAAATATATATATATATATACATATATATATATAGTTAGTTAGTTAGTATAAGTTATATATTTTATTATCATAGCCCAAAGATGAACAATAAACATTCTTACATTTATTTAAATCATTCCTTATTTCTTGAAAAAAAATGCATTGTTGGTTTATTTATACATCTTGAATATGCCTTGGTAGATTGATTTCCAGATATTTTGCACCTTTTTCTATTTATTTTGAATGATATCTATCCTCTTTCTATTATTTTCTCCTGAATTTTGTTATTGCTACATAGAAATATTATTGTTTTCTTCTTATATTTTTATCCTCCTAAAACATAGAAGCTGTAAATTGTGTCAAGTAGTTTCTTTGTGGTTTTCTAAATAAAAATTTCTTACCATCAGAAAATTGTGATAACTTTGTCCCAATTTTGTCAGTTACTTTTTAATTTCATTGTCTTGTCTTTGTTGTTTTATTCTTAGGCATTTCTAGAATCCTGTCAAATAAGAGAGGAAAAAAGGGCATTCTTAATTTATTCCTACATTTATTGGAAAAGTGTTTAGTGTTCTTTCATTACAGAGAATGCTAGCTTTTAATTTTAAAATTATCATTCTGTATCAATAACTTGCAAGTTTCTCAGTATAAATAAGTGTCCTTATAAAAGTTCCTTTTCCTTCATCTATTTATATAATAATGTAGTTCATGTTATGTTTTTAATATGCTTAATTAATTCTGGTATTTATGCTAAAAAATGCTTGTATTCCTGGTATGAATTCAACTTAGTCACAGTAATCATATTTTTGTATATATTGCTATAGTTTTTTTTTCTAGGACTGGTTTTTTTTGCGTTCGTATTTATTAATGGTTTTTCAAAAGAAGATTCTCTGTTTTGTCTTTTTATGGTTTAGGTGTCATGACAATATATGACCCAGAAAAAGGAGTTTGACAGAGTTAATTTTTCTTAGCATGTGTGAACACTTTGAATAGCTTTTAGATAGCATTTGCTCTTCAAATACTTGATAGAATTCACCCTTAAATCTGTCTGTACTGGGTCCCCCCCAATTTTAGTTCCTTTACAACTTTTAAAATTTATTTTTCTGAGATTTGGATACTTAAGTTCTCTCATGTTCTGTTAATTTGATTATTTTATATTTCTTTATATAACCCTCTATTAATTTAAAACTTTTAATTTTAATAGCCTATTATTATATACAATATGTTTTGATATTTCTTTTGATTCTCTATTGTAATATTTTGTTGTTGATGTTTTGGTAATGGAATTTTCTTACCTCTTTTTCATCTAGTTAACTAAAATTTTATCATGTTTTTAATCAAAGGACCAGCCTTACTTTTATTAACAAACTTCAGTCTTTTACTTTCCATTTTATCTTTTTCAAAATTTTCCCTTTAGTGATTATTTTAATTTTGTTTATGTAGCAGACTTTTTCCAGTTCCTGCCATAACCGTCACTGAATTGTACATAGAATCTAGAATGAGAAGGCATCCTAAAGCAGTGGATGTGGGGAAGAGAAAAGTGAAATCAAAAAGAAGAAAAGTCCAGAAATAAAATTTTATTAAAAAAAGAAAGAGTAACACCCCCCAGTACACATGTAATATGCTTTGCAATTGTCTAAACAGCTTTGGGGTTGATGGAACTTCCAATATTAAGAACAAAATGAAAGTGACAAGGGTTCTGCTTCTTTAACCCTGTGAGACTCCCAGGTTGACTGTTGTGACTGCTGTAACTGTGAACTTGGATGACCCTTACTTGTGAAAGATAGTGAGAGGCACAGGGTGTCTACACTCTCTGAACTGACTAGAGGCTACGGTTGTTACTGGCTACAATTTTGCATTATATATTCTTACTCTGTGTTTGAAAACTATATTCTTATAAGTTAATTAAACTTTTATATGACTTGATTGTGTGCATCTGAATTTTACAGCATTCTGATACTAGGTTATACAACTGACAGAAATCCTCCTAAGACCATTTATATATTTCTTATTTTTTAAAATTTCATAGCCATTTCATTAGTCAACTCTTTAAAAAAAACTTTTTTGAGCATTTTTAGAATTAATTTTTTGTCTGAGAACTGTTTTAGTTACATTTTAAAAATTTTGGTATGTAATCTTAATATTGTCATTCTTTTTTTTACATGATAATTGTTTCACATAATAATTGTTAATGTAGCATCTAATATTAGGGGACGATATTTTTTCTTTGACCTTCAAATTCTTTAAAATGTCATAATTAATTTTCCATTTAGGTCTGAATGTTTTTCTTTGCTTTCCTTTCATTATTATTTTTGTTGAATTAAATACTCTGAAGAGAGGTGCTTATTATTTCTACTTTCATACACTTACATGCATACATATGCACACATACAAACATACATACATATATAAGTTTACACATGTATGCATATACACGTACATATATATATATGTGTACCTCCAATTTCTCAGTGGACTAGCAGTGATTTATTTTTGTAAAGATACTGTGTAATGCTGAAAAATGGGCATATTCCTTAATATTCTTACATTATGGAAGTCCCTCTTTCAGCTTATTTACTTTTTTATTCTTTCATCATCTTTTCTTTCTTTTATACCACAGATCAATCCTTCTAAAAAGCAACAAAAAATTCAAGAGAATGGAATTTATTACTTCATCTTTTATACTTGTACTGATTTGCTTTCTTGTATTTCTGTTTTTCAGAGTGTTTGCAAGTCAGATAATCTGCTAAGCTTTTGTTATTGTTTTTCTTTTTCTAAGAAACATAAATAATAATTTTATTGAAAATCCATATTTTTATTAATGATGAGGTTAAATTTTCAGTTTATATTATTTTGGGTTTTATCTTGAGCTCCTTTGCTTTTTGGAATATGCTATTTTATCATTTTATTTTATTTCTTATGAATAGAAAATAATACCATGGTACTTGAATTGCCATTCCATCATACTATGAGATCTTTCTCCTGAATGCTTTTAGAATTCATTATATTTGAAATTGTGAAATTTAATCACCACATATCTTTGAATTTGAAATAGGGGTACCTGTTCTGGTAGAGGTACAGTGGATAAAACGTTGGGATTGGAATCAGGAGAGTCATTGTCCTGAGTTTGAATCTGTCCTCAGACACTGAATAGCTGTCTCACCCTGAGCAAATCCCTTCACCCTGTTTGGCTTGGCTTCCTTATGTATAAAATGAATTGGAAAAGGAAATGGCAAGCTATTCAAGTATCTTTGTCATGAAAATCCCTAATAGGGTCATGAAGAATAATTTGACTGAAATGATTTAACAACAGCAGGAATCTATATATTTGACAAATTCTTTCTTGTTTGTATTCAGGAATTCTATAGAAATTTCTTATTATTTCCTCTGGCATGGCATTCAAATTTTGTTTTGACATGTTCTTTGAGGTTTGTGATCCTTATGTTTTGTATTTCTGTGAATCCTTATGAAAACTTAAAATATGAAAAATGAGTTTATATTTGACTCCAAAAGTAATAGGGATCCAGTACTATTTATTGAAAAATGGGATGGCATGGTCAGATCTGCATGGTAGGACAATAACTTTGATGGCTGAAAGATGTATTGGAGTAGAGAGAACCACAAGGCAGGAAGCTCTATGAGGAGGCTATCAGAATCATCTGAGCAATGGCAAAGCCCCAGTGAAAAATAGGAAGTGGCTTCAAGTCTAGGAAAAAACTCATAGAAGAGCTCAAAACAACAACAGTAACAACCACAACAAAAATAGCAACTTAAAAATAATATAAGAGAGATAGAAGAGAAATTGGGAAAAGAAATGAGAGTGATACAAGAGAATTATGAAAAAAGATTCATTATGGAAAAAATCCAATTGCTTAAAAAGTAAAATTGACCAAAAGGAAAAGGAAATACAAAAATTCATTGAAGAAAACAAAAATATTTATAGCAGCCATTTTAGGGGTAGGAAAATATTGGAAATTGAGGAGATGCTCATCAGTTGTGATATGAGTGAACAAGTTGTGATATATGAATGTAATGGATGATAATGAGCAGATTTCAGACAAATCTATAAAGACTTGTAAGAACTGAAGCAAAGTGAAATGAGTGGAACCAAAAAAACAATTGTACACAGTTTCAGCAATACTGTATGATGATCAACTATAAATGACCCAGCAATTCTCAGCAGCACAATGATCCAAGACAAGTACAAAGGACCCATGTAGGAAAATGCTGTCCACATCCAGATAAAGAATTGATGGATTCAGAATGCATATTGAAGGATACATGACAGTTTATTCCATGGTTGAACTAGAATCCCTTGTACAAGGATAGAAGATATGGAACCTTGCAAGATGATGCAGAGGATAGAGCATTGAACCTTGAATCAGAAAACTTGAGTTCAGATTCATTTTCAGACATTTAATGTGCTTGATCCTGAACAATTCACTTAAATTCTGTTTTTTCCTCAGTTTCCTTATGTGTAAAATGGGTTTAATAATAGTACCTACCTTCTAGGATTTGTTATGAGGATCAGATAATATTTATAAAGAAATTTGCAATCTTAAAATGCTATGTATATTCTAGCTATTACTATTTATATGGAATATATACTCTAGTGTATATACTCTATATTCTACTAGCTATTACTATTACAAACAGACACCCTTTCCACATTAGAATAGCTCTAATTTTAGTAAGTTTATCTTTACATTGAATCTAAATCTATCTCTTTGCAATTTTTGTCCTTTGTTCCTAGTTGTGGCCTCTGGCAATAATTGGAATAAGTCTTGCACTTGGCAATCTTTCAAATGCTTGGAAAGTTATCATTAACTTCTTCTTTCAAGCTAAGTTTCCCCAGTTCTTTCAACTGGTTTCTATCGGAGTGCTGTCTTTCCTTTTCAGAGGGCCTGGATTAAAATCCTTCTTCTGCTCATGTGACATTGGGAACATCATTTCATCAGCTAGCTGATTTCTTCACAATAAAGAGTAGTGGATTAAATGACCTCTAAAGTCCCTTCAAAGTCTTTATGAGGGACATCCAAATATGTGGTCCTGTGATTTCTAGGTCATTCACCATTCTCATCATCATACTCTGGTTACCTTATGGTTTATCACTGTTCTTCCAAAAATATGGATCCTAGAACTGAGCATAGTATCTGACCCACATCTCTGTATCTTCTCTACAACAAAAGCATGAGAGACTTTCGCAAATATTTTGCTAAAATTTAGGTCAGCAATATTTAAAATATTCTTCAGTTTAGCAACTGTCAAAAATGGAAATCGGATTAGGTTGGGATAACCTGGTGATGGTGAAGTTTTTGAGAAAACCAACTGCTAATGGCAGGAGCTAAACGGTCATGACCAGACACTGGACTCAGTTATAGTTCTGTGGAATCTCTTCATTCTCTATGCACACTCGAAGTTACTGACCATGTCTTAGTAATTATGTTTTCAAGTCTAGGTCTTGTACTCCTGTCCCCATGAAGTCCTTCCTGGTCTTTTGAGGTATAAATAATTTCTACCCACTCAGTTCTTTGCTTGGATCTTTGCAGTATACTCATCATATTTATAATTTGTATTATGACTTTACATATTTGTCATATATCTCTTACAAGACTGTAAGCACTCTGAAGGCAGGGACTATATATTGTGTTCCACTTTTTTTATCTTAAGTGCATAACATAGTTCATTGTACAAAGCAAATCCTTAATAAATTCTTGGGCAATTTCCTTCCTGATCCTGAAATAACCGTCTTTTGTTTCTTTCATATAGATCTCCTAACTATTTTTTCTATGAAAATGAGTCATGAAACATTTTTTGTCTTTAAAGAATTTACATTTAGTAGCATTCAGAGAGCACTAGAGAAGTACACAGTGAGTGTAAGCAATCTACAATATATAACAAAAAAAGTTATTACATAAAAGAATTGTGAAATTGAAAAAGAAGAAAGGCTGTTTATGTGATGAGAGCTAGTGATGACCTGGGACATCCCCTAGTAGCCTTATGATGTCAAGAGAAACAAGAAAGACCCTTTACATGTTTTGTGGCCCCTTGTGGTGGATTGACAGAAGGATATATACAAGAGATATGTGGGATAGGCAGGTACACTTGAGTCATGACCTGCATCATTGGGAAAAATATCTATGATGACATTACAGATCCTCTTGGGTGTTTGTGTTTGGATTGGGTCACTGTCAGTATAGAAGAAAAGTACATACACAGAAACACTGAAATAGAAGAATAAAGATGTGGGTCACACACATACACAACTGACTTCTACTGGGTCCAGCATTCTAGAAACAGCTGCTGTAAGACCAGCCTATGACCTCAATATTTCCACTTGTGATTGCAACTGCCTGAATAATTAATGAAGATGACTGTGGGAATGGGGTCGGTGCTTTCTTAGGAGTTATATTGTCTGTGTTGCAAAGTCATGTGAAGGCAGACTTTGAACTCATGTCTTACAAATTCAGTACTCTTTACCATGTAAAGCTTCCCCTCAAAATCATTTTAATGTTTCAAATGTAGTATCTAGAATATTAACCTC
>CM053769.1:626967734-626996072 GCA_028658325.1 Potorous gilbertii | reverse complement strand
TTTTTTTTTTTAACAGCTGTTAGTGTAATCAAGTTGTAGTCCCAATGTATGGGGAATGATGCCTCATCTCAGGTCCTTCTTACTGTTATTTTCTGAGGTCTGTCTCAGGGCCCAACCTTGGGCTCTCCTTTCTACTCCTAAGCCACAGTGAGGATTCCCAGACACACCATCCTACAAATGACTTTGCTCCCTGTGGTCCCTCTAGTGGCTGTAAACTACAGCTGTCCTCTCTGCCCTGGAATTGAAACAAAACACTCTGCTCTCCTACAAGTTCCTACCAAACAGGGTCCTTGCCCCTTACTACTGAATTCACCAGATATGTGGTAGCTCCTCCCCACAGCCACAGCCTGATCTGAGAAGCATAGGTCCCTCAAGAGTGTAAAGTTCTTCACCTATATAAAATTGTATGCCATCTCAGGGAGGGAATGGGGAGGTAGGGGAGAAGTTGGGGAGGGAGGGGGAAAATCTAAGATATGTGGAAGTGACTATAAAACACTGAAAAAAAATTGAAAAAAAATAAAAATAAAACAAAACAGCACTAATAGACTTGTTCCACACAGGGTTTCCACAAACTTTCAATTTGAAAAAAAATGCAATATCTGTAAAGTACAATAAAACGAATCATAATAAACTCCAAAGCGTCGAAGGTTCTTCAGTCTTCTCCTACTCAGCCACCAGACTCCAGCACTATCTGCAAAATGAAAGTTCCAAAGTGAAGCTGTCCCTCAACCCAGCTACCCCCAGGGCTTGTTGTTTATTGATTCTGGGGAGTTGGCCTAGGGGTTTTGTACTTCACTCAGAGTGCTCTGCCTGAGTTGGTTGGATCTTCCCTGGAGTCTTCTCAAATTGTCTTAGGAGGACAAATACTTTACCCTGTGTTTATTTTTGCTCCTTTGAGGTGATGTCCTGCCTTTTTGTAGAGGAAATTTGGAGAGCCAAAAATTTTCTGACCTACTCTTCCATCTCCCCAGAATCCTCTCCTCACAGTCATACGTTACTAATGGAAAAACCATAGCTTTGACTATAGCTTTCTCAGCAAGATGATGTCTCTGCTTTTTAGTATGCCATCCAGATTTGCTGTAACTTTTCTTCCAAGGAGCAAACATCTTTTAATTTCATGACTGCAGTCATTGTCAGTAGTGACCTTTGAGTGCAAGAATATATAAAATTGGACATTGATTCCATTTCTTTTCCTTCTGTGTGCCAGGAAGTGAAAGGACCTGTTGTCAAGATCTTAATTTTTGGATGTTAAGCTTCATGCCAGTTTCACAATTTTCTCTTTCACTGTCATCAAGAAGCTTCTAAATTTCTCTTCACTTTCTGCTATCAGAGTAGTATCATGTTTTCCTGGCCGCCTTAGTTCTGACTTTTGATTCATTCAGCCTGGTGTTTTGCATGATGTATTCTGAATGTAAGTTAAATAAATAAGGTTACAACATGCAGCCTTTTTATATTCCTTTTCAAATCTTAAATCAATCACTTGTTCCATGTTCAGTTCTAACTGTTGCTTTTTGGCCCCCATAAAGGTTTCTCAGAAGACAAGTGAGATGATTTGGTCCTCCCATCTCTTTGAGGACTTGCCATATTTTGCTATGATCCATGGAATTTTGCAAAGGCTTTAGTGTAGTCACTGAAGCAGATGCAGATGTTTCTCTGAAAATCCCTTGCTTTCTCCATAATCCAGTGAATGTTGGCAAATTGGCCTCTACTTCCTTGGCCTCTTCAAAATCCAGCCTGCTCTTCTGCTAATTCTTGGTTCATATGTTGCTGAAGCCGAAGCATAACCTTAATCTCAAGAATCTTAAGCATAACCTTGCTGGCATGTGAAATGAGTGCAATTGTTTAGTTATTTGAACAGTCTTTGGCATGGCCTTTCTTTGGGATTGGGATATAAATTGATCTTTTTAAATTCATTCACTATTGAGTTTTTCAAATTTGCTGGCACATTGGGTGCAGCAATTTAATAGTATCATCTTGTACTATTTTAAATGGTTCAGTTAGAATTCACTAGTTTTATTGCTAGCAATGCTTCCTAAGACCCATTTGACTTCATTCTCTAGGATATATGGCTCTACATCAGTAACCACACCATCATGGTTATCAGTGATGTTAAGATCTTTCTTGTAGAGTTCTGTATATTCTTGCTACTTAATCTTTTCTACTTCTATTAATTCTTTACCAATTTTGTCTTTTATTAGGTCAATTTTACATGAAACTTTCCCTTGACTTCTCTAAATTTCTTGAAGCTGTCTTTTGTCTTTTCTGTTGTATTGTTTTCTTCTGTTTCTTTGATTCATTTAAGAGAAGTTTCTTATCTCTCTTTGCTATTTTCTGGAATTCTACAGTTAGTCAAATATATATTTCCTTTTCCTTTTTTCCTAAGTTATTTGTATACTCTGATTAGAGAGCTATTTTGCTTTCTTGTTCTTCTTTTCCTTTGGAATATTTTTGTTGTTTCTACCTCCTGTACAATATTGCCAATCTCCATTCATACTAGGTACTCTAGCAGATCTAATCTCTTAAAGCAATTCATTTCTCCCACTTCGTATTCAATTGAAGTCTTAATTTTGCAATAAGAAGCTCCTGAGCTACAGTTAGCTCCAGGTCTTATTTTAACTGACTGCAAAGAGCTTCTTTACCTTTGGCTGCAAAATAAATAATCAACCAGGTACTGGATAAGAAATAGAGAGGTTGACCACTGGAATATATTAGGTACACAATACACAGTAATAAAAGACCATAGCAACCTAGTGTTTGATAAACTCAAAGATACTACTAAGAATTCACCATCTACCAAAAATTGCTAAGAAAACTGGAAAGTAGTTAGGAAGAAACTAGGTACAGATCCACCCCTGACACTTTACCAAGATATAGTCAAAATGGATAAATCATCTAGATATAAAAGTGATATTTTAAGTAAATTAGGAAAGCATGGAAAAATCTGCTTTTCAGATCTATGGATAAGAGAAGAGTTTATGACCAAACAAGTGATAGAAAGGATCATGGGA
Source organism: Potorous gilbertii (assembly GCA_028658325.1). NCBI lineage: Eukaryota > Metazoa > Chordata > Mammalia > Diprotodontia > Potoroidae > Potorous > Potorous gilbertii. Next base: position 626,993,064 of record CM053769.1, on the reverse strand, counting down.
AGTAAATGGATAATTTTGATCACAAATTATCAGGTCAGAAAGTATTTACCACACTCCTGGGGAAGAGTTGGGGATAATTATAAGTAGCTCCAGTACTAGTGAAATAGTTGGGCCAAAGCTGAAAGCAAGCTCATCTGCAGGGGTGTCTAGTGACGAAAGAGAAATCTAATACAATAAAGATCAATATTGAGTAGGGGCTGGGAATATAAGATCTATAAAGCAAAGTAAGGTGGATGTGGTCAAATAAGGGATGAAAAGATTAAACATTGACATCTTGGATGTCAGTGAACTTAAATGGACAGGAAGGGGTGGATTTAATTCAGTTGACCATTATATATACTATTGCAGGCAAGAATCCCATAGGAGAAATGAAGTGTCCCTCATAGGCAGTAAAGGGGTAAGAAAAGCAGTACTGCGGTATAATCTCAAAAATGATAGAATGCTCTCTGTTTGAATTCAAGGTGAACCATTCAATATCACAGTAACACAAGTCTATGCTCCAACCACAGAATTGCTGGTATAAATCTCACCTGGTCAAAGTGTGTGATTTCTGTGATACATTGTTATAATATCCTTGCTAGTATTTTATTTAAAATTCTTATACAAATGTTCATTAGAAAAAAATTGGTCTATAGTTTTCTTCTCTGTGTTTGCTCTTTTGGTTTAAGTATCAGCATCATATTTGTGTCATAAAATGAATTTTGTAAACTCCTTTATCCATTTTAAAATCTAGTTTCTATAATATTGAAATTAATTGTTCCTTAAATTTGTTTTGGTAGAATTCACTTCTGAATTTTTCTAATCTTTTCTTTAGGGACTTCACTTATGGCTTGTTCAATTATTTTTTTAAGAGATGGAGTTATTTAAGTATTCTCTTTCCTTTCCTGTTAATCTGGGTAGTTTATATTTTGGTAAATATTCTTCCATTTCACTTAGTTTGTCAATTTTACTGGTCTATAATTGGGCAAAATAACTCCTAATATTTGATTTAACTTGTTCATTGATGATGCCTTTACCCTTTTCATTTTTGATGCCACTGATTTGGTTTTCTTCTTTTTAAAAAAAATTAAATTAACCAATAGTTCATCTATTTTTTTCATAAAACACCTTCTAGGATTTTTTTGCTAACTTGTGTATACACATATACATATACACATGTACATATATATGTACATATATAAATATATATGTTTCAAGGTTATTAATATCAACTTTTCAGGATTTCTGTTTTGCAATTTAATTGGGGTTTTTAATTTTTCTTTTTCTAGGTTTTTTAGTTGCATGACCAATATGTTGATTTATACTTTCTTTTATTGATGTATAGTTTTAGAGATATTAATTTTCCATTAAATATGGTTTTGGCTACATCCCACAAATTTTCGGTATGTTGTCTAATTGTTGTCATTCTCGTGGATGAAATTATCAACTGTTTATGATTTGTTCTTTGACCCATTAATTCTTTAGGACTGGATTATTTAGTTTACAATTAATTTTTAATATCTATTTCTATGACCCTTAATTGAAAGTAATTTTTCCCATTGTGGTCTGAAGATGGTGCATTTAATATTCCTGCATTTCTGAATTTGATTGTAAGGTTTTTATGCCCTAATACATGGTTAATTTTTTGTAAAGGTGACATGTTTAGCTGAGAAGAAAAATATATACTTTTTTTCTATTTCTATTTAGTTTTCGCCAGAGGTCGATCATATCTAACTTTTCTAAGATTCTATTCCTCTCCATAACTTCTTATTTATTTTACGGTTAGATTTATCTAGTTCTGAGAGAGAAAAGTTGAAGTCCTCTACTACTATTGTTTTACTAATTCTTCCTCTAATGAATTTAAATTTTCCTTTAAGAATTTGAATACTATGCCATTTGATGCATATGTTTAGCATAGATATTACTTCATCATCTATGTTACCCTTTAGCAAGATGTAGTTTCCCCTCTTATCTTTTTTAAGTAGGCATAGTTTTGCTTTAGCTTTATCTGAGATTATGGTTACTACCCCTGCCTTTTTTCCATCAACTGAAACATAATGGACTCTGCTCCAGCCCCTTATTTTAACTCTGTATCTGTCTCTTTGTTTCAAGTATGCTTCTTATAAATAATATATTTTTAGATTCTAGTTCCTAATCCATTTTGCTATCTGCTTCTTTTTTTATGGGTGGGTTCAGCCCATTAACAACCAAAGTTATGATTAGTAATTGTGCATTTACCTCTATCCTATTTCCTTCTTTTGATCTTTCTGTCTTTAAAGCCTGCTTCTCCTCTAAAATCTGGTTTGCTTCTAACTATTGTCTTCCTTTATTTGTTCTTCTTTTTATCACCACCTTCCACACACATTCTCTTGTCCCTTTCTCCTCTTACTTCCCTGTCAAGTATGCTTTCTATACACAAATGATTGTGTATATATATTTTCCTCTCTTTGAACCGATTTAGATGTGGATGAGGTTCAAGTGTTCCCCCCATTTTCTCCACCACTATAAAAGCTTTTCTTTGTGTACCTCTTTTATGTGACCAATTTCCCCCATTCTTCCTCTCTCTTCCTTTTTCTTCCAGTGCATCCTCTTTGTCACACACCCATTTTTTACATCATCCCAAAATAATTGACTCACTCCCCATGCCCTCTATCTATGTAGAATCCTTTTAACTGCACCTCAAAATAATAAAGCCATTAAATTACATATAGCATCTCCTCATAAACTTATTGAATCCCTTATGATTTCTCTTTCATATTTACATTTTTATGCTTCTCTTTGAATCTTATCCTGGAAAGTTAAATATTCTATTGAGCTCTTTTTTAAAACTAGGAATGATTACATTAAATTTCTATTATTCTATTTTATTAGATATCCATTTTTTTTTGCTCTTGAAGAATTATATGAATTTTTGCTTTTAATTCTTGGTTGTAATCCTATATCTTGTGCCATGTAGAATATCATATTCCAAGCCCTTTACTTCCTTAATGCTAAATCTCATATGATGCAGTCCCATTGTACCTGAATGGCTTCTTTCTCGATGCCTGAAGTATTTTCTCTTTGACTGGGGAGCTCTGGAATTTGACTATAATATTCCTTGGAGTTTTCATTTTGGAGTTCTCTGAGGTGGTGATCAATTGATTCTTTGAATTTCTATTTTACCCTCTAGTTCTAGGTTATTGGAGTGTTTTCCTTGGTAATTTCTTGAAGTATGCTCTTTAAGCTCTTTCTCTGATCAAGGCTTTCAGGTGGTCCAATAATTCCTAAATTATTCCTCCTCAATCTATTTTTGAAGTAGTTGTTTTTCCAGTGAGTTATTTCACAATTTCTTCTATTTTTTCATTCTTTTGACTTTGTTTTATTGTTTCTTGATGTCTCATGCAGTCATTAGCTTCTGCTTGCCTAATTCAATTTTTAAGGAATTATCTCCTTCAGTGAGCTTTTGTCCCTCTTCTTCCACTTGGTCAATTCTTCCTTTTATGGAGTTCTTTTCTTTTTTTGCCTCTTTAACCAAGTTCTTAATTGTCTTTTCATAATTTTCTTCTTTGCTATCATTTATTTAACTTTTTCTCTATTACTTTGATTTTGAAAATACTTTTTAGCTCTTCTAGGAATTTTTGTTAGGTTTGTGTCCAATTCACATTTTTTCTTTAGATTTTGCTTGTAGCTGTCTTGGCTTCATTGTCTTCTTCTGAGTTTGTTTCTTGATCTTCCTTGTCACAATATTAGATTTTTATAACCAGGTTCTTTCTTTAAATTGCTCATTTTTCTACCCTATTTCTTGATTTTGAACTTTTTGTTAAAGTTAGGCTCTGTTCCTTTTGTGGGGCATAAGAGGGGGCCTATCCATCTTTTCAGAGCTAGTTTTGTGCATTTGGAAGTTTTGGTGGTTCAACAGTGGTTTGATCTGGTGAGGGATGTGCTCATTTCTCCCTTATTCTGCTCTCTGGTCTTTAATCAGGAAGGGACCCTGATTCCTTCTATCGCATCTCAGGGCCCTCCTGACCAAAAGTGCTTCCTTCTGCCCTTGAACTCTAACCAAAAAGTGGCTATAGGAAATGCAGTCCTACATCCAATGGTGTCACAGGGGTCCCCTATAATCTCTTTCTGACCAACTCAAAGAACATCTTACCATTTCTGGCTTAAAAGATTCTGAGGCTGTTGTTGCTTTTGTTATCACCACCTGATCCCACCAATGGTACTGCATCCACATGGACTCTGGGTCAGCCCCCATTCCCATGACACAGATCTCTCTGAACTCTTAAATTCTCTTAGGGCACCAAGATATTCCAATGCAATTGCAAACAATAATTGCCAGGCCTGAAGTCAAGAAGACTCATCTTTCTGAGTTCAAATTTGTCTTGAGACTCTTACTAGTCACTTAACTCTGTTTACTTCAGTTTCCTCATCTGTAAAACAAACTGGAGAAGGAAATGGCAAACCATTCCAGAATTTTTGCCAACAAAACCCTAAATGGGGTCATAAAGAGTCACACAGAACTGAAATGCCTGAATAATAAACAACAAAGTTCTGCTGTGCTGGTAGAATGTTTCACTCTCATCTATTGTTGACTCTACTACTTCAGAATTCTATTTGAGGTGTTTAAAAAAGATGTTTGGAAGGTAATGTTGAGAAAGCTTGACTGAGTGCTTTTTCTACTCCACCATCTTGGTTCTGCCCCTAGAAGTCTGAAATTAATATTATAAATAACTATGCAAAATAACAAGATATGCTTCATAGCCAGCATAAATGATTTTGCTTTTTTCATTGGAGGGTTCTTTAATAATAATAACACTACTACCACTACTACTACCCCTACTACTACCCCTACTACTACTACTACTACTACTACTACTACTACTACTACTTGTCTTTAATAGTTACTACTACCACTACTACTACCCCTACTACTACTACTACTACTACTACTACTACTACTACTTGTCTTTAATAGTTACAAAGCACTTTCTTCACAACACCTTGTGAAACAGTATAATGTTTCACAGATTAAGAAATTGAGACATATAGAGGAAATATAGAGATAAATAAACCTGCCTGATTTTATGCATATGTAGCTGGTACTGAGATCCAAGGCTTCTGACTCCTAATCCAATATCAAATATATTCCTATACAGACAGTTCATAACTGTTTTCCTATGAAGGAACTGGTTTTTATAGGTAAACAGCTAAATATAAGGGACAGCACGTTTATAACAAATTTAAATGATAATAAAAGATCAGAAAAAGCTCCTACATTTTAAATATCATCATGGAAGTCTGTGAGGAAGCCATGTGGTACAATGAAAAGAAGATGAGACAGGGAGTAAATTGACCTGGATTTCAGTACTGTTTCTGACACAATGGAATCTTAACAAAGTCCCTTAATCTCTGAGGACTTTTTCTCCTCAACAAAATGGAAACTTAGACAAGAAACTAACTAATTTCAAACCTCCTTATAATTCAATCTATAGAGTTCTAATCTTTTGATTCTCTGGCCATGAAGTTAATGGTAAGGGTCCATGCATGATGTGCTCCTGCCTGAGGAGTGCTCATCCTTTTACATTCTGCTACCCTTCTTTTGCCTTTTAAAACCCTAACTGAACCACACCAAACCAAAGCAGGAGCTGTATTCATTTAACTATGAACCCCACATAGCTCTTCATGTAACTGTGAATATATGACATCATACATCTAAATGAAAAGTGAGACAAAGCAGCCATCCAAATATCAGAATGTTGGGTGTCCTGTTGACAAAACATCTGGTAGACTGAATTTTTCACATCTCATTCAGATGTTTGATTTAGTAAAGGTATCCTTTTCCTTCCTATCCCAAAGACCTATTCTCCCCTTCCCCACAAAGGATCTGTGAAGTCCCCTCATTTTTTTTTACTGTGGTCTAAATTCTCAAGCCATCTTTTAGTCATACAGATTAAATCTGTTTATCTTAAACCAGATTGCTTAGTGTTCTTATATTCCTTCCTAAAGCACAGTCATTCCAATAAAATTGAATATTAAAGAAAACTTCCTCCTGCTCTGCTGTTCCCTAGCTTCCTGGATAGAGCCAAATGTATACATCAGGGATAAATTTTATTTAATGGTTTCTTGTTTATATTACATATAGAGTAGCAATTCTGGTTGTTGTTCAGTCGTTCAATTCTGTCCAACTCTTAGCACACCAGGCTCTTCCGTCCTCCACCATATCTGAAGGATGTCCAATGTCATGTTCCTTGCTTCCATGACACTATTTATCCTTCTCATTCTCTACTGTCCCCTTCTTCTTTTGTCTTCAGTCTTTCTTAGCATCAAAGTCTTCTCTGATGGGTCTTGAATTATCATTATACAGCTTGAATGCTTCAGGTTTTAGTACTTACCCTTCCAATGAGACATGTTACTTTCTTTAAGTACTGATCGGTTTGATTCCCTTCTAGTCCAAAGAATTCTCAAAAGTCTTCTTCAGTACCACAATTCAAAAGAGTCGATTCTGTGGTGCTCTTTTTTCTCCTTATAATCCAAATCTCACAGTTGTACATTACTACTAGGAAAATCCTTGCTTTGTCAGCAAGGTGATGTCTCTGCTTATAATCCAAATCTCACAGTTGTACATTACTACTAGAAAAGCCCTTGCTTTGTCAGCAAGGTGATGTCTCTGCTTTTTGGTATGCTGTCCAGATTTGCCATAGCTTTCCTTCCAAGGAGCAAGCATTTTTAATTTCGTGGTTGAAGTCACTGTCTGTAGTGATCCTTCCCTCTCTGTTTGCCAGGAAGTAATGGGATGAGATGTCATGATCTTAGCTTTTTCTTTTTTAATGTTAAGTTTCAAGGTAGCTTTTAGACTCTGGTATATGGAGATAAGTACCACCTCCTGCTTCTCTCTCTCTCTCTCTCTCTCTCTCTCTCTCTCTCTCTCTCTCTCTCCCTCAACTCTCATTTCCTGCCAGTATCAACTTACTAAATTAACTCTCCAGAACCTTTCCTCTCACATTGGCATAACTGGCAGACCCTGAAACACACCTCTCAGACATTGCTCTAGTAGCAAGAATAACCCACTCACTAGATCTTTTTCAGAAAAAAAAAACATTTAAAACTGGCTATTGTTACAAGGATAATTTCTTTAAGGAAACTAGGTCAAATGTTTAATCTAAGAGTGAGAGGGTCATCAATAAAGTCTTCATATTAGTTAAAATGCTCCCCATCAAAGGTAACAGAGAGTATAATAGAGAAAGCTCTGTATGGTTCAAGTGTTTGGGTTCAAATCCCACTTCTGATAATTACCAGCTGCATGATCTTGGGCAAATCACCAAAGTTCTCCAAACCTCAGTTTCCTCACTTGTAAAATGAGGGGGCTGATCTCAGAACCCCTCGCAACCCTAACTTGATGATCCTAAGTGTTTACTCAACCATGGAATACACAGCAAGAAATGGATTACAGCTTCATAATGGCATTCTCTTCCCTCTTCTTTTATAACTCTGTAATACTTGAATTGAAAGAGAAAGTGTAGTACATTAAAAGGACATAGAATTTGGAGTCAAGCTATTCAGGTTCAAATTTCTGATTTGCCATTTACTGTCTGTGTGACCTTATATATGTAGCATGGTCCAGTGGAAGATTACTGCTTCTAGAATATGAAAACTAAATTCCTTTTCCATTTCTTTTCACTAACTATGTAACTTTGGACAAGTTGCTCAATCTCTATGAGTCTCAGTTTCCTCAAATGTTAAAAGAGGGATTTGGCTTCTGATCATCCTTTTCTGTTCTAAATCTGTTATTCTAAGTCATTTAACATCGTTAGGCCTCAGTTTCCTCATCAGAAAAATTCAGAGGTCAGACTTGTTGTACTCTAAGGGCCATTGCAGTTCTACATCCAAGATTCTATGGACCTAGGTCATTCTTCTGAATTCACTGTAGCTCTTAGGACAGTCTTAATTTGACCTTTATAATAAATTACCTTTTTTAATTAAAAAGTTTTGCTGGCGATAGCCAGTGTGATTATCTCCATACTCATCTCTTAGGACAGCATTCCATGGCTTGTATGTAACAAAGTTTGATAATACTAGGTATGGCATTGGTAGCCCCACACTGTGATAGGTTATTTGATCAGACTGCTATTCTTTTTGCAACATGGTAGATTTCTGACTCCAAGATATTAAGAAAAACTCTGTATAGTGACGAAGGTGGGATATTTGGCAATCTAATAAGAGTATAAGGAGAACAAACAATGGACAACATTCCTTTTTCTTCAACAGTAGTTGCAGGATATTTGGAGAATGTTGATGGACTTCTATTTCTTTTGGCCATGGCAACAATAATTCATTAACTCTTTACTGTGTGCCAGGCACTGTGCAAAAGTGCTAGAAATACAAAGAATGTTAAAAAATACAGCCTTTGTATTCAAGGAGTTAATATTCTAATTGGGAGACAACATGGATATAACTACGTACATCTACTTGTCTGTTTCTATCTATATCAATTTACCAATCTTTATAGCCTTCTAATCTGATTGTCTCCTTTGTCTATCAATATCTCTGTAAATCTCTCTCTATCATCTCTCTATCAATTAATCTATCTTTCTATCTATCTATCATCATCATCATCTACCTCTCTATATCTATCTGCTTGGATAGATAATAAATTGGGGTTGATCTCAGAAGGCATTAGTAATGGGGAAGCTTGGTAAAAACCTCTTGAAGAAGTTAAGGTTTGAGTTGAATCCTAAAGGAAGCTGGAGAAGTCAGCAGGCAGAAGTGAGGAAGTAAGCATTTTAGACATGGTGAACAGCCAGTGAAAAGACATGGAATCAAGAGATGAAGCATCGTGTGTGAGCAACTGTAAGAAAGCCATTGCAAGTAGATTATATCATGCATGGAGAGGAGCACGGTATAGGGAGATATGAAAGATGTGGAGAGTTCAGGTTGTAAAGGGGATTGAAAAGACAAACAGGAGTGGGTGGGGCCAAGATGGCAAAGTAACAGCATGGACTTGCTAGTGCTCTTTCTCCAAAGCCAGCCAAATACCTATGAAATTGACTCAAACAAATTCTGGAGCTGTCGAACCCAAAGAATGATGGAATGAAACAAATTTCCAGTCCAAGACAGCCAGGAGGTATCAATTATGTCACACTGGGAGCAGAGCACAGTCTAGTGTGCACCACATCAGCACAGATGGGACCTGAGCAGGCCTTGGAGAGATTGAATGTCAGGCACCTGTGGTGGCTTCCAGACTTCATGACCTTAAAACACCTAAGGCAAATTGGAAGGTCAGTGGAAAAAACCTATGGGATCTGTGTGAGAGAGCAGAGTGGTCGACCTGAGCCCCAATGCCAGAGCGGTGGAAGGGGTGTTGGAACCTGTGGAGAAGCCTGCAGAGGAGCCCATGGAGGAGCAGCCCACAACAGCAACAGCAGGGGCAGGGGCAGCAGAGACTGTTTCTGGAGCTCTAGGTCCACAGATTGTGGGGGCAATCAAATGGCTGATAGTATATCCCCTTCAACCCCACTGGAAACAGAGAACTACTTTTTCAAAGAGCTCAAAAGCCAAGTATATAGGTGGAAAAATGAGAAAAAACTGGACAAAAAAATCAGAGTATCGAGTCTCACTTTGGTGACAGGGAAGATCAAAACATACAAGGAGACAACAAATTCAAAGCTCCTAAATCCAAAGCCTTCAAGAAAAATATTAATTTGTCTCAGGCTATGGAAGAGATCAAAGAGGATTTTGAAAATCAGTGAAGAGAAGTAGATCAAAAATTGGGAAGAAAAATGAGAGTGATGCAAGAAAATCATGAATAATGTGTCTCCTTGCTAAAAAATTCTGAAGAAAATAACATTTTAAAAAATAGTCTAACCCAAATGGCAAAAGAGAAAAAAAAGCTAATAAGAAGAAGAATGCCCTAAAAAGAAGAATTAGCCAGATGGAAAAGGAGGTCCAAAAGCTCATTGAAGAAAATAATTCCTTAAAGTTTATAATGGAACAGATAGAAGCTAATTACTTTATGAAAAATCAAGAAATTATAAAACAAAAGCCAAAGGAATGAAAAACAATAGAAGACAATGTGAAACATCTCATTGGAAAAAATAACTGACCTGGAAATAGATAAAGGAGGGGCAATTTAAAAATTATGGGACTATCTGAAAACTATCATTAAAAAAAGAGCCTAGATATCATCTTTCATGGAATTATCAAGGAAAACTGCCCTGATATGGTAGGGAGTAAAATCAATATTGAAAGAATCCACCAATCACCTCCTGAAAGAGATCTCAAAAAGGAAAACTCCTAGAAATATTATAGCCAAATTCCAGAGCTCCAAAGTCAAGGAGAAAATATTGCAAGCAGCCAGAAGGAAACAATTTGAGTACTGTGGAAATACAATCAGGATAACACAAGATCTAGTACCTTCTACATTAAGGGATCTCAGGGATTGGAACGTGATATTCCAGAGGTCAAAGGAGCTAGGATAAAAATCAAGAATTACCTACCCAGCAAAACTGAGCATAATCCTTCAGGGAAAAAAGTAGTCATTCAATGAAATAGAGGACTTTCAAGTATTCTTGATGAAAACAGAGATGAAGAGAAAATTTGACTTTCAAACACAAGAATCAAGAGAAGCATGAAATGGTAAAGAGGTAAGAGAAATCATAAGGGACATAATAAAGTTGAACTGTTTACATTCCTATACGGAAAGAAAATATTTATAAATCTTGAGACTTTTCTCAGTTTTTGGATAGTTGGAGGGATTATATACATGTAGACAGAGGGCCCAGGGTGAGTTGAATAGGAAGGAATGATATCTAAAAAAATAAAATTAAAGTGTGAGAGGGGAATACATTGGGAGGAGAAAGGAAGAAATAGAGTGGGCTATTATCTCACATAAAAGAGGCAAGAAAAAGCTTTTTCAATGGAGAGGAAGAGGGGGAAAGTGAGAGGGAAAGAGTATACCTTACTCTCATCACATGTAGCTTAAGGAGGGAATAACAACCATGCTCAATTTGCTATGAAAATCTATCTTACTGTACGGGAAAGTAGGGGGAAGGGGATAAGCAGGGCCTGAGAGGATGAGAGAGGGGCAGGGTAAATGAGAGGATGGGGTAATTAGATGTAAACCGTTTTGAGGAGGGACAGTGTCAAAAGAGGGAACAGACAAAATAGGGGCAGGATAGGATGGAGGGAAATATAGTTAGTCTTTTGCAATATGACTCTTATGGAAGTGTTTTCTACATATGTATAATCCATGTTGAATTAGTTGCCTTCTCAGTGGGGGTGGGTGGGGAGGGAGGAAAGGAGAGAAGTAGGAACTCAAAGTTTTCGAAATGAATGTTGAAAGTTATTTTTACATGCAACTAGGAAATACGATATACAGGGAAAGGGGTATAGAAATCTTAACTTGCCTGGCAAGAAAATAGAGGAGATGGGGAAAAGAGAAGGGAGGGGTATGATAGAAGGGAGGGCAGATGGGGAGAAGTGATAAACAGAATGAGCATTGTCTTGGGCTGGGTAGAGGGGAGTGTCTATTGAAAACAAAATAATTAAATTATTTTTAATTTTTTTAAAATTTATTCATTTATTTTTAGTTTACAACATTCATTTCCACAAGATTTTGAGTTCCAAATTTTCTCCCCATCTCTCCCCCCCACCCCAAGACACCATGCATTCTGATTACCCCTTTCCCCAATATGGCCTCCCTTCTATCACACCTCATTTATTCTATTCTCTCTTCTGACCTTGTCCTTCCCCAAAAGTGTTTACTTTTAATTACTCCCTCCTCCTATTTGTCCTGCCTTTGATTATCCCCCCACAGCCCACTTCTCCCCTACTTTCCTGTAGTGTAAGACAGATTTTCATAGCAAATTGAGTGAGCATGTTATTTGCTCCTTAATCCAAATGTGAGGAGAGTAAGCTTCATTTTTTGCCTCTCACCTCCCCCTTTTTCCACTTCATTGAAAAATCTTTGCTTGTCTCTTTAATGAGAGATAATTTGCCCCATTCCATTTCTCCCTTTCTCCTTCTAATATATTCCTCTCTCACTCCTTAATTTTATTTTTTCAGATATCATTCTTTCCTATTCTACTCACCCTGTGCCCTCTGTCTATATGGATATACTCCTTCCAACTACCCCAAAACTGAGAAAAGTCTCAAGAGTTACAAATATTTTCTTTCCATATAGGAATGTGAACAGTTCAACTTTAGTAATTCCCATATAATTCCTCTTTTCTCTTTTCTCTTTTCCTTTTCATACTTTTCTTGATTCTTGTGTTTGAAAGTCAAATTTTCTATTCAGCTCTGGTCTTTTCATCAAGAATGCTTGAAAATTCTCTATTTTATTGAATGACCATTTTCCCCCTGAAGTATTATACTCAGTTATGCTTGGTGGGTGATTCTTGATTTTAATCTTAGTTCCTTTGACTTCCACAGTATCATATTCCAAGTCCTTCTATCCCTTAATATAGAAGCTGCTAGATCCTTTGTTATCCTGATTGTATTTCCACAACACTCAAACTGTTGTGGGTGATTGGTAGATTCTTTCAATATTGATTTTACTCTCTGGTTCTAGAAAATCAGAGCAGTTTTCCTTGATAATTTCATGAGAGATGACTTCTAGGCTCTTTTTTTGATCATGGTTTTTAGGTAGTCCCATAATTTTTAAATTGTCCCTACAGGATCTATTTTTCACATCAGTTGTTTTTCCAATGAGATATTTCACGTTATCTTCTATTTTTTATTCTTTTGGTTTTGTTTTTATGGATATAAAAATTTTTGCCATTTGGGTTAGTCTATTTTTAAAGGTGTTATTTTCTTCAGCATTTTTTTTGGATCTCCTTTAGGGAGCTGTTGACTTACTTTTCATGATTTTCTTGCATTGCTCTCATTTCTGTTCCCAATTTTTCCTCAACCTGTCTTGATTTTCAAAATCCTTTTTGAGATCTTCCATGGCCTGAAGCCATTGCATATTTTTTGGAGGTTTTGGATGTAGAAGCCTTGACTTTGATGTCTTCCTCTGATGGTATGCTTTGTTCTTCCTCATCCAAAAGGATGGAAGAAAATACCTTCTCATCAAGCAAGTAACCTTCCATAGTCTTATTTTTTCCCCCTTTTTTGGGCATTTTGCCAACCAGTTATTTGACTTTTGAGTCCTTTCTCAAGTGGAGGGTATACTCTAGGGACATGTAAGTTCTCAGATCATCTGAGGGAGCACAATTGAGGGAATGCAGTTTACTCCTCTCCTGGCCTGTGATGTGTTCTGTGAGCAACCACAATCCTTCTTATCTGACCTGGATCTGTGAGTAGGATTCCCTTTCCATAGTCATCACCAGATCCACCAAGCCAGCATGCTTCCTTACCCCAGGAATGCCACTCATGACTGAGATCCAGATTAGTTGCTCAATTCCCCTGGGTCTTTAGATGGAGGGCTCCAAAAATGGATGGTGCTCCTGTGGTGGCTACTGCCTCCTTGGGGCCAGGGCCAGATGGTACTCCCCTCTCACCCAGGTGAAAGAGTTTTCTCACCAACCTTTGAATCTGTCTTTGATGTTTGTTGGTTGATAAATCTGGGATCCACAGCTTCTACCTGTGATTCCATGCCATGAAGCCTGCTCCAGTCCTGACCCTGCTGCACCTCGTTGCCAAGACTGGGCTGTGCTCCGCTCTGAGCCTGGTATGATAGACCTTTCCTCTCAGTCTTTCAGGCTATCTTGGGCTAGAAATCTCTTTTACTCTGTCCTTTTGTGGTTTCTACTGCTCTAGAATTTGTTTAGAGTCATTTTACAGGCTTTTTTTTGGGCTGTGGGGGTACAGCTAGAGCAGTTCTGTCTTTCTACTCTGCCATCTTGGCTCTGCCCCCAAATAAATAATATTTTTAAAAAGAAAAGAGAAATTAGGGGTTTAATTTTTTATATTAGAGACAATAGAAAGACCTGTAATATATTCCAAAGGTGAATGTGGCTAGATGGCAGCTGTGTGCAGAATAGACTGGAAATGGGAGATATGTGAGGTAGAGAGGTCAAATAGCCTGTTATTGTCATAGTACACCTTCTTTCTTTGACTGAGTTGAGTTTAATGAATCTTTGGGCATTTAGTAGTTGCTAAAAAGTGTTGACTGGTAGACTTACTGACTGAATATTTATTTCAAAGATATAGTAAGAGTAAATACACAAATGATTTTCTGAATACTTCAAGACATAATCACCCCTTTATCCTCTTCATCACTGGGGGAAGGGTGCTGGGAGATTAGACTCATAGCTTAGCTTGGTTCTTACATAACATTTGTCCCATCAAGTTCACAGTCCAACTTCCACCCCTTTCAACCCTTCATCCCCTATCCACTCTCTGTGTCCATGGACCCTACTTCTCAAAGCTTCACTACTAGATTTGTTGCAACATCTAGCCTGGAATCCTGGGCTCAGAGGTTGCTAAGGCCAGGTCCAAGATATCACTCTCTGAACAATGAACTGAAAGGACAGATGAAACAAGATCAAAATCCCAAGCCCATTTCTTGGACTATAAGGCCTAAGGGGTAGGGAAATTGGTCCTCTCACCCAATTTACTGATGGATTCCTATGCTATGGATAGACAAGACCTTCACCTATGGATGTCATTGGAAAGAGAGAGATTGTTTCACTATAGGAGTTTTAAAAATGCAAATTCTTCTGACTATGCAGCCAAGGGAAAGAGTCATGTGATACTCAATACGGGATATCTTTTCCCAGAAACACATCTCTAGCATTTCCTGCATGGGTACTGTCTTAGGTGATAAGCAAATGTGGCAAAGCCTTCTTACAATAGTATCATAGACTCAGAATTTGTAGGGACTCCAGAGATCATCTCTCCCAATGTATTTATTTTACAAATGATGAACCTGAATACAAAAAAGCTCTAGTGACTTGCTTAAGGTCACACAGATAATAAATGACAGAAGGAGGATTCAAACCCAATTCTTCTGACTCCCAATCTAACATGTCTTCTATTGTTACTGTTTAGTATACTGATGGTCCTCATGAAAGACTAAAACTTATCACTGGTTTATTTTATTTTATACTTTAAACAATTATTTACTTCAGGACAGGCAGGTTTGTATAGTACAATGAACATTAAATTGTGTCAGGAGACTTTATGTTTAGTTTTGATTCTCCTAGGATTTGTGATCATGTTTGAGTTTCCCAACATGTCATTAGGGTGATGGGATTGTCTCAGACAGTAATCAGCCTGTCTCTTAATTCCCTTGTGATCACAGACTCTGCTCTTATGAATAAACTAAACCCTGGGCTTTGGAAAGGTACAAAAGCTTAGACAGGAGTTAATGGGGGAAGAGACACACAGAGGCATCATAAATCCATAGTTGATTTTTTTCTTTTTTTCTAGACAGTATCTTGGAGAAGAGATACAGTCACCTTAGGGAAACTTCTGGGAGCCCTAAACAGTGAAATCTTTTGATCCCAAGCTCCAGAGGCTCATCTATGTCTGATTCTTGCTTTTTTGAAAAACTAAAACTGAACTTAAAAAATGTTTTCCAGTATAATTAAAACTGCTGATGATTGGCTTTGTCTGGGATTGATTTAGGAACTTTTCCTCCTTATATATTTAGGCGATTCTGCACAAACCTATTGCTATATTATGTAGACTAGTTGCTCTAGTTCTGTTGCCTTTCTCTGTCTATTGCTAAAGCCACCAAAAGCTTCTGGGATCACCACTAAGCCCAATCACATACCTAGATTCCAATTATTGTGAATCATGAACCCCCTGAAGTGGTTTCACTATTTTAATTTGTAATATTTTCATTGGGATGCACCCAATGACTGTATTTGAACATCATTATAGGAAGGAAGGAGTAGCTAGATTGTTCAATGGATAAAAGCACCTGGTCTGGAATCAGGAAGACATGAGTTAAAATCTAGTCTCAGAAACTCACCACCTAAGTGACCCAAAGCAAGTCATTTAACCTTGTTTGCCTCAGTTTTCTGAACTGTAAAATGAACTGGAGAAGGAAATGGCAAACCACTCCAGTGTCTGCCAAGAAAACCTCAAAGAGGGTCATGAAGAGTCAGACACAACTGAAACAACCGAATAACAAATAACAAACTGAATAAAAAATAACAAATAGAACTAGCTTTATGATCTTAGGCAAATTATTTCTCCTCTCAGATACTTGAAGATTAGCTAAAAGAATGCAGGCCATTTAGCCTGCAGAAAGAAGACCTTGAATATTTGAAAAGTTGTGAGATTTACCTAGTTTTGCTTGGCCTGAGCAAGAGGGAGGAGAGATGAGTGTAAACTCCAAAAACACAGATATCAGCTGTGTTTCAAACAAAACTAAATGAAACTAACAAATAAAAACATGTTACTAAAACAATGAAACAATCTCCAAATGGACTGATCTTCTGTGGATTTAGTGAGATGTCCATTTCTAGAACTATTCAAGCAGGGATGAGGTGAGCCCTTAGTGTCAATATTGTAGAATTCTGTTTATTTATGTATTAGATTTCATGACTTTTGAGGTCCCTTTCAGTTCTGAAATTCTCTGATTTTAAATCAGTTACCAAAGACAGACCACTGGCCTATTATTTTATGTTAATATAAAATGAGAAAGTCATATCACCCTTCTGGGTCCCTATATCTCCATCTACAAAATTAATTCAAGTTTATGAGTTACCTCAAAATATGTAATATTGCATTAGGTATGTCTATACTCTTTACATCTTTTACTTGGCATCATGGAAAGTTGGGCTCTTTCCATGAATGGGGAATAGGCATAAGAACTTTCAAGGGGAGATTTTCAATAGTATTGTTCAGTGTTTTCCAAGGACTCAAAGCAACCAACCTACTGGGTTTGTTTTCACGGAAGTTAAGGCCACTCTTTTTGGGGATCAAAGATTGAATCTCAGTCCCAGATTATATTCTTTTACCAATCTAGAGTATCACTTATTTTGCAACGCTTAGCCAGCATCTATAATTCAAGAGTAAAGTATTTCTCATTCAGAATTGGTTATCTTTTATCACTGAATCTACACAGCCTTCAAGTCTAAATGATTCAGATGTATATTCTTGCAGCAACTGTGACAAATTAAACCAAGGTCATCTTTGCCCAAAGTCTAATATAGACTCAGTAAATTCCAGAAGGGAATAATGGAAATAGAATTTGACAGCTATGCAGTTGTCTTTGGATACAGTCCAAACTAAGGCAATAACTCAATGTAAACTCCTAGGGATTTTGGTGTCAAACTCTTTACATAAGGTCTAACACTTGAATTAGCTTGATGCCAAACCCAAAACCTATGGAGGAGAGAAGAGGATACTATTGTGATACTCTTGTCAAATGTGGTCTCCTTACTCCATAAATCCTCTTTAGGTTAGTCTCAAGTGTGATTTCTTTGTCTGGGCAAAAGACAGCCATGGTGCAAACTTGCCGTCTGGATGTAAAGAATGCAGATTGTCTTCTTATGACAGATGCCTGATAAATTCTTCAAATGAATAGGCGCTTGAGTAACTATACTTAATGATTTTTCTTTTCAGAACCATGTAACCTTTAGATTATCTGAAGCCAAATGAAGTGTAAATGTTAGTCTTTCAATTGGGGAACCCACAAGCTGAATTCATCCACAGCTCATTCTTCATGTTAGAAGGTCAAAATATTTGGTCAACGTGCTAAGAGTGCAAAATGGTGCTCAGGGAAACAAATGCACTTAACTGAAGTTGTCAGCCCAAGTACACAGATTCTATTTTCTAACAGCAAGAATAGTTCTCATTTTAAAAATCATGGTTTATCTTCATATTCATGTTTTTCAAACTAAGAAATGACAAATAATGGACTTCATGTGAAATCCAACCATACTTTTGCTTGTACATATAGAAACTGAAGTTACTCCGATGTCATTTGAGTTCTAATTACTAAACTATCCTGATTTCTTGACAGCTACGACAGAGTTATAGTAGTTTTGTTCAATGATGATCATGATGAAAGGAGACATAAAGTGGAAATCTTTGCCAGCATCACTAAAGATATCCAGAACATAGTCCAGAAAGAAGAGTTATTCTCTCTAGATGGAATGGGCCTTAGGTTGGATTTCCCAAAGTGGTATGTGGTAAAGATGGTTACTTACCACATAAAGAAATGTCTGGAATTCCCATCCAATGAATCCTACAACATATAATTACTTCAATTCTTTAAAGATGTATGATTTCATTTCATTAGTAGTGAATCTCTGTGAATTGTGGAGAAATTCATTAATCTGCTGCTTATCTGGTAATACAGTTTTCTGAATTTAGCTAGTCAAGTCCAAAGAAAACAGGCCAAGTCTGTCATCAGGCCTATGTGTGAAGCCTTTCCAGACTACTAGAACTTGTGCTGTGCTCTGAGGCTCCATCCTTCTTCTATGTAATGGCATCAGAGAAGAACTTGGACTGAGCCTCACGTTATCATTTAGAAATGGACTAACATAGAAACTTCTCAAACGGTACTTTCAGTTGAATGGAGTTCCTAATACCTGGTTCTTTGAAGACCTGTCATAGAAGATTGCTGAGATGAAAGCAGGGAAGATATTTTTTCCAATGCTAGCTTTCCACTGAATGTACCGAACTGCTTGGTAAATTGTAATGGCTTCTAAATTGAGTCAATAGCAGGGAGTCATGAATTTAGTGAGAAAGACTTCTAAATGAGTGAGTGAGAAGACAAGTTTAATACTTTTAAAGTTCAAATGAATAGACACAATAATTAATTCACATTCTAAAATTTAAATAGTACCAAGTTATTCATGTTTGAGAAGTTAGGAATACAGAACTAAGTGTCTCAAGTATGATGAATATGATATTTGGAAATTTGAACAATTCTGTTCTAGGGTCCTAGAATTCAAGATTCCAACTTGAAACTAGTTCCACATTTCTAGAGCTCTCCAAGCAGAGGTATGGTCAATTTTTCAAAGGAGGGATGTTTTAGATGGGATGACTTTTCCGGACTTTAAGCCTTCAAATTCTATTGCAATAAATCTATGTACACACACACACACACACACACACACACACACACACACACTGTTCCAAAAGTCTTAGTGAAGTTTTAATCTATGAAGCTATGAAAGAATTAAGGGTAAATAATGAGAAAATGATTAATTCTCTATATCCACCCTTTCATGATGGATTCAAGGACAGATAATGAAGAATAAATATAAAAGTAATACAGTACCTTAAGAATTTCAATTGAGTGAAAAGTGTTAAAATTCTGAATGAATTGAGACATAACAAATGTGGAGAACAATGCAAAGAAATTTTATACCTGTTTGGAAAAAAGAAGGAGCAAAGTAGGGATAGAAATACTATACAAGGTAGATAAGATCAAATGACAGAATCATATTTCATATTTGTTTCATTGGACAAAGACTATGGTCTTTGGAACAGAATAAAATGGTTAATAAGAATTGGAAACCCAAGATAAGTAAGGAGACAAGGAAGACAACCCTTGGTTGCCCTCTGTAAGTTCAAGTCAGCAGTCTTTCACAAACTCTATCTAACGTCGCCAAAGGAAATGGTAGATGCAATTAATGAACTAATGTCCGTGATCTTGAATGATTGTGGAAAATTAAAGGGGTGTCCAAGATTAGAAAAATGCACGTAACATAATTTTGGGATAAAAAGAAAGAAATAAGGGTCTACAAAATATAGTCCCACGAACTAAACTTCAATTATAGGTTAAAAAATTTTAAACATCTTATTAAAAAAAGATGACTTAAATCATAGGTTTAGACTTAGAAGGACCTTAGATGCCATCATGTTCAACTCTATCATTTTAATAGGAGAGAACTGAAGCTTAGAGAGGTTAAAATATTAGACCAGGGTCATAGAGCTAATAAATTCAGGAGCCACAATTTGAAGTCAGGTCTTCCTGACTTGAAGTCCAGTGCTCTATCCATTACAGCATACTGTGATCACCAAGAGTCAGTACGGCTTGATCAAGAAACAGGTAGAAACCAAGTTTATTTCATTTGTCTTTTTGAAAGATTACTAGACTGGTAGAACAGAGAAAGCCACAGATATACATTACTCAACATTGTAACTGGCTTCAAGTGTTTGAAAGACAGTTTTATGGAAGAATTATTCTATTTGGTCTTTCTCAGAGGGTAGAAACAGGGACACTGGATAGAAATTGTAGAGAACACAAGAAAAAATTTTCTAATTATTAGAGCTAGACAAAGAGGTTGCATGGGAGGTAATTACTTCTTCTTACTTGTAAATGTTGTAGAGGAAATTCTTGTACAATTAGAAGTTGATTTAATTAGCTTCTTATATCCTTCCCAACTTTGAGAGTCTAAAGCAGGTGTGGGGAATCTGTGGCCTCAAGGCCACATGTGGCCCTTTGAGTCAATCTAAACTTCACAGAACAAACCCTTTTATCAAGGAAGTTTTATATTTTCTTCTAAAATTCAGTCAGCACCCAAGAGCTCTTCTCTTTCAGAACAATAATTTAGAAGCATTCTCACAATGGTCAATGTTCATGATATAACTACTTACTGTATATAGTTTCCTGAGCACAACCTAACTTCCCACTTATCTAATGAAAATACTGCAGACCTCATGCTGAGTTTCTGCTTGAGATAACTGGATTTCTCAATGCAATCAGCAGATGAGCCTGTGGATGGCAGAGTTTGACTGAGGGGGTATTTATCCCTCCCAACAGAAAGCATGTGAGATGACTTCCTGATCATATCCTTTCCAAGCAGGAGTAGGGATTTAACCCCACCTCCTCCTCTTCTTCCTTCTTTATCTTCTTAACATTTATTAAATATTTACTATGTGCCAGGCACTGTATGAAGTGCTTTACTAATACTGGTTCACTTGATCCCCACAACAACCCTGGGAGGAACATGCCCTTATCATCCCCATTCTACAGCTAAGGAACCTGAGGCTAAGAGGGGTGAAATGACTGAAGTTGTCGCTCAGTTAATAAGTGTCTGAGAGTGGACTTGAATACAGATCTTCCTTACTCCAGGCTTAGCACTGCGCCATCTGTTGTCACATAGACCAGATGTACATTGTTAAAATTTCCTAGATGACTGAGGAATAAACATCCTTGTAACAATAATTGAGCACTTTAACCCTCTTCCTTCTACTCTCCTTTTCCCCTTGGGATGGATACTGTCAGAGAAGAAAAAGGGATCTAGACTGCTGAGATATTTAAAGGGATAAACTTCATATTTTTAACCTAGAGACAGATTGCCTTATTTTCTCTAAAAAATTTAGGCATCTAAAAATGGATTGTTAATAATAAAGAAATAATCAAAGTTTCTGAGTTCCTAGGTAAATTGAGCTGCCATTCTGGAAAATGAAACTTTTCAGACAATTATATTCTCCCAGAGCCAAATTAGCCACTGGATTTACCCCCTTTTACTCTTACACTCTATAGCAAGACATTTAATCAGAAAGTAGTTAAAATGTTCCTCTCTATTCCGAGACAAAAACCAATCTTTAGATTTAGAATCCAGTTGAATAAAGTAAAAAGAAAAGGACAAACTTAAGAGTAGGTGATGCTGGTCTGCCAGAAAGAAGGAGGTGTGGGTGGGTGGAGAAAAAGGAAATTCATCCTATTCCATTATAACTTTGGAGGTAGACACTTTCAGTCAGGGCTCATTCCAAGTTCTTTTCCATAAGAGTACCACAAGTAAGGATTCAAGTAACTTTAGAGCGCTTCACATTTTTGGTCAGCCAGGTATAGCGGTTGCATTTTCTTTTTTCTTTCTTTCTTTTTTAGAATTTTATTAATTTAATATTTTTTCACCCAATTACAAGAAAAAACAACTTTCAACATCCATTTTAAAAACTGAGTCCCAAATCTCTCCCTTCTTCCCCACCCTCCTCCTTGAGAAGGCAATCAATTTGATATGGCTTATACATGTGTAATCAGGCAAAACATATTTCCATATTAATCATGTTGTTAAAGAAAACATAGATCAAAATAAAAATCCTAGAAAAACGAAGTAAAAAAGAATGCTTTATTCAGATTCCTTCAGTTCTTTCTCTGGGAATGGATAGCATTTTTCACGGTAAGTCCTTCAGAGTTGTCTTAGATCAATGTATTGCTTAGATAGCTAAGCCATCCACAGTTGTGCATCTTATAATATTGTGGTTACTGTATACAATGTTCTGCTGCTCCTATTCATTTCACTTTGCCACAAATCAGGTTTTTCTGAAAGCTCAACAGTATTCCATCGCAACTATATACCACAAATTGTTCAGCCATTCCCCAATTGATGGATGTAACCTCAATTTCCAATTCTTTGCCACTAGAAAAGTGTTGCTGTAAATACTTGGGCACAGGTCCAAATTGCTTTACATAATGGTTGAATCAGTTTGCAATTCTACAGTAGAACATTAGTGACTCAAATTTCCCACATCCCCTTCAACGTTTATCACTCTCCTTTTCTGTCCTATAAGCCAATTTAATAGGTATAAAGTAGTGCTCCAGTATTATTTTAATTTGCATTTCTCCAATCAATAGTGTTTTAGAGCATTTTTAATGGCTACAGATAGCTTTGTTTATTTCATCTGAAAACTGACTTCATCTTTTTTGGTCATTTGTCAATTGGGGAATGGCTCTTCTTTTTATAAGTTTGACTCATTTCTCTACATATTTGAGATGAGGCCTTTTTCAGAGAAACTTGCTTCAAAATATTTTTCACTGTCATGACTGTTAACTTTAATTCCTTCTATCCCATTTCCCCTGTCCCTTTATCGTATTCTCTTTCTCCTTTCATCCTGTCACTCCTCAAAAACATTTTGCTTCTGACTATTGATTTCTCCAATCTACCCTTCCTTCTAGTAGCATCCCCTTTCTTCTCTTATCCCATTCCTCTGCTACTTTCCTGTAAGGTGGACTCCTGTAGATTTCTATATCCAACTGAGGGTATAGATTATTCCCTCTTTGAATCAATTCCAATGAGAGCAAGGTTCAAACATTCCCCATCATCTCCTCCCATCTTCTCCTCCACTGTAACAGTTCTTTCTTGCTTCTTTTATGTGAGATAATTTACCCCATCCTTTCCCTTTCTCTTTCTCCCAGTGCCTTCCTCTTTCTCACTCATTAATTTTATTTTTAAAGCTATCATTCCATCCATATTCAACTGACACCTCTACCCTCTCTCTATATATACTCTAATTGCCCTAATAATGAGAAAGTTCTTATGAGTCACAAGTATTGTCTTCCCATGTAGAAATGTAAACAGTTTAAACTTAATCAATCCCTTATGTTTACCTTTATATGTTTCACATTAGTCTTGCATTTTAAAGTCAAATTTTCAATTCAACTGCAGTCTTTTCATCAGGAATGCTTAAAAGTCCTCTATTTTATTGAATGCCCATTCTCTCCCTGAAGGATTTTACTCATTTTTGCCAGATAGGCCATTTTTGGTTTTAATCTTAGCTTCTTTGACCTCTGGAATATCATTTTCCAAGCCCTCTGATTCTTTAATGTAGAAATTGCTAAATCTGGTGTTATTCTGACTGTGGCTTCACAATGCTTGACTTATTTCTTTCTTGCTTGTATTATTTTCTGAATTTGACTATAATATTCCTGGAAGTTTTCATTTTGGGATCTCTTTCAGGAGGTGATCCATGGATTTTTTTCAATTTCTATTTTACACTCCAGTTCTAGAATATCAGGGCAGTTTTCCTTTATAATTTCTTGAAAGATAATGTCTAGGTTTTTCTTTTTTAATGAGGCTTTCAGGTAGTCTAAAATTTTTTAAATTTTCTGTCCTGGATCTATTTTTAGGTCAGTTTTTTTAAAATGAAATATTTCACGTTGTCTTCTATTTTTTCATTCTTTTGGTTTTGTTTTATTGTTTCTTGATTTCTCATAAAGTCATTGACTTCCATTTGCTCAATCTTAATTTAAAAGAATTATTTTCTCCAGTGAGCTTTTGTACCCCTTTTCCATTTGACCAATTCAACTTTTTAAGATGGTTTTTCTTCAGTGAATTTTTGTGCCTTTTTTCCCATTTGGCCAACATTGCTTTTCAAGGCATTCTTCTCCTGATTGCTTTTTTGTACTTCTTTTACCATTTGGCCTAGTTTGCTTTTTAAGGTTTTATTTTCTTCAGAATTTTTTGTGTCTCCTTTACCAAGCTGTTGACTTGTTTTTCATGATTTTGTTCATCACTCTCATTTCTCTTCCCAAGTTTTCCTCTATCTTTCTTAACTGGATTTTCAAAATCCTTTTTGAGCTCTTCCATGGCCTGAGACCAATTTACATTTTTCTTGGAGGTTTTTGATGCAGGAATTTTGACTTCACTATCATCTTCTGACAATGTGTTTTGATCTTCCTTGTCACTATGGAAACTTTCAATGGTTAGAATTTTTTCTGCTGTGTGCTCATTTGCTCAGCCTGTTTCTTGACTTTCATCTCTTTGCTAAAGTGGGGCTCTGCTTCCAGGGTGAAGGGTGCACTGTCACAAGCTTCTGGGATTTTGTACAGCTGTTTTCAGAGATACTTCTAGACACTTTTAAGTTTCCAGTTTTTCCAAGTTGGTACGATCTAAGGAGAGGGGAGTTTCCTACTCTCCTGGACTATGTTCTGGCTTGTGAGCAACCATACTCTTTGCTGCCCTGGATCTGTGATGAGGGTCCCTGCTTCACTGAGGCTAATGGTCATCCTTGCCTGGGTTCTGCCACCTAAGACTACAATCTGCATCTGAGCATGGGCAAAACCATAGAATCCTGCCCCCAATGCCAGCAAAGAGACCCTTGTAATTTTCTTATGACCACTTGTTGAACCCTTTTATTGTTTGTGAGCTGAGCTCCAGAAGCAGCCATTGCAGCTACTGATTCTTTCACACCCAAGGTCTGTTTCTGGTTTGCTGTAGCCTAGTCTGCACTGGTGCATTCTGTGCTGGACTGTGCTCTACCCTCATTTTGGTGTGACAGACGTTTCCTGCCAAACATTTAAGCTGTCTTGGGCTGGAAAATTGTTTCATCACATCCTTTTTTGTGTTATTCCACTTCAGGATTTGTTTAAGAATATTATTTAAAGGTCTTTTGAGGGGTTTGGGGGAGAGTTCAGGCGAATCTCTGCCTTCTCTCTGCCATCTTCGTTCTGCCCTCATGGTGTCTGCATTTTCTCTTTTGACTGCCTTTGATACCACACTCCATTCTTTTCCTTTGTCCCTCATAACTGTGAAAATCTCCCTTTCAGTCATGAATTTATGGTTAGTGGACTTGGCCTTTTTCCAGGATTAAATCAGTTTATTTCAATTTGTTTTAATTCAGTTCAAAACATTTATTAAGTACCAACTGTGTGCCAGGCATTGTGCTAAGAAAAGGGAATACAGATAAGAAAAAGACAGTTCTTGCCTTCAAAGAGCTTAGAATCTGATGGAAGAAGTCA
>CM053769.1:626946023-626967234 GCA_028658325.1 Potorous gilbertii | reverse complement strand
CTTGATTTCTAAGAGTCCTCTCTACCCCTGGCCTAAATCCGCCCAGCCAGTGCTTGGGGTCTGAGATTCAAATGCTGCTCCCCAGCCTCAGGGGTTTTGGCGGCAGGCTTATCTGCTGGTTCTCAGGTGGGGGCAGGGCCGCCTCTCAGCCTCAGTTCCCTCAGGGGGTTTATACAGAGATCCTTTGTAGTGGAGCTGGGGTGGAGCTCCAGCCTGCTCTGGGAGTCTCTGGCCGAGCTGCCTCAGCCTCTGCCGCAGCGGCCGCCTCCCAGGGGATCCGAGTCCCGGAGATCCCCCGCTCCCCTCTCAGCCCGTCTCCCTCACTGACCTGTGCGTCTGTGTGTGGAGGGACCTTCTCGGCTGCCTGGAGATCCAGGTCCCTGCCGCCCGCTGGGCTCTGCTGGCTCCTCTCAGTGCCGCGCGGCCGGGGCGGGGCGGGGCGGGGGAGGGGAGCGCTCGGCCGGGCAGGGCTCCGCAGGGCAGGACTCCGCTCCCGTCCGGGTACCTTTGTGGTCGGTTCTTCAGGGCTCTCTGCAACGGAAATCTCCTTCACTGTGTTGCTGCGCGGCTTCCACTGTTCCAGAATTTGTCAGGAGTTCCTTTTACAGGAAATCCATGGGCTGTGGGTTCGGACCTAGCATAGGTGAGTCTTTCTACTCCGCCATCTTGGCTCCGCCCCTAATAATTTTCTAAAAAACTAACTTTTTTCAATTTCTTAGCAGAAGTCCCAGTCACAAAGAAAAAGAGGTGGGACTCTCCATTGTAGGTAGATATGGAGTAAGAACATATGGTTGAAATTGTGAGAACTGAGAGAACCACACTGACTCCAACTTGTGAATCAATTCTGGATCTAGCTCACTTCCCTTTCTATTTAATTATGGATGTAGTCCAATGTCTATCTTGTGAGAAAACTTTTCAATTGTGGGAATTATTTCAACCTAGCCCTGCATACCTGGGAAGCTGGACCACCTTTACCTGCTGCTTAGTGACTCTTAATTAGGGACCTAGGTTATACTGACCAGAGACCCAATCACATCTGAAGACTGATGCAAAGAATTTTCTTGCAATTATATATTTCAACCAATTGACATATCTTGTCTGAAAACTGGCCAAGATTCCTTTGATTAAATATAGATATCTGGGAAGGAGTGGAGAATGAGATACTTCTTTTTCGGTTTTAGGGAATTGTACTTATTTACTTTCCCCCTCCCAATTCAGAAAGTCTCTTATCTTTCCTCCACTTAGAAATTAGATTACTTAGTGTATCCTGGTTCATTGTTTTCTTTTAATTAATTGGCCTTATTTAATTTTTAATGCATAAAAATCTGTCTTCCTCTGTATTTAGGGTCCAGTGTCAAAACTGATATGGACTCATCCCAATTTGTTATGTGATTGGTAAACATTGCTTAATAAACTAATATGATCAGAAGTTCCAACCTTTGTTTCCTCAGTCATTTCAGATTCTATCCCCCATACTATACTATATATACTATACACTGATCAGATGACTCCCACCAGCTCCTCTCTTCTACATGTATTCATGTGGGCCTGAAATGCATGCTATCCCCTGTTGATTCAATGTCCCACAGAGGCTTTCAGGGGATCAGACACCACCGTGCTGTTTCTCCAAGTGTTCCCCCGGTGCGCTGGTCATAGGCTTCCCATCACCACCATGAGCTAAGATAGCTCCTAAGGTCTTCTGAGATGAAACAGCTGAGTGGCAAAGATAGAGCACTGGATCTCAAGTCAAGGAAGCTCCAATTCAAATCCAGCTCTGTATGCTTACTAGCTGTGTGACCTTGGGCAAATCACTAAACTTGTGTCTAGTTCAGTCTTCTCATCTGTAAAATGAGGGTGTTGGTAATACCTACTTCCCAGAGTTGTTGTGGGGATTAAATAAGGGGATATTTGTACAGCATTTTGCAATCCACAAGGTACCATATATATGTTAGCTCTTGTTATTTGTGTGAAGGAAAAGGTCAGGGAAAAGAGATCCCCATCCTTGCTCTATCATTTACTACCTTTGTTACTAAGAAAGTCATTTATCTTCTCCTAACTGCAGTTTCTTCAACTAAAAATGAGGAAGTTGCACTAAATAGCATCAAAGATAACAGTGAGTGCTGAACTATTTATTACTTTATATATTATTTGTCATATATTTAAGAATTGTTTTGGTTATTACAAAACTATGATAATTCTTAAGTTTTGTTTTTAATAACATGTCATGAAAATTATCTTCATCTGTGTCAGTTGAAAAGAAAGAGAAGAAAACTGTGTCAGTTTTTTTTCTGCAATTTTTAGAGGGGCAATTAACAATGTTGTTTGGTAACTATTAGTGTTAAAAGCAAGGAGAGGAGAAGCAAGCACTTCTTTGCTCCGTAAGTTCAAAGGTATGTAAAACTCCTCTAAATCCTGCCAATTCCAAGGGAAAAGGTGGCCAGAGAAGTCCAATTTGCTAACTTATAGAAAGATGAGTGCTTTTTTCTCTTGTCCCACTGGTTTTTCCTGTTAGCTAGTAGGCAAAATGCTCATTGAAAGAGAAAGCAGACTTGAGAACTCTCATGTTTGGGGCTAGGAGGTCTCTGAGGAAAGTGTTGTGCATGGATTATGTATCAGGACAACATCAATGCAGGTGTTCTGTTCTGGCATCTCTTAATGCATAGTACCTCTTTTCCATGTGAGAAAGAGTGTGTTATTTAGGGAGCACTTAAAGTGAATACTATCCTTGATCCTTTAGTGGGCTAATGGTTCTCTGTCCATTTCAATGTATATAGCTGTGATGGAGGCTTCAAAACAGAAATTTACTTTACCTTGCAACAAATTAAAATGAAAGGATAACATTAATCTGTTTTCTTTCCTTCCTTCTCTTTCTTCCTTCCTTCTTTCTCTTCCTTCTTTCCTTCATTCCTTCTTTCCTTCCTTCCTTCCTTCCTTCCTTCCTTCCTTCCTTCCTTCCTTCCTGTCTTTCTTCCTTCTTTCTTATATTTTTTTATACAGGGTTAAACTTATACTGTATTGTGTTTCATCTTACTCAATGAATAACATCTCCAAGATGTAATTTGAGTTACAGCATCACCACTGGGCTTTCAGTTCTTCACAAGTGCAGTTTGCAACTGGGCTGGATTACACTTGGCTTTGTGCCTTGCTGTCTCCAAGATATCAAAGAACACCATGTATTTTAGTATTTTTTTAAAGAAACTCCCATTCCCTACCCCTCCCCCAAACAAAAACAAAAGCAATAATTAATTGACTTAGCATTTTGGTTGCCAAGGAATCCTGGCAGCCCCTTCTCATTCATTATAGTTAAAGCTACAGATGTTGTGTCCAACTACCTTTATTAACATTTTTCTCTTCTTCTCCTCCTACATTTCCTCCCCAACCATCTTACCAATTCAACATTGCCACTGTCCAACAGCTAGGTTTTCTTTGATTTCAATACTAGAAAGTGATGGGTCATATATTTCTCTTAAAATACAAATATGCCTTTTTAAAATGTAAGCATTTGAAAAAGAATGTTTCAAAGTCATTAGCCAACTTGGGGATCAACAAGATGGCCTGAAAGAGGTAGGGAGGAGTGCATGAATAATGAAACTGTGTATTTCATGGTTGAGTCATAGGGATAGTGGTGATGGAATACAAACAATAAAGATTTTAAATAAAACATGGAAGAAGGCACTGCTCTTGGCCTTTGCTATTGTAGGATCTCAGAATTAGAAACAGGAAGGACACTCGAAGTCATCAAATCTAATACCCTCATTTTATAGGTAAGTAAAATAAGTCACAGAGAGTTTAAGTGATTTGCCTGTTGTTATCCAGATTGCATTTAAATAAAAGAGCTAAAAAGTTAATCCACTGGTATTCTTCATCTAGTGTTATTTCCATTGAGGGGCCATCTTGAAAACTAGGATATAGAAGTAAAAGACCATGGAATCAGGAGACCATAGAATTGTAATTAAAGGGGTCCACCATGATTATTTAGCACAAACTTCTCATTTTACTCTTAGGGAAACTGAAAGGCCCAGATTGTTTAAATAAATTAGCCAGAGTCATCCAG
The DNA here is from genome assembly GCA_028658325.1 of Potorous gilbertii. Taxonomy (NCBI): domain Eukaryota; kingdom Metazoa; phylum Chordata; class Mammalia; order Diprotodontia; family Potoroidae; genus Potorous; species Potorous gilbertii. The sequence goes on along the minus strand of CM053769.1, from coordinate 626,963,180 downwards.
GCTTGGCACTCTGGTTTCTTTCACAGTTTGGAAGCTCTAGTTCCAAATCCTGGCTTCTTTCCAGTGTACTGTACTGCCTTTCTAAAGCTTTAGTTGTGTTTCACTCACTTCTATTTAGAATTGAAGAGCTGATGTGCCCTCATAGTTACAGGCCAGAAACAAAAAAATGCCCTAGGAGTGAATAAAGGGAAGGGGATGCCATATACAGGCAAGTCAGAATCAGCAAATCCAAAGAACTAGGAAGGACATGGAAAGTAACCGTTAGAACAGGTCAGTACAAAGTAAATGCGACTTGCTTTCCCTTGCCCCTTCTCCCATTATCAGGTTCTCTGAGATGCATTCTCCTGCCATTGGTTCAAGCTACCACTTACCATTAGCATTTACCAAGAAATATTTACTTCAAAGATATAGCAAAAACAAGCACAAAACACTTTAATACTTTGGAGGTCTAATCTCTTCTCTCACACTTACTACATTTATTATCTTGGGAAAATTATTTATTTTCTCCTTGATTTATAGCCTCCTCATCTATAAATAGATGATCTCTGAGGTGACCTCCAACTGTAGATCTGTGACTTGGTGGTGGTGGTAAAAGATTCTACCACCTGGTTGGCCTGTCTCTGAGAAAGTGTCCATGATTTGAGAGCAAGGCCAAAAGCTGATAAGGTCTTTCTGACTTTGTAATGCCAGGCATTGTCCATAGAGTACATTACACTTTAGCTTGAGAAGACTCTGACTTATTGGGTAAGCCATCAATTGTAGAGATTCCTGTTTGTAGAATAACTGTAGGTAAAAACTGAGGATAGGAGTCAAAGTTAATTTTTAAAAAATCATGTTTCAGGTATCTGAGTAAAATGCAATTTTATCAGAGCCTTCATAAGCAATTTCGGCATCTGGGACAAATGCCAAAATATGTATGAGGCTAGAAGTATGAACAGCAATCTTAAATCAACATTTTTAGACAAATTAGGTTGATCATGCCTGGAGATTCTTTAGGGAGACACCATGGACTTCAGAACACAAGGTTTCATGGTGAGGGGTAGGACAGAGACCAAATCTACATGAGCAGAGATACCCTGAAAATGGTGAGGCCATTGCTAAAGAGCACCCACAGAGTTGGGAGTTAGGAATAGGGGAGAGAGAGAGAGAGAGAGAGAGAGAGAGAGAGAGAGAGAGAGAGAGAGAGAGAGAGAGAGAGAGAAGAAAACCTGGGCTGTGGCAACCAAAGGAAGAAGCAAAATTTCTTTCTTTAACTAGCTGTAATGGTTAATTAAGTTTCTATTACAACTTAATCTAAAAAATTCAGGCATGTTTAGTACCTTCTAAATTTTGACATCCTAGAATGAAGTTGTGATTACCTCATTTTAATTATAGTTCAGATTATTACAGAAGTCCTCATTGGGAAATAAGATGGCCTAGTCAAGTTAATCATGAGAGGGGAAATTTTATTTCCATATGAAGGCAGAAGACTCAGATTTAGATTCCAATAACCATCAGCAATTTTCTAATTTTAGTATCTTATGTAAAATAAGAGGGTTGGACATGAAAGGTCATGTGGTGTAGTAGAAATGATGTTGGATTTAGACTCGGAGGACCTGGATTAAAACTTAACTCTGCTACTTAATATCTGTGTGGCCTTGGCAAATCATTACCTAAGCCATGTTTTTTTCTATAAAATAAGGCTGAATTAGATGACCCCAAAGTCCCTCTAAACTTAGAATCTTATAGCTAGTATGAAATGCCATGGGATGATAAATCTTTCCTTGGACAGGCACAGTTAATTCATAGATAGGTCACTCTAAAAATGGAAGATAAACTGGGTACTCCAATATTATTTGATATGACTAGGGAGATTCTAAGACTAGAAAATATCTTTCAGTAATAAGAGAGGCAGCATTGAAGCCTGTGTGAGGTCTAAATGATGGTGGTACTGGTACAGGAAATGAATCTTGATTAGGTCTTTCCAGCACCTAGAAGGGTATCATACTTTTAAAACTGGGCAGGCCCACAATGAATGCTAAGGGAAATTGGAATTGAAATCGAAGAGGTTATGATAATCCTGCTGAATTCTCCACTCAATTCTTGGCCCCTAACAGGAGTGGACATACTGAAAAATGTCATGTTTCAAATGTCTCTACCACATGTCCTGGGAAATAATATATAAAGTCTTGAATAGACCCACATGGACCATCCTGGGTTGTCATGGCTGCAGTGGAGCATTGCCCATCAAGCCTCACCAGGATCAAATGCAAGTAAGGATGCTGGAGCCCATCAAAAACAGACCCTGCTTTGAGTGTGGGAGTTGTGCCAGTTTGAGGATGAAGAACGAGGCCTAGGATAAAGGTATTTTATGTCTGCTATTGGTGGATCAAGTCTAGGATCTCTAGACACAAGGGGGAAATTGCCAATAACTTTAAATATTACTAGGTAAAGTCTAATATCACTGAGGGGAGTTCATCTACATATCTAGTGACTTGAAATATCGGTGCAAAAAGTGAAGAACAGTTGGGCTATACAGGGCAACTCTACGTATTGACTGACCCAAAAATTTCTATTCTGACCCCTTCATCCAAGATGTCAGATTGGTTGGTGTCTTGGTTTCTGATTCTGACACCATACTCCTTAAGTTACAGAGATGACTCCCTGTTCTCCACACACATTTATCTACTTATAGTTGGGTCATGGGTAAGTTTACAATTCCATTCAAGATCACCTCCTTAGGTATAGGTGTGACCAAATCTAAAAAAAAATTACCCAGCATAACTCTGTATGTATCTTGGGGTCCTAAGCTATTCATTAGGGTCCAGAAAGAACTGAGATATACTACTAAGATACCTTTTCCCCAGCATTAGCTGGTGAATTCATTAATTGGCAATTTCAGTTTAATAAGGGGCCTCAAAAGCCAATACATGTTATATAGTCACTATTCCTGACCCGTTGGGAATGCAATTAAGAAGTCTATTATTGCTATTAATCAACAGTAGTCATGCTAATATTATTTCATTTGAAATAAAAAAAGGTGATTGGTAAATGGGAAAGAACAAAACTAGTCAGGGAATGGGGTCATTTCTGTTGTTTGTAATGGCCTCTTTAGGACTTTAAAACATCCCTCAGCCTTAGTTCTGCAGAAAAACCTTTCATATGATTCCAGAAAACCACTGTGAAGAATGTTAGGGAGTTTCTGCTGGGGAAGAAACAACCTAAGTCAAACCTTGTAAGAAATGTCCAAGTTCTCAATTATTTCCTTGGGGGTATGAAATATTCACTTTGACCTCACCAGAAATCCTGGCCCACTTTTGCCTGTCTCATTAAAAAGTCTTCAAGGCATCACCCTGCTGATGGTAGGTGGGCCAATTGACTACACTTGCTTCTAGAGACAACTATTTGATTCCTCAGTCTTCAAAGGATCCTCAAAGCATGGCTAATGCTGTGGAGGCCAAGTCCAGCTGTTGTTATATCACCACAGCCTCTGGGATCTGTAACTGACAGAGTGGTTAGTACCTTAGTCTTTGTTCTAAAGGGGACAGCATATGATTATTTTGGTTTGGGCTTGAGATAAACCTTTTAAATCCATAACACTTAGGGAAGATAGGACTCATATTGCTTGTTAGGGGCAAGAAAATAACCTAAGGGAATTATCACTCCTGGGGTAAAAGAACCATGCCTTCACCTGTGTGAACATGCAGTCTGTCAGTTCAAAAATCATGGGCTTCCATATGTCTTCCCCAGAACAAGATTGATCTTCCTTCCTTCCTTCCTTTCCTTCTTCCATTGTCTCTCTCTCTTGCCTCTCTTCCCCAATCCAAGGATGCAGACAAGACACAGTAAAGTTGTATAGCAGTTGAAAAGCTGTGCTGTGCTGGTACTCTTCACCTACTGTACACTTTAGCACACCATAAGGTGTGGTTTATGGAAAGGAATTTATTTGGACCAGGTCAATGCCAAAGAAGAAGGTTGGGAGGAACACAGTACAAAAGAGAAGAGTAAGAGTCAGAAAGACAATTATTTTAAGCTACTTTTCAACCTAAGGAATCGATTCCTTTTTTCCATTATGGCTATTAGCCACACCTCTTGTTTCCCTATGTTAGTGATGTTGTGGGCCTGTACATATTCCAATCTATGGGTTAAAGATCCTTGTCTTATAACAAAATGATTTACTGAGGATTAGTGAAGAGATGAGTGTTGGAGCTTTTGGATTCTGTTTATTTGAACAATGAAAAAAAGAAGGGAGAACAAACCAAATCCCAGTGGCTTGTTCAATAATTTCTAACTACATTCCAACACCTGTTGTGTGGTCACCATTCTTGACACAGTTACCCCCAAGATGTTTGGGAAAGCATTTAATGAGGCCATTCTTGCTATTAATCAACAGTGGTCATGCTTATTTTATTTCTATTCAAGAAAGGAATGATTGCCAAGAAGGAAAAGACAAAGCTAGCTAGGGAATGGGGTCATTTCCATTGTTTGTAATGGCCTCTTAAGGACATTAAAACATCCTTCTTAGCCCTAGCTCTGTAATAAAAGTCTTTCAAATGATTCCAGAAAACCACTGTGAAGCATATTAGGTAGTTTCTGGTAGGGAATAAAATAACCTAAGTAAAACCTTGTTAGAAACATAGGATTTCTCAATTATTTTTCTGGTGGTATGAGAATTTTCCCTGTAAAAGTTCTGATTTCATAATAGTTTCAGTTCCTTAAAAACATGGGCCTTCCTGGCTCACCATTCCAAAAAAGACAGGGTTTGGAGCCCACCCATGGAAAATTAAGAAATAGGTGAAACTTCTCTGGTATATTTGCTTTTTTTACATTCTCCTGATGCCTACCCAGGAGGCCTTTCCCTAATATTATCACACCATTAAGTACTAGTACTTCTTAATATTGTCACAAAATAGGAGAATCTGATATTTTGAAGGTACCTCAAAGATCTTCTTGTCTAATTTGAATAAGCAAGTATTTGTCCAACCTCTGCTTAAAGACTTCCAGGGACTGACAACCCATTTCTTTCAATAGACCATTCTACTTTTGTTCTACTTTTGAGTAGTTTTACCTGGTAAGAAAATTTCCCTTAAATTGAGTCTAAAGGTACCTCTCTGAACTTTCATCCATTGCTCTTAGTCCTGTTCTCTGTGACTCAACAAAACAAAATATACTCATAGTACCACATTGTGATGTGTTACTCTGCCCCTAAAGCATCTGGGCCAGGAAATGATGGGAAAAAAACTGAGGGTGTGGGTGAGTAAGAAGCTGTGCTGAATGCGGGGAAATAGAATCCAACCAGGAGAGACTGTGTTCTCTCCTTCCTTCCCCAATTTACTCCTCCCTCCCATTTTCATGATACCCAAAAGGTAGAGGCAAAAAACAAAGCGGAAAAATAATAAAATACTTTAGATTGAGTGTCAGATGCAATCTGCCTTTGGAGTTCATGCTACTTTGGGAAAGACTAACAGAAGTACTCTGACTCTTTGGACACTGGAGAACATACTGGATGTGGAGAAGCTGCAAGACAAACACCTAGGTAGGCATGGAGTGGTTGGTGGAGGAGGTCTAAATATCTGGGATTTGGGAGGGGAAACTTGCCTGCCACAAGGGATTTTCTGCTTGGCTTGAATAGTATTAAATATTCTGCCACTAGGTAAAGTGATATCATTTGTCATATTCATTTCTAATATTCTGATTAAATTTTTATACAGTATGTTTTATAAATGAAATAAGGGAGAAAACAGCTAGAAACAATGTAAAGTGTAAAGTCTGGCTCACCTTCCAAGGATTAAGTAGGTTACATCTCCCTTTAAAGGTGAGTCTGATTGGTGGTGTGGGCTGTTAATCTTAATTACTCCCATAAGCTTGAGCTCTCAAAGACTGTGTTCTCCCAAGAGTGAAGGGCCTGTGACTGGCTTCCAGTTCCCTTTCACCACTGAGCGTCAAAAGCTTTTGCAAAGGGCTTTTTACTTCAAAGATATAGCAAGAACAAAGTACAAACATTTTCCACAATACCTCCAGGATATACTCTTTCTCTTCCACTACTTTTTTCTCTGGGGAATAGGCTGAAAACATGGATCAGTTCCGATATGCTAGACTGGCTGTAATACCTGGTTTAGACTCCAATTCCTAAACTCCTATGGCTCATCCTCCTCACCCTTTGAAATTCCCAAGATCAGAGGTCCCACTCCCTTTCCCTAGAACTGGAAACCACAAACAAAATGGTGGACTTCAGGGCTGTGTATAGGGTCAGAGGAGAGAAACCCCTAACAGCTCTATCTTTACAGTACGGTCTTTCACTGGATGCTGTGAGTGAAAGATCATGAGATCCCCCATGACCAAATGAGGCAAAAGAGAAGGTGGCCAGAAGGAGATATGGAATATCTACATATATGTCCTACAATTTCTCCAAGATAATTCTCTAATATATATCATGCTTTATCTGGAAGAATGCATCCTCATATCTTCCACATGGAGAGGTCATATCATTTGAATAAGCCGATAGGTCTGTACATGCATCGGATGGCCATTATTAAAGAAAGGGAGGAGTCAGTAACATAGAAATGAGAGCAATAGGATCTAGTTGGATAATCTATGTATACAAATCCTAAACCAGTAAGATAAAGAAATAGCATCTGCAAGGAAATATAGTCATGGGAAGAGAGACATCCAGCTCTCTCTCTGAAAGAAAGAAAGTGCTTGTAAGTTATGTATGGTGTGAGGCATCTAGCAGGTGGGACAAGTCCTTTATTGAAAGCACTTGTTCCTCATTAATGTCTGGAGTCAGGTAACATGGGTGCTGTAGCATGTTGTGTCCCCTGAAGTCTTCTCTTCACTAGAGTAAATATTACTAAACTTCTAGGTTATATTAGCAATAAGATGGCAGACTAGATATTTTCTCAGATCTCCATGACTTCTCAAAACTCTCCAAAAAGTGATAAAATATAAAGCTACTTCAGCTGTCTTCATGGTCTCTCTCTCTCTATACATATACATATATACACACATATATATGTGTTTTTCTATACATGCGTGTGTGTGTATATATATATATGTGTGTATATATGTATATGTATAGGCTGGTGAACTGTGAATTGCTCACTGTGAGAGAAGACTGAAGTGTTTTGAGATCCAGCCCCCCAAGGAAATCACAATCATAGGAGAGGGAGTCAGGAAGTGAGTGACAAGGAAAATAAGGGAGAGAAAAGACTGAAAGCAGTAAATATTTAAGGAAGAAGAAAACTAAAAAACTTTGAACATGAACAGATGAATCAACAGGAAAAACAGTAACAAGAAATATGACCTCAAGACTTATTTAAAAAGTTCAGCCAATCTATAAATACTTCAAAATAAAATATTTGATGAGACAAAGGACCCTGTGGAATTTAAGGACAACGTGAAGTCACAATGCATTGTTCCCAAGTTGTTTAAAAGATGAATGAGAATATATGCCCTGCATACAAAAAGAAAAAACAAAGCAGAATAGGAAAACTGACATTTGTGATGGCAAGGCTCACCAAGAAAACAAAAGAGAAAATAGTAGATTGGGAATGTAAATACAAAGAAGGAATACTGGGAGAAGAAAAAGAAACATTAAAAGAAAATATGCTCACTATGTAAGCAAAACATACTAATATTGAAAACAGGGTATGTAGAGAGAATTTAATGATCATAGGCCTCACAGAAGAACATGACACTGCCTGAAGGTCAGATAGGTTACATTTCACTCCTCTACTCCTCCAGGTTTCTCTTGTGCAATTAAGGGGAGGTTTTTTTGGGAGCTGGTCTAATCTTTCTGCAAATGGTTCCATGCTCCCACTAATATTGTTCTTGCAGTTGTAGGGGGTGGTCCCTGCCACTTCCATTTAACCATTACAAGTCAGGTTTTACACAGAAATATTTATTTCATAAAATGTAAGAACAAATATAAAGACTTACTCTCCAAACACATGGGAGGTATAAATATCCCTGCTCCATCTTTATACCACCTTAATCTCTGGGGAAAGGAAGGGGATTAGTTTCATAACTTAGCTCAGTTTCTATAAAATTCATAGTTGTGATTCTAATCTAACCTTCCTATCCCCTGGGACTTGAGTACAAGTTACCCTGACTTCTTAGGGCTTCCTGGATGAGCAAGGTATCTGGCTATACCATATTGCCTAGAATCCTTGCCCCAAAGTCATTGTAGCTTGAAATCCTACATCCAATGGAGATCACCACTGGAATGGAAAACTGAAGATAAGTGACACAGCAAAGAAACAAATACTCATCAGAAGCAGTTATTGAAGCTATGGTAATAGAAGGAGAAGGACATCTTTACTCTCTCACCAATTTAGTTCATGGCATCTGCCCATGTGGGTAAACTATACTCTTCACCCTCTGGCCCCAGCAAGAACATGACAGAAAGAGAACAACAGAAAGGGCCAATTTTAAAGATGAAGGTAGTCAATCAAAGGAGACCCCTCCCACTCACATGGTAGGGGATGTAGAAGTCTCCATGTCAGATAATCTGGATGTGTCCAGACAAACATGGGTAACAACTGTTACATGTCATTTTAATAAATTTTGTAACTATCCATTCAGCAAGTACCTGCTGAACATCTAAGAAGATTCTGATGATCACCTGGAAGGATAATGCACTGCACACTGAGATCCTTTCTTGAACTAAACTACCCAGCATTCAAACTCAACTATAGAGAGATCAACTCTGACAGGCTGGTCACATTTGTTGTTCGAATGCTAAACGTATGTTTGCCTAAAAGATTATTTTATGGAGAACTTGCAGAAGGCAAGCTGGGTCGTCAGAAAGCAATATAAGAAGACCCTTAAGGTCTCTCTGAAGAATTTTGGAATTGATTGCATGATGTGAGAGATTCTTTCAAAGAACCACCCAGCAAGGTGTATCCACATCAAAGGTGCTGTGTTCTATGAGCAAAGCGGAATTGAAGTAGCTCAAAAGAAATGTGAGATATGCAGATTTCATGCAAATGTTCACATGAACTATCTGTGCCTGACCTGTGGCAGAGCATTTGGAGCTCATATTAGTCTAATCAGTCACAGTAAGACACTCTATCTCAACTCTAACATACTGATGCCATTTTGGTCTTCATCAAGAATGAATGACAACAACCAACCAACCAAATGAGCACCAAAACATTGTAGCAGACTCTACCAGGACCTCTTCTCTTTTGGCATTTCATAGCCCTTACCTCTTCGGTACAGTTGGAGTATGGTGGTGTGATGGCAATCAAAGTAGGATCATTTGTTGTTTTTGTTTTAGTATAAAGTGCCTCTGATTGAATAAAGTGATTGAAGAAGATCTTCCCCATCCACTATGGGCCTGGGAAGATTTGTAGGAAGACTTATATCTTTTGTTAATGAGATGCTGTTTCTCAAGGGTTGTGATGCCCTCTGACTCTAAAACGTGTATAAAGACTCTAAGGTGAGGTTTTACTTTGGGGCTTACTGATTGGAAGTGTTTGGCCAGATGAGATTCTGGGAAGTCACTAAGGGCCCCCCCCACCCAACCCCCTTCCCATCCTCTCCTTTGAAAACCCAGATGTCGGTGCTTCCCTCTCTGGTAACTACGTGGGTATGTAATGGTCACACAATTGGATTTGTTTGTTGAACTATGATGTATGTATTGCTTATGTCAGACAGTTTGGAAGTGCTGTCTGTTGATTTAGATTTCTCTGTATTTTCTCTCAAGTTCAGGATGCTGACTTTTTCCCATGAACTAAGTGAATGATATATGTGCTTGATTAAAGGAGATTGTTAACCCCTCAAAAGTTGCCTTTTATTTTATGAATGCAGATCTAAGAACCTGTGATAGCAGGCCTCTGGGTGTATGCTGGGGTGCTTACTGTTACAGATGAACAGGTAGATAAAGTGCTGAGTATGATTTCAGGAAGACCTGAGTTCAAATGTGACATCTGTACTTAGTGGCTATGTGATCCTGGGAAACTCTCTTAACTTCCCTTGGCCCAATTCTTTTCATTTGTAAAAGGAAAGGATTAGGTCCAGTGGTCTCCAAGGTCCCTTCTAGCTCTCTATCTATAATGCCATGACCTCCAATCTGAGTCTTTGTTAAAAGAGGTTAAAGGAATCTCCCCAAGAACTGATGATCTCTGCTCCCAGTATATGTACATTTTAGCCATGGTCTTGTAGACACAATGTGCTCCATTTTGTCCTCTATTAGCCCAAGAGAATGACATGAGAAATGTTAAACCAGTAAGTGTGGTAGAGCTGTCTTTCTAATCCAGTGAATCTTATCACAATCTCCAACTCTCCTTGTGTGGTATGCTCTCCTATGTGCTAGCTGCTGTTTGAACATTCACCTATCTTTTAGTGTTCTCATTGGAATTGGGAGTAAAACAAAAATGAAATTAACAAGGCTGTTGCCAAATAACAACACCCGCACTGTCAGCTCTCACATAATTCAGATGTTTCACTTCAGATAATGAGTTAAGATTTAAAAAAAAAACCAGAGATCTCAACCACACAACCCACTGACTGCATGTGGACCATAAACTCCCAAGTGCATCCCCTACCACATTAAAATATAATTGGTAAATATTTAGATAAACAAATAAAAATACAATAAAATATAGATGATGTTAAAATCTTTTTCTAAGTCAATATGTAGCCCACAGGGATCCTTATGTATGAATTAGTGGCCCCTGCTTCTACCTGAGTTCTACAATATGTTTTTCCAAGTTAGGAAAATCAAAACAAATACCTGCTAGCAGAGCTATGATAGCCTCTTAAACCACAATGGGGGGAGAAAAACTGGGTTGTGGAGAGCTGACTTCAGTATCCCCAAAACCTTGGGGTAAGTCCTCCCTGTGCTCTGACACTCACTAGCTATGTGATTCAGGCCATATCACATATCCCTCTGCATCCCAAGCAGTTCTGTATAACTATATGTAGCAAGAACAGGTGCTGATCTGCTTTTGCAGAGGGAGTGTACTTATCTGGTATTCTCCATAAAAATTAAAACAATAAGTCTAAGGCCAAAATCACAAAAACAAAAAACCCACAATGGATTGATTTCAGCCTAAGAAAGCACTTTTTCACATGCTCTTCTTTTCCACTGTTTTGACAAAGATCCTGTTCAGAGATGAACTATTTGTTTTACATTTGGGCAAGTCCAGATACAGCTGTTTTTTATTGAAAATTCTCTGAAATTAGAAGCCTTGCACTTGTGGCTGGTTAAAATGTGGCTAGTAAAGGAAATTCATGAACTTCATTAACCTTCTTAACTCCCATGATTTTAATCTGCCCTCAACCACACATGCCCAGAGGGTTGGTCATACACTTCCTATTACTGTACCTTGTGGATACTTGAGATCCAGAATTGATAAAGGTGAAATCCTCCACTTTAATTTTAACTTCGTATCTTTCTACCTCTTCCAAACTGTCACTCTTCCTCAACCTATTCTTTTCCCTTGCCCTTTTTATTTATTCTGTCCTCCCAGGACAGCAAACATGTCCTGACTTCAGTCTCCTCTCTCTCAGTCCCTTAGTACCATTCAACAAGGCATTGTCCTTCATCCTCACATCATAGGATGAACAGTCTCTAGTGACCTTAGAGATCATTTTTTCCACTCCTGACTTTACTAGGAAGGAAACTTGAGCTCATAGAAGCCAAGTGACTTGATCAAAGTTATATAAAATACTAAGTGGCAGAATCATCAGTAACTCTAAATCCAGTGCTACTTTTTCTAAATTAGGTGCCCTAAACAGATGTCTCTGAACTATTCCTCAAGAGAACTGTGGTCAAGTAGAGGTACATAGTCTCCCTGCATCAAGGCAGCAGTTGGCTGGTTGGTTGTTGTCCTTCATTCTTGAAGAGAACCAAAATGTCATCATAATGTTGGAATCAAGGAATAGTGTGTCCACCTGTGACTGATCAGACTAATACAAGCTTGGAAGGTTCTACCACAGATCAGGCATGAATAGTTCATTTGAATGTTTAGAGTGGAGTGGTCTTCTAGCAGAAGGAATGTCAGGAGATTTTCTACTTCAATCCTCATTTTAGTGTCCAGGTCTTCCATCTTCTTGGTTCCCAGTCTCAGAAGAAATCTTCAGCCATACCAATGCTGACTACACCCCTTTTCTACTTCTTTCTATTTCCTCTACTTGCCTCTGTCTCTCTTCTTCATCTTCAACTTCTTTCACTCTGCTCGATTCTTTCTCATTGACTTTACCTTGCTCATATCTGCATATTCTTCAAAAAATTTTCCTTTGACTCTGACATTTCTTCAAACCTATCATCCTATATCTCTTCTGTTCCATATTAAACTTCTAGGGAAAATAGTGTAAATTTATCTCATTTTCCTCCTCAGTCACATACTCAGTATTCTAGTTCTGCTTCCATCTTTGTCACTCTATTGAAACTACTCTCTTCAAGTTTTCCAATGATCCTTTCTCTATCTGTATCTTCCTGAACTACCATGGTATTCTGCAACTATTGAATATCCTTGACATTTTTCTTGATGTCTATGAGTTTTCCTCCTGCCCATTTAAGTGTTATATGTCCCCCAAACTCCATTCATGGAATTCTTTTCTCTTTGATACTTGGTCAAAAATATATTTCTTTAACTTTCATGTCTGTGAAGATGCTCTCAAGTTTCATTACTTCATTCACTCTGTAAGTATTTTTTAGTTTTCTTTTATTTGCAGGACAGTGCTAGGCACATACAAACACAAAATTAATATATTCATTGTCCTCAGAGAACTTAGATTATCCATGCTACCTGCCCTGCCATCTCCCCTTGAATTGTACTTCCACACTTTCAACTGTCAAATAGACATCTCTACTTGAATATCCTGTCAACAAATCAAGCTCAACATCTCCGAAAATGAACTTACCATTTTTTCTCCGTAAATCTATATACCTTCTCAACTTCCTTATTTATATTGATGACATTAACATCTTTCCATTCACTCAGTCTTGAAACCTTAGACTTATATTTTACTCTTCACTGTCATTCTACTCTTATGTCTGATCAGTAGCAAAATTTGATCAATCCTATGTCCAGAATGCCTTTAGCATCAGCTGCCTCTAACTCCATTCATATTGCTCTAATAGCCATCAACGCTCTCTTGGAACTCTTGTAATTGATGTCCCTTCCAATGGTATCTACCCTCTTCCACTGAGCCTTAACAAAACTGCCCACCAAATCTTCCATCTTCATAAGATTCTGTTCTGACTATGTTGTTTCTCAGATGAAAAACCCTTGAAGGCTTCCTTCCTCCTGGGCCTGAAATTCAAAGCTGCCTGTCATTTGGCTTCAGCCTACTTCTTCAGTCTTTTTTTTATACCAGACTTCATTGCATGTCCCTTGTGTTCTAGCCAAACTGGTCTACAGTTAACCCTTCCACATCATGGAGTGTGGAGCCCACACAATCTGGAAAATCTGTATAAAAGGTTCTGGCTCTTTCTTTGTATCAGAGAAGTCTGATTTTTTTCTTTTGGGGGGGGTGTTAATAGTATCTTTTTGTAAAATTTGGGGTTAAGTATTTGGTCATAGGCTTTATGTCATCTGCTGTCTTTCACGTGTCATCTGGGGCTTCTGCAAATCTCCCCCCAAATTCCCATTTAATTTCTTATGCCTATCTGCTATTTATAGAAACTACAATGGGGAAAGTCTCAACGTGGAAGGAATACCTGTGCTAGCTGCTTACTTCTATTGCCCTTCACGTTTCAACATCTGTGCATTCATTAATAATAATAGCTAGCATTTACATAATAGTACTTTAAAGTTTGCAAAGCAGTTAAAAATATTACCTCCCTTGATGCTCATGACCACACTGGGAGGTGATATAATTATCCTTATTTTACAGATGAGGGAACTGAGGCAGACAGAAATTAAATGACTTGCCTAAGGTCATAGAAATAACATGTTTGAGGCTGCATTTGAACTTAGGTTTCTTTTCTGACTCCTGTCTGGTTCCACCACCATTGTACCACCTAGTTGCCTCTGCTTTCATGCATGCCTTGAATGCACTCTCATCTTCTTTCTGTAGGTTGAAATCTTTTTATTCCTTTAAGGTCTGTTCAATTGCTACTTCCTCCATGAAATATTCTCTAATTTTCCTAACTTCAAGAAATCCTTCTGTCCTCAAATTTACTTGGAGTTCTTTTTCTGATTTTTTTCCTTTAGCCATGTATCATTCTATCATGCTGATTGGCATACATGTTGTGTCAGAGAACCATAGGATCTCAGAGTTGGAACTGATCTCAGATTCCAACCAAACCAACTGTACTTTTTTTCAAATCATTAATGAAAATGTCAAACAGCATAGGCCATACATAAATCCCTTGGACATTATACTAAAAACATACTTCTAAGTTGACAGTAAATGATTTAAGGTCAACTATTTACTTCCATTGGTTTACTGTCAACTTAGAGGTAAAGAATTTCATTTGAACTCCTCTTTGAGTTCAGGAATTCAACCAGTTTCAAGTTGCCTAAGTCTACTATTGCCTATAATATATGTTGTTTTTTCTCTGCATGAATGGCAGGAAAAAATTTGGTAAACTGCTTTTATAAAGCGGCAGTAAACTATCTCTAATTCATTTCCCTGATTGATCAGTCTAACAATTCTGTAAAAAGCAGAAAAAAAAATAAAAGGATTTATGGTTGGTCTGGCATGACCTATTCTCAACAAACCTAAACTTGCTCTTTGTGACCACACCTTTTTTCTAGATCTTCACGAAAAACATTTTAGAATTTTTCAGGAATCCAAATTAAGTTCACCTGTCTATCTTTAGTCACTATATTATATTCACTTTCTTTTTTGTGTATTGCTTATTGCAATCTTTTATGAGTTAAATAATTGATATATATTTTGAGTATAACGTTTCCTTGAGAAACAATCTCTAGTTTTGAAGTGATAATTGTCTAAAGGTTCAAGTCAAGATCCAACATGGCATAATTCAAAAGTTCTCATTTCACCATAAAATCATCATCCATCAAGAATAAGAGTCAAAAATGATTTTGTTTTTGTTTCTTGTTTGCCTAATTTTGGAAATTACATTTTCTTAATTTGTGTGTTTATTTTTATCTATGGCAGATGCATTTTCTTTCCTATGAAATAACTTCTTAATTCAAAAGTCTGGTGTTTAAATTTCATTTTGATAATGAGATGACTCACAAGATGAGGGAAACTGATGCATTTTGAATTTTTAAATATTCAGTGTTTTCCAAAGCAGCATACCATAGCAGTCTGTTTTTCTTTTCTTATACACATGTAGCTCATTATGGATTCATTAAGGAGACTTTTAAAATTGAATTTGTTTTTGAATCCATTGTTTATTTTTCTGCAGTTGATGATTTATCACTTAAGCTACAGTAGCATTAGCTACAAGGTACATAAAATCTGTGTTATGATTCAGACTTACCCACATTTCTTGCATATTTTGGTTTGAAGGTCACCTAGTTATGGACCATCTAACTTGCTTGGAGGCTTCCTGGCTGGTGTTCCAGAAGGAAAAATCCTTGTAAAGGCAGATGTTTGTAATTCAAACAAAGATTCAAGCTCAGAGATTTATAGAGAATTAGGGGTTCATATGATTTCTACCTAGAAGAGAGCTTAAATGCTGTAACAATTCAATTCAACTTTAGGCAGTGTCAAACAAATAAATGGGAATAAAAAGGCCAAAAGGAACCAGCCCCTGTTTTCAAGGAGATTACATGCTTCTGGGGTGATAGGCAAGCAGGTCATACAGTGGATAGAGTCAGGAAGATCTGAGTCCAAATCCGACTTCAGACCCTTACTGTGTGACCTTGTGCATGTCATTTAACTTTGGTCTCAGTTTCTTCATATATAAAATGGGGATAATAGAAACACCTACTTCCCAACATTGTTGTAAGAGTCAAATGAGATAACATTTGTAAAATGTCTTTGAAAACCTTAAAGCACTATATAAATGTAAATAAATACCAATGAGCATAGGACAAAGAAAACTGAAGAAGGAAATGAGGAGGGCAGAGGGGGAGTAGAGTGTAGCTTCACAAAAGAGATCACATCTTAGCTAATGCTTCAAGCATTATGAGAGACCATGCCATTTGTATGGCTGAAATGAAAATCTTTATCATAATACAGAGAAAATATGCCCAAGAAGTAAACTTTTCTGTAGTCATAGATCTGTAAAAAGGGAATTACAACAGCACCTACTCCACACGGTTGTTGTGAGGGTCAAATGAGATAGCATATATAAAGTACTTTGCATATTTTAAAACTTTATATTAATGCTAGTTACTATTATTGGCTGTTATTACATAGAGTTACTCCCTTCTATTTTCAGATTTCTACGTTTCAAAATGGCAAGAGCTCATACTTATAAAAAGGTTCCCATTGATTCATTATGGTTTATGTAAAAATGGCAGAAATGATCTTTTATATTTTTTCAGATAGCCCATTCTTATTTGGTTTCATGACAATGCCCTCCATAAATGATTTTACATGAAACTGCAATTCTACTATACACAACTTGCTACTCCTTCCAAATAGACTGGAAAATTGTCATGTGAATTTCTTCTTTTTCTTTCCCTGCCCTAGAGAAATTATTCTATGCATACTTCTATTTATCAGTTCTTTTTCTGAATGCATATAGCATCTTCATATATCCTTTATAGTTAATTTGAGTATTTACAATAGACAAAATAGCTTATTCTCATTCTTAAAACAATATTGCTGCTACTGTACACAATATCCTTGAAATTTATTTCCTAGTTTTTCCTGAAAATGCCCATAGCCTTCTTAAAAGAGATGCCTTTTTTTAGTTTAAATGATTTAAATGACTCGTGCAGAAAATTTTGAGGTACCTAAAGAGATTTGTCCAAGCATGTCGCAGAACCAATATTAAGAATCATTCCACCAAATGACACAACTTTTCTATGGTGTAACTTCTTTTACTTTAAAATGAAGCTACCATCAGACTGATATCCTGAAATAATTTTTCAAAGCCTAGAAGAGGGGTTCTTAGCTTGTTGTCTATAGGCCCCTAAGGAGTTTTTGGATAGGTTTCATTGGGTCTGTAAACTTCAATGGAAACAACATATCTTCATTTTCATTAGCCTCTAACTGAATTTTAGCATTCCCTTCAATTATTTAAAAACCTTATTCTTAGAGACATTCTGAGAAGGGATCCATAGGTATCACCAAACT
>CM053769.1:626928108-626945923 GCA_028658325.1 Potorous gilbertii | reverse complement strand
GAGGGGTTCTTAGCTTGTTGTCTATAGGCCCCTAAGGAGTTTTTGGATAGGTTTCATTGGGTCTGTAAACTTCAATGGAAACAACATATCTTCATTTTCATTAGCCTCTAACTGAATTTTAGCATTCCCTTCAATTATTTAAAAACCTTATTCTTAGAGATATTCTGAGAAGGGATCCATAAGTATCACCAAACTGCCAGAAGGGTCCAGCCCAGATGAATAAAATTCAAAGTGTTCAAAGCAAGGATTAGAAGGTTCTCATGTATCAATATTCTAGAGAAACTCATCTCAGAAGGGGAGAACCATCCAAGAATGAAATAAAAATATGAAAAAGGAAAGCTCTGAGGAAAAAGAAAAGAAGCTGCCTGAGGGTATCAATGTAGATGCACAGGGAATTCACCAATCACCTTAGATTTTAAAAAAAATACATGAGTATATTCCACATAAGGTGGAAGTGATGGAAAATAACATGTAAATACGAAAGCACAGGAGAGTCCTGAAATACGTTTTAGGAGTTCTAACAGCTCTGAATGAGCTGAGTCTAGCGAGGAAAAACCAGGGTTAGCCAAAAGGGATTTCTAAGCTCTAATAGGAGAGAGGGATCAAAAAGGATGAGGTAATTGCTTGGTGGGATTATGAGGAGAGAGAGAAGACAAAACTAAGCAATTTTTACTTTGTTTCTGTTTTCTCTACCAAAGGATAATGACCCAGGGACTAGGAAAGAAAGACTCAAAAAGGGATTTGATGCCTAAGAAAGGTAAAGTAATAGTAAGGGATTAGGTAGTTGCTCTTGATGAATTCAAGTCACCTGGTTCCTATCACTGGTAAAATTCTCCAATTAATTGTTACAGATATGATTCTAGGAGAGAAAGAAGAGATTACCAATAGCCAGTGGGACTTTATCAAGATGTTATCATGCTAGTTTAACCTTATTCCCTGTTATGATGGAATTAGTCAAATCCTCTTCTGGGAGGCACAGTGGATAGAGCTTGATGTCAGGAAGACCCATCTTTCTGAATACACATTTGACCTCAGACACTTACTAGCTGTGTGACCCTGGGCAAGTCACCTAACCTTGCTTGCCTCAGTTTCCTCATCTGTCAAATGAGTTGGAGAAGGAAACAGAAAACCACTTCAGTATCTTTGCCAAGGAAATCCCAAATGGAGTCATGAAGATGAACATGATTGAAATGGCTGACCAATAGCAACCCTCTTTCTAACTTCCCTATTTCTACAAGCACCCAGGCTCCAAACACCTACCTATGCAATTTCAGAGTGATCATTTATTTGTATTTCTTCTTTATCTACATCCATTGAGTTGCATTATCTTGTAAATTCTGCTTCTGTAGGATCTTCTTCTCTACTCACACAGCTAGCACCTTAACCTGAGTCCTCATCACCTAGCCTATTGCAATAGCCTAATCTTGCCTCAAGTATATTCCCCCATCATTCACACAGATGCCAAAGTTGCTTCTTAGAGCTCAGGTCAGATCATATAACTCCTCTATTCATTGAGCTACAGTGGCTTCCTCTGGCATCTAGAATTAAAGATCTCTGTTTGACCTTTTACAATCTAGTGCAAATCTATCTTTCTAGTCTTATTATCTATTGGGCTTTTTCATTCACTTTGTGGTCTAGCTAAGCTGACTTTTTTGGCTGGTCCTAATGCAAAATGTTCCTTCTCCCTTCTCCATATCTTTCCATAGCTATCTCATTTGGCTAAATGCACTCCTTTTATATTTCTGCCTTTTGGATTCACTGGTTTCCTTCAAGCTTTGGCCCAATTGTCAGAAAACCTTTCCTGCTCCTTCTTCTACCAGTGATTGTCTTCTGAAATTACCTTGATTTGATATTGTCTCTATTTTGAATATACTTGTACATATTGTCTTTCCTGAAAAGGAGTAAACTCCTTGAAGGCAGGAAGTACTCCATTTCTGTCTTTGTAGCCTCAGGGCCTAGCACAGTGCCTGAAACATATAAGGTACTTAATATTCTTGTTGATTGAATGATCAGTCTGAAGGAACATTATGTGAAAAAAGAATTAGACTTGTCTTACTTGACCCACAGAAGCCTGAATTGGAAGTAACAGGAGGAAAATGAAAACAGGAAATTTAAATTTGAGGTAACTCAACAGTTAAAACATCTCAAAGAGAAAAGGACTTTTTGAGAGACAGTGGGTTGTTCCTCATTAAAGATCCTTAAACACAGCCGGTACTTGTTTTATCACACGGGATTCTTGTTTCTGTCCAGGTTAGACTATATGATCTTTCAGATCCAAGTCTTTCAACTTAGAGATTCTGATGATCTTCTTTTCCTAAACCTTAAATGCCCCCTAAAAGCCCTAAACCTGCATTTGACCATGGCTTCCATTCAAGCTATGTTCTATCTGTCTCCTCTCTATTGTCAAATTCCGTAGAGTAGCCTACTTCCTCATGACCCTTTTCTCAACATTTCGTAATCTGGCATATAATCTAACCACTATTTTGAACTACTCTCTTAAAGTTTAGCATTTATGTTTCCTACCTACTTAAATCTAATGACTATTCTTCAATCCTCATGTCTTTCTGCAGCTTTGTACACTTGGTGACCACTATCTCGCCCTTTGAAGGAGGGAAACAGCTCTCTCTTAGTTCACCTCCTACCTATTGGACAACATTTTCTCAGTCTCCTTTGCTGTATCATTCATCCCTATCCTGTTATGGGTATTTCCCAAGATTTTGTCCTGGACCCTCTCTTCTCTCCAGCATGGCATTTAAAGTCATCCACAATCTGGTTTTAACCTACCTTTACATTCTTATTTCATTTGTATTATTCCACTTTACAACAATTGCTAAAATGAATTATTTTCCATTTTGACCTGTTTTTCAATCAACCAGCATAGCCCTTGACCCATTCATTCACTTAACCATTCATGTAACAAAGGGTTGTTAAATACTAAGCATGTGCCCAGTACTGACCTAGGAAATATATAGTACTTGCCCTCACTTTTGTGGAATTTAGCATCTAATTCCTAATTTCAGAAAATAATTCAGACAAGATACTCAGCAAAATGATCAGAATGAGCAAATCTACTGGTTCTCTCTGGTTTATGTAGTTCTTCCCAGATTGTAAGAGCTTTATGGATGGAGTTTCTAGGTGCCTATGTTATCTCAGAAGCAAACTGTGTCTCTCCCCGTCCCTGCCCCCTCAGTCCCACCCTAGCATGAACTTGTTCTCCTGGCTCTGAAAAAGGAGCTGGCCAGGGTCAATTTACCTGGTAATGCCCTAGGGAAAGATTAGGGAAGGAAGGGACAAGAAGGCACCCGGAGAGGTGGCCATAAAGCCAGTGATCTCGGCTCACACACTCCTAGGGCAAAGAATTCAAGAGGAAGAGATGATGTAATGTCTTGTGCCTGAGAATTACTAGAGACATTAAAGTGGGGGGCAGGGAAGTCAAACGTTCATACATGTACTAGTTGGACTAAATAACTCCAAAGGTCTTTTCCAATTCTAAACTTTGATGTTTCTCCAAAAGTTATATCACTAGTATACAAAGTACCCACATCATTCAACTATTTGCCGACTTCATATTTTCTTTTTCTTTTCTTTCTTTTTCTTGTATAAAGTATGCACACTTAACGCTTGTTAAAGCTTTCTTACTCATAGTCTATTACTACTCAGGTGTGCGGTATTGTTCATTAAATTAGGTAATACATTTTCCTCCAAAGAACCATATGCTCTTTGAATTTGGAAAAGTTTACCAAGTTTATAGGGGAAAACCCTGAATCATACCAATATGGAAACTCAGAAAATTTTAGGTAATGAGGTATTTACTGCAGAGAAATTTAAATATCACACTTTCAGACCTGAAATTTTTACTGTTTTATGTTTATTCAAATGTTTAAAGAAGCAGTTTGGAGAAGGGGGACAGAGAGCCAGCCAGCAGTTCAAAGTGATCTGGGTCCAAATCCTGTTTCTGAAGCATTCTTTCTATGTGGTCATAAGGCAAGTAGTTTAAACTACTCTTTCATTCAAGTACCTCTTGAAGACTAGAAATTGCTTGTAAGTAGCAGTGAAGGGGGAAAGACAATTTCTAAGGGAGAAATTCTCTAGACATTACCAGCTTTTTTTTTTTAAAGTTTAAAATAGTGAAATGAGGAAGTGGAAGAAAACAAAGGTCACAAAGAGCCTTGCTTAGATTATTTAAGCCAATTAGGTTAGGTGCTGTGTTATCTCAGGATTAACAACAATGTCATCATGGCCTTTCTTGGAAATCTTCATCATTGTTTGCTGTAGTTTCTCAGTCATATTCTGTTTTCTCCATTTTTTTTCCTAAATGCTTTTGCTCCCATGCATGGTCCTTCTCTCTCCCACACCCTCTCTGCTAAATCAGCAGTTTGGATCTTTATTTGTTTAGTTCATATGATTCAGGGATTTCATTTGTAAACTTGGTAAACTTTTCCATATTTACAGTTATATTATTGTTAGTGGGTTTGGAACATTTTTTTTTCCATTTATAGAAACTTTGTTGACTCTTGGAATTGTTAGCTATTCAGTTATTGCTATAAAAATGTGGACTGTTTTAGTGTTTAATGAGACTTAGTAAAAAAATAATTCCAGAGAAATACGCAGAATCTTTTTTTGTCAATTGGGTTAAATAAAATAATTATTTGCCCTTTTCTTAGCAAGCCAACATTCAGTGTCCTTAATGTAATAAAATAGGCAGACTTTAACATTTTATTTCTTTTAATTTTCACTAAACTTATCTCTGAAGAGTCTGGATGGATTTAATTCCTTAAGACCATCTGTTGCTATTGTATTTTAGACTTTTCCATACTTAGTTGCATAGCCCCATCTTGTTAACTCTGCTAGATTCAATATATTCAAGTTATGTTACTAATTTGCTTTGTTTTTGTAAATAAAGCATTCAACTAGGAAATATTGAAGACTCAAAAAGCTGTAGGGGATAAGGCATTACTTTCCTACTACCACTCTAATGTGCCTATAGGTACAGCAATGTCGGCATCATATAGTTACTCCCCTTTTTCTCTTTGTGGTAGTTATTACAACTTTATTACCATCTCATCAGATATGATGCTCTGGAAGTATCAGTTGTGATGTAGAGGGTGCTTCTGGGAATATCACTAGGCAGTATGGACTATATTGACTTCTCCTTGGTCCTCTTTGACAATGGTGCTGAACAAAGAAATGGTTAGCTTTGCAGAAGATTTCAAAGGTTGAGATGACAAGAGAAAATCTCAGGTTTCTTTGTGCGCTAAAGATAGCAAGAGCATGTGAGGAAGATATATAGGATGCAGAGAAGTTTGTTAACAGTAGAACAGACAAAGAGGGAGGTAACAGGGCAAAGAGGCTTTTGCCTTGGCATATGGCAGACAGCAGATGGCAGATGGCCACTCTAAACTGCAGCACCTGGGGCTCAGGAAATAGGAATAGCCATAGGGCAGAGGGAGCATGAAGTATATAGGACCATGTTGATTATACTGGCCCCAAGATCCTAATCAGAGTGCTGATGTGATGTGCCTCTGCAGATGGCATCTCCCAGTGGGGAAGAGAGATTGCAGTGGGGAAGAGAGGGCCTATGGAGCAACATGATTGAATAGACTTTCCTCAAATCTTCTCGATCTCCACATTAAATCTGAACTTCCTTCACCACTGCAAAATAAGAAATAGAAACGACTCAGTTTCACATGGCTTAAGTCAATCATCATCTGATTGTCTGTTTCTGCATTGCTGTTGCTGCATTCTTTTAATGTTCACTTTTTTGCATCTGTTGCTGTTTCAGGGCTGCTTCTTTTTGATTGATGCCTGCATTCTGTGGTTTTCATTTCAGTTTCATCCTTGCCCTCTGGTTCTTTATGTTTTGGTATCCTCTACTCCTGCTCTCTGGTTCTGCTTTCTCCTCTTTGTAAACCAATCCAGGTTTATGATTATAGACCATAGCTTTTCTGTTTGTCACCTCCACCTTTAGCACATGCTAGCACCTGTACTGCCTTTGAATTTTACAACAGCATTTTACTTACAGGGCTAAGAATTCATTAGCTCCTGGTGTATCAATCAAGTCCCATGACTGTGATAACATTGTATGTCCCTCCTGGTACTATTTTCCCTAGTCACCCAGAATGCTCTCCATCGCGTGCTATAAGATGAGCATATGGATGGATATAAGGCATGGGGTCAATTTTGCCTCCAGCGACTGCTTTACTATAGTGAAGTATCAAAAATTTGAGTGACATAGTTCTGGGTAATTAATCATTTTGTAAATCATGCTCACAAGTAATTAATAAAAGGGATTAGTGACACTGTTGAATGCCAAAGACCCCTTATGGAAGCCACTCAACACTTATATGCCCTTAGAAGAATAGGTGTTCCTGAGTGTGGTAATTAACTCTGATTGACTAACAAGTAATAATAGAATGAATATTATAATGAGAGGTGGGCTTATTCTAATGAGGGACTGGTGGACAGGATTGGTCACTCAGTTATTAGTCAAAAAACATGTCTTTCCAAACTACCCCCAACCTAGAGCAATTTAGATGAAAGGGGATCCACCTCTGCTCAGACCTGACTGAGTGGAACACTATGGACTGGAAATCACCTTAGGTTAATTTCTTATTAAGGTTCTCTAATTGAGAATTCCAGTATTTCAAGATTCCAATCTTGAATTCCAAGATTTCATCTCATCAACCATCCTGCCCTTCAGAGAGCCAAGCCTTAATCTCATCTCCAAATGAGGAAGGGAAAAGATTCTGGATCTCTCCAATATTTGGTTATTTAATAATCTTTTCTCTCACTATCAAGACATTTCTTGTTTAAAACACCACAGGTTATTTCACAGAGCCTTGGAATAGATACATAGACACACTCCCTATGGATATTTTGGTTTCCTTTGAATGACTCAATCAACAATTATTTATTCAGCATCTACCATGCACTTTCTAGGTGCTAGGGATATAAAGGCAAAAGGGAAACAGTTCCTGCCCTCAAGGACCCTACATTTCAATGGGGAAGACATAATGCATATTTATAATTATAGGCAAAAAAAAATCAGAAAAGAAATAAAAGGGAAGAATAAGGATAGACATATAAGGATAGGGGAAGATATATCTGGAAGGGAAGGTATTATTAGCAGCTAGAGGGACAAGAATAAAAACTTCATACAGAAGGGGGACATTTAAGCTGATTCTTAAAGTAAACTAGAGATTTTAAGAGGCAGAGGAGAGAATGCATTCCAGCTATTGGGGAGAGCCAATGCCAAAGCACAGGGATGGGAAATGGAGTGTCCTGGGCAAGGAAGAAGAAGGAGACCAGCATGGCTGGATGGTAGAGTTCATGGAAGGAAGTAACATAGCATAGGACTGGAAGGTAATATGGATCCAGGTTGCCCAAATAAGGGCAAGAATTGTTACTAAATGGAAAAAGTCAGGTGAATTCAATTCTTATCATGACTGTCATGAAGTAAGTGATTATGTGACCTTGAGTAAGTCACTTCCCTTCCTCTGTGTCTTTTTCCTTTACCCTAAATTGGGGGATTTGGATGAGATTATCTTTAATGTCTTCTCCATATTTAAAAGTCTAGAAATCTACTTTTTCCTGAAGAAATTTTATCAAAACACCCATGTCAAAACTCATTTCTAAGATGTAAATAGTATTTGAAGGAAGAGGTATAGGAAAAAGAATGAAAGCAATTAAATTAACAAAAATGTTAATTGGCCGCAAAGAATAATAGATTTTTTCAAATAACTACATATTACAAAAACATATTCTATGCATGTTGTCTTCTGAATTAAAGTGGTGGATAAAAGTGTTGGTCATAATCTAGAAATTGTCACACCTTTGATGCTTTTTTTTCTCCATAATTATAAAGATGATAAGCAGGTACAGTCTTCACATTCAAGAAGTTAAATTCTCTATGGGCATAAGGAAGTATTAATTCTTTATTGCAGCCATTACTTGGGGGTGACTAGTGTATTGAATTGTACTCCTATGTTCTTAAAGAATTAATTGTTCTCCCTAACTCCCAAACTTATTATCTGAGTGTGATTAGTTACTGGGGAGAATTTAGCTAATTAGGAATTCAAAGCCCCAGCAAAAGAGGAAAGAAAATGTATAATAAACATATTTTCTTTGATCTTCTCTAGTCTATTTTATTGCTGAACAAACATGTGAAAATTAAGTCATTTATTATTCAGAATTCTGGCATGTGTCAGATCCAGTTCTCGTGGGGAAAAATAACAAACTTATGAAAATATAGTAAGAATTATTATGGAAAATGTTTAAAATTACTCAGTGATTAAAAACTTCCAGCAGGCAATGAGAAATTAATTCTCTTCTGGCATACGTACACTGGATCTCAATTTATTTATTAATAAAATTTTAATTATCTGGTTTTCCATGCAATAATTTTTTCCAGATTAGTAGGAATGCTTATTTAAAAGGACAAGATGCTATGATATTTAGATTCCAGCAGAAGAAGTAATTTCACTTTAGAATCCCTCTTTTGGCACCAACAATAAATATAAATAAAAATAGCTATAACTTTACCACTTTGTAGCAACTAATTAAAATTTAAGCACGAGTTTCTAATTTGGTATTTCCAAAACAAAATGCAGAAATATCTGTCTATCTAATCTGTCTCTAATCTGTCTGTCTCTTGGTCGTTGGGGGAGTTTGTTTCATACCTTCCTTCTACTCCCTCAGTATGTGTAGTAACGGAACGATAGAGTGTTAAAGTATAAAACAAGTACAAAGATGCATTAACCCTTCATGATGTGTGAAGAGGTGTCCTTGATGGAATTAATAAGGGCTAATGAAAGAATGCTAATGAAAATTAGCCACAATGGCTCTTGAAAGCAAACTTGACAGGGAAATAACTTACCCAAGGTCACACAGCACTTAATGGCAGAGCCTTGCTAAGAATTGAATTTACCTGATTTTGACCTAAGAGCTGTCAAGGTCCAATAGAGACAGGAAATAGTCTTATGGGGGGAGATTACTGTACCTCTACTACAACAAAGAGATGGGAGGAAATTTCTCTCTTATCCTCAATCCTTGTTTTGCATTGGAGTTATGCACCCAGCAGAAGACATCCATCAGGGAAAGAAGTAGAAATAGATAGATAGAGACAGAGAAAGACTGACAAAAACACAGACCACAGAGACCAGGCCAGACAGAGATAGAAAATCACAGACAGATCTGGTATTTGAGAAATAAACTATAGAGAAGAGTTCCAGGGAATCCAGTTAATAAAATCACCAAGCAGAAATAATGTACTCAGTAGGGCACAACATGAGGAAACAATGACAAAAGGAAAGACATAGTTCCCAGTTCATCTTGGAGGTAACAGCAAGCCTGTTCCACCAGAAATTCTCCACAAATGAAGCAGAATACATGGCAAGGAAGATAGATAAATTCCCCCCAAAAAACTTACCCAAGGTCACACAGGACTTAATGGCAGAGCCTTGTTAAGAATTGAATTCACCTGACTTTGACTTGACTTTGAACAGCACCCTGTTCTGCCAGAAATTCTCCACAAGTGAAGCATAACACCTGAGAAGGAAGGCAAATAAGTTCCCCCAAAAGAAGCCCATCATCTCACAGCATTTCTGGACTATAATGTAGGAATGATCCACATTGTTTAGGAAGTGAACAATCCTGGTTTCAAGGTGAATAAGACAGAAGAGGTAGAGATGCTGTCCACTGCAAAGACCCCTCCCTCCTTTTGCTTTCAGTCATCATTGTAGGCTACTTACAACTTTTCTGAGGCCTCTGCACATTCAAAACTATCTTTGTTGATCACATCAGTGATAAGGATAAGAAGCAATTCTAAAATAACTGGTACAAATCCTAGATGGAGACCTTCACAAAGTATTGCAATAAGTGCAGTGATAGTTAAAAAACAATAAAATCCCAAACAGCTGGACAAAGACTTCAACAACATGAATAGGCTCTGCTAGCTTGTCTGAGTCATTAACCATCCCCAGATGCCCTTGCTTCCTCTGAGGCAGAAGAATCGTACCTGATGGAGGTGAATGGCAGGTGTATGGTGGATAAACTGGCCTGGGAGAGGTTGTAGCTGCTGTGTCAGGGCAGGATGAGATGATTGATATCATTGGTATGAACAAGGGCAAAGGTTACAAAGATGTTACCAGTTACTGACACACAAAAAAACTACCCTACAAAACCCAGCAATGGCTGCATAAAATGAACTTTAGCAGGGATTGGCATCTTGCCTGCGTGGTAATCTCTATCACTCTGACTGGTTATAACAACTACTACCACTCTACAAAAAGCAACCAAAACAAAAGCAAGCCTGGCCTCAGCTATCAGATCAAGGATAGTAGCATAAACTAATAAAAAAATAAAACATGAAAGCAATGCATCCTCTGATTATGGACTGTCTGGGAAAAATCACTTAGCAAAGTGTCCAATGACTTTAGCATTCCTAAAACTTTGTTGCTGGATCCAAGAAGCATGTCCGTATCCTGTAAAAGTTCACATTTGTACAGATGAACTATTATACCCTGGAGAAGATTGACTTGAAGTTTATTGACAAGATCTTCAAATTTGCTCAGTGACTGCTTCCTAACTACACAGAAGATAGGTGGTGCAACAAATAGAGCACTGGTCCTGGAATCAGGAGGACCTGAATTCAAATCCAGCCTCAGAAACCTGATGCTTACTAACTGTGTGACCGTTGGCAATTGACTTAATCCTAAATGCCTTGCCTTCCCCTCTCCAAAAAAAAGAGATGATACTTAATATTCATAAGCCAATTGGGAGCTGGTAGACTCTTAATAAAACTGAAATAATTTTCAAAAGAAAAGATAAAAAGAGAAATGAAATAGCAGCTTTGTGTCACTGGCACTGTAAAATGCACTAACATCATATGTTCCCTGTGTATATTCTTAACTATTGATGCATTCTACATTTGTACCTATTCTCCTTACTGATATTGTGTATGTTTTTTAATAAAGTAAGCTCTAGGATTATGAGGGAATGTTTTGTACTTACTGTTCTTACCATACCCTCTTAGCAAATGCCTTTTTTTTCACCTGATTGTGTCTATTGGCTGCTTGTTAAAAGTAAGTGTACATTTGAGGGCTCACTTTAGAAGTGTAGACAAAGACGGTACTTAGAAACCTCAGGATCAACCCCTATGTGACCCAACCTATTACTATGACTTGGGGATAGTAGCTAACAGGAGGAACTTCATATTTATTAATGGATTTCTATATTTATTTATTTATATTAAATTGAACTTTATTTTCCCCCAATCTCATGTGAAGACAATTTTTCATATTCATTTTTTTAAAATTTAGTTTCAGATTTACTCTCTCCCTCCTTCATATCCCTCTCCCTGAGACGGGAAATGATTTGATGATTTTGTATGTGTTCACTAAATTGAACTTTTAAAGAAAGATGTGGTAGGACTGACATCTACCAGTATTTCCTTACTGCATAGGTTAGGACCCTCCCTCCTTTCCTGCTAAATGAATTATTTTTCCTTAAAAGAAGACCAAGCAGTCCCAGGACCTGATTAGCCTCTGTTTCCCTGACTTAACTTCTTACCCTAAGGACATAAAAACTCCCATTCATGGGGGCAGGAACTCTGACTAGATGGATTTCTGAAGACCATGGGGAGTCATCATTAAAAAAAATCCACTACATCCTATTTTCTTCTTTATTCTACTTAGTCAGGGGTCTGCTCTCAATAGATTAATTCACAATATGCTAGTGACTGCTTGGTAGACTATTGACTGAGGATTACAACGTAGGGGAGTTGTCATAAAAAGATGTCCTACAGGCTCTGGTATGAGTAGTGATTTTCCAGTGGACGGAGTCCTAGATTTGGAGTCAGGAGGAGACAATAGCTCTATGACTGTGGACAAGTCACTGACCACTTCAGGCTTCCGTCTCATGGGAATAACAGCATGTACCTCATAGCGTTGTTGTGAAGATGAAAGGAGACGATGTTTGTGAAGTGCTTTGTAAATAATATCACACTATAGAAATACTGGTTGTTATTATAATGAATGTATAGATATACAAATGTGAAGAATGATAAAAGTGAGTGGCCAAAAGGGTTGTTGTGAGGATTAATTTTTACTATGTTGGTAAAACACTTTGAATATTTCAGTGCTCTATAAATACTAGTTACGAAGATGGTGATGATGCAGCTGAATGTATTGCGCAACTCTGCATAACCAGGGACATTCTTCCATGAAATATGGTACTACCCAACCTGGGACAGTTAAAATAAGGTTAATCTCAAGGCAACACTTAGATTTATTAAAAAGATACATACACACATCTCACTTGGGAACACTAACAATGTCCACAGCTAGATAGGCTAATTGTTTGACTTTCTCTGAGGTTTTAGACTCATTATGGAAACACTATTCTTTTCAAATTCATCAAATATATAATTTATTTCTCACGCTAAAGATTCAATGCAAATATCTATTTGAAAAAAATAATTTGGGGCGATAATCCATTTTAACCTTCAGAGATTAAATTATGTATTTTTGAATTATTTTTGACCCCTTTGCTTTTTTTTTCTTTCTGCCTTCTGGTTTTACCATTTGCCCATGTCACTATTTTTTTTTACTCTTTGCCAAAGGGAAAAGAAAGGCAGGGTGAAGAGAAACCTCAGTTCAGTCGGTGTATCTTGCGCTTTATTGACGTTCCTACAAAGAACATTGGTTAAGTGTGTAAAACCAGTGTTTGACATGATCCAGACCTCAGTGTATAATGTCATTGATCTGGATTTGAGGAATTTTCACATCTTTTCTGTGGGATGAAGAAGAGTTATATTATCAGATTTCCATTAACTAAGGTATTTCTGTCCTCCTTTGTCATAGATAATCAAGACAAAGTTCCTTTGGTGATTTATACAAATTTAAATGTTACACCATCAAAACGATATGCTTGAAGAATGTCGAATGATTACTTTTAACTCATATAGTGCAATTGTCTCTTTACATTACTTTGTAATGTTTAAAAAGAAATGTGTTTCCATTATCATTTCTGAAAAAACTGGGCACTTTGACTCTTGGTTTATTTTTTTAATTAATTTTTTTGTTACATTGTTATTTTGTTACAACTCCCTCTCTCCCTCCTTCCCTACCCATTTTACACACACACACACACACACACACACACACACACACACACACACTCGTAAACCATACGATGCATACTTCTTTTCATCAGTTCTTTTTCTGGAGATGGATACCATCTTCTTTCATAGATACTTTGTTGTTGATTTGAGTACATCTAGTACTCTGAGTATTATATATTATATAATGTATATATAATATAATATATATAGCTGTTTACAGTAATTCTTTGACCAATATTGCTATTACTATATGTAATGTTTTCTTGGTTCTGCTCATTTCATCCTTTATTATTTCATGCAAATCTTTCCATATTTATCTAAAATTAACCTGCTCATTATTTCTTACAGCACAGTAGTATTCCATCACAAACTCTTGATTTCAACTAAAGCAGAGATCCTCTAAACTGCATTGTGTGCAACCCTGCTGTTCTGTGCATGGGGAGTATTAGTTCCATGAGAAAACATAAATACTGGTCACATTTTTCTCTCTAAAATAGAAAATATAAATTTATGTGACAAAAATGTTTAGTACATGGGCAACTTTTGTAGTACAAAACTAGGCTTCAGAATTTCCTCTTTTTGTCACAAATTTTCCCCAATTCCTCTTGATCTCAGTGGAAATTTCTACATTTGTTGGGCCATTTTCAGTGGTTTTCAGTCACTAATTTGACTTCTCTGGACAATTAATTTTGGAAAGAATGGTCAAGTTTTAATTGGGATAAGGGGTACTTCTTTACCTTCCTTTAAGGGAGCAAAAGATTAAAGTGTTTTCTTCTCCTGCCTTCCCAAATCAGTCTGTAAAGGCAAGACAGCAGAGAGCAGATCATGTGCAATACTGAGATTGGGCTTGATGTCAACCCAGGCTTTACTCTGTCTCTTATATCAGAGAGAGAAAAGTTTTCTACAATATGCCTGCATCTTACTTCCCATTTTCTCTATCCATTCATTCTTGAATTTTATCTCTTTACCCACATATTCAAATCTCTAAAGAAAATTTTATGGTTCCAAAATTATTTCCTTTGTGTTTTTCTTATGAATTTTCTCGAGGACAGTTTGAATTGCAGAGCCATTATAAAAAATACAATTAAAAGTAAAACAAAGCAAAACAAAACTCCAAAATGTTCCACTCTACATAGTGATTGCAAGCGGATCAGCTCCACATTGATATATAAAAGCCTTTGGGAGACCTGCTATAATAAACAGAAAAACAATAATTTATAATTAGCATAGTTACAGTCTGTAAATGGTGATTCTAAAACACTCTAAATGCACTTAAGTAGGTTGAATCAGCTCCATATCTTGTTTATACAACTAATTTGCTTCCTAAACTCTTTCTCCATACATAAAACAAAAGTAAACTTTAGCCCAAATCACAAATTCTGAATTCACAAGGTCTAAATAAATGAGGTTGTTACTTAGAACTTATATACTTCAGAAACCACAAATCAAGTAGAGGGCAGTCACAAGGCATGATTAATATTTAGCTATACTCATATTTCAAAATATTTTTATAGCAGAAAGTGTGGATATATGTTGCTATTGAATATGTGTTTTCTTAAGTAATTAAACTGTTATTTTAAAACATGGCAGTCTTTATGTTTATAAATCACTTATTTAATGTGCTCAAGTGCCATGATTTGGGATTCAGTTAAAAGAAGTAAGAGAAATGTGGTTAATGAAGTTTGCACAGGTTAGTTTTCTTAGAACTTTCATGATTCTTTGTATTATCCAAACTTTGAAGATTTTTCATTCTAAATTCTGTTTACTTTCAGCAAAACATGACTTTTCTGCTTCAAAGTAAACAGGCTATAAAAAGGCTCATAAGTCATCTTGGGCCTCAGAAAGCTCTTACCAAACAGAATCTTAATGGATTCAGTGTCCATGAATCAGAAACAGACGGATTGAATTTCCCTTAAAATATACATGAGTTTGAAAGTTAAGGGTGAAAGTGGTTGGCCAAATGTATTTGGGGTTTTGTGGGAGCCAAGACCTTTGGGAAGGCTCTTGAGATGCTTTTCTGTATTCCTAAAATCAACCAGGTTTGTCTATTCTGAGTTAGCTCTATATAATTACAAATGATGCACTCTGTGTAGTTTGGAACTTTCTCAAGTTATAAAGACTCTGGCTGTAAAGGATGTGCAATTCATTGGTAAAGACCAATATATATATATATATATATTGTGCTGTATAATCAAGACCATTTATTTTCTTTGCATGACAAACTTCTGACATATATCCCCATGACCACTTTTCTTGATGTAAAAGAACCCAGTCAGATTTACCAACAGTCATGTAAGTGGTATAAACATATGACAATTATACTCTGATATTTAGTTGATTTATCAAATGAGATATCATATAAAACATAAACCTTAAAGTAAGTACTTTTATAAATGCTATCTATCATCTATCTATCTATCTCTCTATCTATCACCATTTCTCTATTAGTGGCTGTATGTGGGAAAGTTATAAATCCTGTCAGAAAAAGAAATCTTTAGCCTCAATAATCTCTTGAGTTGTGACAATCTATTATTTCCATATTAAAATTGGCAAATATGTTAACTCCCCCCAATCATAAATCCAACACTCCCAGGTTGCAGATTAGATGCCTGATGTACAATTATTTCTGAGGTTCAAGGTATTTTGTGGATCCACCCTCCTAAAATTATGAATCATGAGCGCCAGCTGGAGTGCTTACCATCAATAGTCATTTAGTAGACAAAATTAGCTTACTGTAAAGGCATTGACTCTGGTTGATTGTCCTTCCTTTTTGAAGAGGTCCAGTGACATCATGGGGTTATGTCTTGACTCACACATGAATTGGGTTTAAATGAGGCAGAATTGCACAGTCTTCAGCCTCATTATCCTTCCAGAGTCCTCTAAGTTCAGTGGCAAGACGAAAGTTAAGATGTCTAACAGTTGCCCAGAATGTGGTGGATGATCTTGGGGTCTTTAATGTCTGACCAAGCTCTAAGTGCTCCACAGCACTTGCTTCAGGCCTCTTCCTGGCTGTTGGAACATGTTGTTCTCATCCACCCATTCCACTGGGGGAAGTCTTCACATTTTGGGGGTAGACATTCCCCACCTCAATCCATCAGGTTTGAGGCACATTGGTTACTTTCAACCTGCTTTAGTCTATCTGCCAAAAAGATTTAACTGGGATGGGCTGCTGCTCATGCTACAGCTTCTTGGAGCCATAGGTGAGAGTTGGGTAGCAGGTGGATCCCAAAGGAGGATGAGTAGCACTGAAAAGGGCTCAGCAAGCTGTCACATCAGAGGTGCTAGTCCTCCCTTCACACCCCATAGATACTAAGATGACAGGGTGAGAACAGAGCACATTCTTGCCCAAATACACATAGCACCAGTGAGAAGAGTGGGTACATTTCTAATGAGCTCAAAGGTTAAGGAAACTCATACCTTTGGTGCCACAGCGTCTTTCTGTACTTTTTATTTTCTTGTCTCTTCAAACTGTTTTACTTTGGCCACAGCAGTTCTCCTGCAGTTCATTTAACTGGGCTCCCTGGTCCTGCTCCCCTCTGCAGCTTAATTCTTAATTGCCAAGGTTAATTCTGTGCTAAATCCATAGTTGGTGGTCTTTTCTGTAACCAGGAGCTGCCCCCTCCCCATTAGAACTGCCAAGTTAACTTTTAAAAGGCCAACAGGAATATTGCCAATACTTTTAACCAGGCTATGGCAAGCTGTACTCCAATTCCATCAGGGAATATGTTTCATACTTCATAAATTAGCAATGAGACCTAGACACACCTTTGTACTTCATTTAACATATTAAGAACTGGTTTTCTGTGATCTGCCCCTTCTGTAATAACTAGACAGGGAGAAATAGTTTGATAAAGTATGTCCAGACTAGTTCTTCCCACTACATATAAATCACAGGTATTTAGTTATCTGTGTTTAATTCAAGAGAAGGCATGACTCCTTGAAATAAACAGGGGCATCTGCTCTGAAGATCTCAATAACTCTACCTTGTTAAAAGTCATGTTCTTTAAGTCAGCATAGATTCAAATAGACTATAAAATATAAAAAGTAATTGTCAATAAATGAGACTTTTTCAATTATGACTTATGAAATCAGCTACATTCATAGTCATACCTTGTACACACTTGACTGGCACAGACACTTGATCAGAGGGGATAACATGTAATATCTTCATCTTGTAAAGAATGAAGCTATAACTCTGTTGAAAAGTTGAAGAGAGGGTTCTTCACTGCTAGGGAAGGCAAAGCAGGAACCAAGATTCCTACCCTAAGGATGAGATCACTTATTTAAATGAAACATTTAATGTGGTGAGACTTTGCAATCTGTATAGCTCTGTATACTTTGCCTGTAAGATGATATTTGGCTTGTGAGTGGAGCCATTTAAAGAATGGTTTAAAAAACCCTTGGGTTAGTATTAAATTCACAATATGATATGGGGAATGTTTGATCTGGTAGTACACCACTCAGCCCAACATTCCTATCCATGATGCCTTCTGGGTCAGAACTGGAATGTGTGAGCTCTGACTGGCAATTTTTTGTGGGGCAAGTAGAAGTGACCTAAAGGTCTTTGAGTCCACAGAGTGAAACAAGTCACTCATTCAAATGTTTTCTTAATTCCTAGATTTTAACTGGCTAAAAGGTAGAAGTGTGGTAGATAGAGATGCCTAAATCTTCCTTTGTTAAGACTAAGTAAGATAT
>CM053769.1:626908277-626927608 GCA_028658325.1 Potorous gilbertii | reverse complement strand
AAAATGTTTTAATTTTACTTTCAGTTGAATCTCTGTTAAATACCACATTAAAAAAAAGCATTGTATGAAATCAGAGCAAATTAAGTTGGAGCTCTTTTATGAGTCAGTGTGTAGGAAACATTGGTAGAGCAAATAGTAAAGTAATTGTACGTTTGAACTTATTTAGCCAAGTATAAAATTCACCTTTTGGAAAAGCAGACAATATTCTACTGCTGATTTCCAAGCCAAATATACATATAATAGCTGCATGACTCGAAGACAAAAGTATGTTTTTCTGTCAATAAATCATAACCAATGCAACTGGACCCATTTTGTTTCTGTGTAGATCTAGTCTTTCCTTTTCCCCAAAAGGAATCTCTTGTCACAATTTCTGAAACTAAGTAAAACCAAGAATTCTGCTTTCTACCACTCAGCACCAAGTTTCAAGCAAGCTTGCCCAGAATGAAGGTGTAGAAGACTTTAATCAATCCCTGACCTTTTCTTTTTCCAAATATCTAAGAATCCAAGATTCTTCCTGGTAGAAAAGTAGAATGCCTCTCATTCTTTATGTTCCTCATCTCTTCAGATGTGAATGCTTATCTTACTTTTCTTGCGATGACCTGAGAGGAAGAGACTATGGGTGGTATTATTTTAATTTTTATTGATGTGGAAATCAGAGAGGTTAAGCAATCTAGCCCTGGTCAGTCTACTAATAAGGGTCAAAGTAGGGATTTAAATTTCTGTCTATAGTCCTAGCCCTCTTTCCACTAATACCACATCTTTGCATCAGCGATATTTCAGCCCAATGGTAAATATATTGCTCCCTTGTCTAAAATGATTCTGTGGATGGTGTTCAGTGTGGTATCACTTTATGTTAACTAGTATCATTCTATAAAAGCATCTACAAGCATATAAATCCATCCATCTATTAGCACAGTGATATGTTTCCAAAAATTACAAGCAGTTATTCTGAAATTGAACCTAGCAATGATCTTAGATGTTGACTCTACAAATCTATTTCTGATCATCACTCCCACTGGGGGTTATTTCCCCCTTGCACTCTTGCTCACTTACCTACCTCTGCCTGTAGGGAAGCTAGATAGCACAGTGAATAGGGTATTTGACCTGGAACCAGGAAGACCTGAGTTCAAATCCAGCCTCAGGCATTTATGAGGCTGTGTGACACCAGCCAAGTCACTTAACCTCTCTCTGACCCCATAATGGGGATGATAGCAGCACCTACCTACAGAGTGGTTGTGAAGTTCAAATAAGATGTTTGCAAAGTACTTATGCCTAGAACATAGTAGATGAGTAATAAGTGCTTGTTTCCCCCACCTGCAGTTATTTTGTATGTCAAAATTATATACGTATGTAGGTATGTATGTATTATATACATTATGTATGTATATATATGTATATGTACAGCAACACACAGACACAAGACATATACATATACACATGTATGTCTACATACATACACATATACATGCATATCTAAATATATGTGTATATGCATGTATATGTGTGTATGCATAGTGTATATGCATGCATATATGTATATGTGTAAATATACATATACACACATATACATGCATATATACACAAATATATGCATATGTATATATGTATGCATGTATGTTGAGATTTCCAGGAGTTCTTCCCAATTATCTTCCAACTGTGGTGGCTTGCAAACTTTCACCTTGGTTCCATGGATTTCTGACTGGAGAACATTCTCCACATCTTATCTCAATACAGACCTACTACATTAGTTCTTGGTTATCAGTATGCATCTTCTGTCTGCTAACTCCCTCTTTACTGCCCTACTGTAATGCGAGTTAAAAATCTTCCTCTACTCTCCACCCCACTTAATAGACCTCAGGTGGAGCTATTAAGGGAAGCTTGATTAGGGGAGGCTTGCTTTTGTGGATAACTAATGAGGCACTGAGTCCTCAGGGTTGTGCCCTCAGGCTCTAAAAAGTGTGTTCCTGTACTGTGAGGTGACGTTTTGCTTTAGGGCTCAAATCACTGGAAGAGTGTTTGTGTGATTAGGCCAGACAAGACTCTGGGGAGCCGTTAAGGTGTATCTCCCCCTCCATTTGAAAACCCAGATTTTGGTACTTCTCCCTCTGGTAAAGATTCATGTATTTTCTCTGTCAAACAGTTGTAAACCTAATCTGTTGGTCTTTCTGTTTGTAATTTCTGCTTGTAATTTCTTTTTGTCTTTTCTCTAAAGTTCAAGGTGCTAACTTTTTCCCCTAAACTAAGTGAATGATGCATGTGCTTGATTCAAGTAAGATTGTTTACCCATTTTAAGGTTCCTTTCCTTAGAAAAGTAGATCTAAGAACCTGTGCAGCAGACCCTCCTGTGTATGCTGGGGTCCTTGCTGTTACACCTACTACCCTTACCTGCTCTATATCTGAAAAGAATATTTGAATTAATACTTCTATTCTTAGAAAGGAAGTGCTAGTCAATTGCCCTTTGACTCCAATCAATATCCTTGGGGTATCTCTGTCCAAAATACTCTTCCCTGTCATGATTCCCCTATATATGCTATCTTCCCCTGTTTAAAAGTAATCTCCTTGAGGTCATTGGCTCTCTTATTTGACTGTATTTGCATCTCCCAGTGCTTAGCACAATGTTGAACCATATTAAAACACTCAATACACTTTCACTTATGCATTAATGTATTCATTCAGTAATGATGATGGGCTTCTCTGAGACTCCTATAGCATAGCCCAGAAGGTGATTAATTGATGGTTTTGAGAGAAATGATTATATCTGTCTTGTATTAATAACTAATTATTGAATCAGAATCAAGGGTTTTCCCCCCATTCCTACTTTCTTATCCAGAAATTAACAAGTGTGGGAAATCTTTCTGAAAGATTTATCCAGGCCAAGATTTAATCAGATGTAAAAAAATTCTAAGTTTAACTTAATGGGAGGATTCCTGCTCATTGTGTTTACTCAGACAAGTTTGGGAAAATGTTGATTCTCTTTTTTGTCAGGCAGGTGCTATGGAAACTGATAAGTCTCTTTTACCAAGATTTGGGGGATCCAGATCACACATCCACAAGACTCTTAATGTGATGTGATGTAGCCCAGTCTCTCAATGAAATATTCATTTTCTCATTAATTGTTAATCAGAGTTGATTACCATCCTCAGGAATGTCTACTCTTCCAAGGACATATAAACTGTGAGTCCTCTGCCAAAAGGAGTATTTGGTCTGAGAGAGATGGCCAAATGAACATCCTTTTATTAATAAACATGCCATCCTTAATAATAAAATGATTAATTATGCAGAAATTACATCTCTTAACTTTTGAAACATCACAGTATTTTCAAGGGGGCTGTTGAGAGACCTAAGTATATATCTTCTGTGGCTATGGAATCATGTTTATCATTGCAAAATTAACTGCTTCGGAGATGACTTAACCCAAACTTCCCAAAATTAGCACCATTTTCTAACCATTTAGGCTAACTAGACAATAAAGATAGGAGTGTTAGAATGGGTTGTGGTATAGCATGAGCAATTTCATGGTTATTAGTTTTTAAGTTCTGTTCTTTTCACCAATGAATTCCAAGAGATAACACAGTAAACATTCCTGTAAAAAAGCTTTAGGAAAATGAGGATAAAATGCTGTTTAGATATAAAATACTCAAATCTTTTTCATCCATCCTTTAAGCTGATCTGATTAGCTTGTGAAAACGATTATAAGCACTTGCCAACAAATAGCAGGTTTTCCTCATAGGTCTAGTGGGGGTAGGGCAGGAAGAAAAAGAAAAACTGTGTGCAGCTGTGTGGAAGGCTGGGAAAGGCTGTACGGCTCTGACAGCAGCTGTTTTCATGCCAAATAGTTCCAGCAATTTCTAATTAGATCCAGTGCAAGAGGATTTTTATGGTCTGTGTCACATGACTTCTGTCTGTAACTGCTCTCCTCTCTCTGTAGACTGGTACGTTTTCCTCCCTCATTTTCAAATTCCACCAAATCCATTTCCGCATTTATTTCCTCCTCAAAAAAGGTCTTTGGTGCACACTCAAGGACATCAACCTCTTCACCTTAGTCAGGATGTCCCCACTTATAGCATACTAAGGGAGAGTTCAAACTGGTTGAATTCAAGATGGTACTATTTTCTCTTTCTGTCTGTCTCTCCCTCATCTTCTCCCTGTTTTTCTGTCCCCTACCCTCTGCCCTTCCCTTCCTTCCTCTCTTTCTTGAGTCAGAGAAACTAGAGTGAGCCTCCTCTTTGTTTCACAATTTATTTTATCAAATCATTAAAAAATTTGATGTCCTCACATTGAAAAGTTATCAAGTTTCCAAAAAGTGATTCATGGGGGAGCAGTTGGTTTCTAAAATGTATTACCCACTCTGGACAATTAGAGGCTGCTGGTAGTGCTACTGAAACAGACGATGATGATAACTAACACTTAAAAATACTTGTATGGCTTGATAGCAATGCAAAAATCACTGAGAGGAGGCAAACTTACAAGCATTTATTTGGTATCCTCCAGGGACCTAGCACTGTGCTGTGCTTTAATTGAAACTCGATATAGGAGATGTGGCCCATACCTTATTGGAGTTTACAGTTTAACTTAAGAAAATAGATGAAGAATATGCACACAAAACAACCCCCAAAGAATACAAAGATTACAGATTTGAAATTGGAAGGAAACTTAAGATCCAACCTAAAAATTTTTCAAATTAGGAAACTGAGGCTCAGAGAGGTTGTACCTTTTCCAGGGTCATACAACTATTAAATATCAAGGTCAGGATTTCAACTTAGATTTTTTTGGCCTCAGATTTACAACTCTGTCTACTATGTCATACTACTTCTAAGACAGCACAGAAATAAATGCTTTGTTGCATGGCACAGATATATATATATACACATAATATATGAAAAACTCTACATTTTCAGGGAAAATTAGCTCAATTTGAGACAACAGTATAATATGACAGCCATTCATTTGTTCCTTCAACAAGCATTTATTAAATGCTTAACATTTTGTCTAACATAGGACCAAATACAAAACATTTTGATATGTAAATACTTGTACCCTGGAACTGCTTATAAAGTTCCTACTTTGATATGCTAATATAACTCAAACTCTGGTAATCCTTGCCAAGGTGAAATAATTTTGAATATGGGTCTGATAGGGATTGTTATCTGAGTATCAGCCTTGCTAAATTCATCCTCAGGAAGTTGGCTGCCACTCAATGAATTTTGCTGGCTATAGCAACTTATAAGATATAGGGATTACCCATACTGATGAAACCACAGATTATTCTGAAGAATTGAAATGTCTACTGATATAACACATTCCACTAACTCTTTTCATAATCATGTATGTGGTTACCTCCATCACTTCCACATTTCTTGCGAAGTATCAATAATAAATGAGAATATTCTTGAGAAACCACATAAAATGGTGGATCGAGAGCTAACCTTGGACTGAAGAGTACCTGGGTTCATATCCTGCTTCTAACACAAACAAAACCTAACACAAATCGTTGGCAAGTCACTTAACCTCTCAGTATCCCAAACACTCTTTTAAGGATATACATTATAGTCCAACTGCTGATCTGCAGCATTGGAAGGAGTTTTGATAATGAGTCTGGACAAAATTTGCAATTCTCAATTTAAGCATACAGTTTCTATTTTCCAATGCTGTCTTAAATCTTTTACTGAGAATGCCTTGAAGTAAGGTTTGCAACTGAGGTCCATATCCAATATAATGCTCCTTAGGTAAACATTTTTCAGAGGCCCTAGATTAAACATATATGTGCATGCTTGCACATATATAGCCACACAGATACCACATCCATAAATCAGGAACTGATCTTGGTTTGGGCTAAATGACTGGTTAGCAAATTCATGGCACTTCAATCACATTTTACTTTTTAAAATATATTTGTATTTATTTTGTTAAATATTTTCTAGTTATATGTAAAAAATTTTAACATCATTTTTAAAAAATTGAGTTCCAAATCCTCTCCCTGCTGTCCCTCCTCCATCTCTTCAGAAGGCAAGCAATATGATATAGATTATGCATGTGAAGTCACACAAAATGTATTTTCATATTAGTTTCCAGTTCTTGACTGCAATATATCACCCTAATAGGCAAGATGAATGTGCTTGCCCTCATCCATTGTGGATTCTTCCCCCTTGCTCCCTTATTTAAGCCAAACAGGCTGGTATCTGTGCCTTTTCTCAGTATCTTTTAATTCAGTAGCATCCATTGTAGGAGTAATCTGCAAACTAAACTTTTAAACATTTTAACACTTACCCACCAGAATGGGGGGAAAATGTGATTATGTAGATTAGAGCCTGGGCAAGAATGTTTGGTATATATTTCTCAATCCTGGAATATCCTTCCTCCTAATTTCTGGCTTCCCTGGCTTCTTTCAAATCCCATATAAAATACCAACTTCTATAAGAAGCCTTTCCTGATCCTTCTTAATTCTACTGTCTATCCCCCATTGATTTCCAAATTATTCAGTATATAATTGTTTATATATAACTGTTTGTATATTCCGCCCCCCCATCAGACTTTGAGCTCCTTTAGAATATCTCTTTGATGGCTTTCTACTTTTCTGTGTATCCATAGGGCTTAGGAAAGTCCCTGGCACATTATAGGTGCTTAATGAATGTTTATTGACTGTTTTGCTAATTGTTTGAATGTGTTACTGTCATGATATGCATGATCCTCTGTCATGCTTACTGTTTTATAGCAGTAAAATCAAGATTTCTAATGTTTCATCTGAAAAATTCCCTTTTTAAAAATCTGTTTGCTTGGTATGGATATGCTAATATTTATGAAATAATCTTCCTAATGTTTTCCTACACATTTAGGGGTATACTATCTTGACTTTTCACAGAGGTAACCTTAATTGTGAGTTCAGTTGAAAATGAAACTTTTTAACTCATCAGATAATTGTACTAGTCAACAGGTGACTGCCTCTGTAGGGTAGCTAAGTAGCGCAATGGATAGTGTCAGACCTGGAGTCAGGAAGACTCATCTTTCCAAGTTCAAATCTATACTCAGATTACTAGCTGTGTGACCCTGGGCAAGTCATTTAACCCCATTTATTTCAGTTTCCTCATCTGTAAAATGAGCTGAGAAGGAAATGGCAAATCATTCCAGTGTCTTTGCCAAGAAAACCTCAAATGGGGTCACAAAGAATCAGACAGGACTGAAAAATGACCCAGCAATCACAAACTTCCTCACTCATTCCCTAGATTTTCAGCTGAATTGCTGTGTTGTCTGCCTCCGTGAGAATTTAAGCTCCTTGGAGGCAACGCTTTTCTACTTGTTTTTGTATACTTAGAACTTAGCGCTGTACCTGGCATAAAGTAAATACTTAATAGATACTTCCATTTGGTCAAGTACTGTGTTTGGGGTGGGGTTAGTTGGTATAAAAATTTTAGAATAAAACATAATATTGTTGTGCTCTGGATTTTGCAGTCCAGTAGAAGGATATGGTCTTCTTCAGCAACGAAGGACAAACACAAAACAAATATTCCCAAATAGGCACCACCTTTGACTAAGAGGGGATTATGATCAACGCAAATGTTATTTCTAGAAATGAGACTTATAAAGCCTGAAAGATTCCTACTTGCTTAGGGAATAAAAATAAGAAAGAAAAGAAGGGATTTAAACAGGCCCTGTTCCACTTCATAAGACAAAATCAATTTCAGTCAAATAAACTAATACTTTGTAAAAGAAAAAAGTATCATAACCTGTAGGAAATAACTTGATCAGACAGAACTTTAGCATAAAAGTTAGATGATCATCTAAAAATTAACAAATGTCTACATGCATAGACATTTATATTTAAGCATAACTGAATGTGGAAATTGAGACTGAACTGCTTTCTAAAGAGCAGGACATTCAAAATTGTCTATTTCTTAGTGATACAATACTTTTTAAAGGGAGGATAGTGGACTCTTTATCTTCCTCATGATATTTGATTCCTGTTTCTCAGTCACTTCTCTTGGCATCTACGCAGATATGGTATCTATGAGATTTTGCCTGATTTTGGGTTGTTCCCTGCTTCTTTTCAACTTAGCAATTTGATTTTTTTTCCTTTTTTGTTTGGCAAGAGGCTGGGAAATTATATTTTTTAAGAGCTTAGAAAGTAAAGTTAGTCACTTCAGCATATTAGAGTAGAGAAAGCTTTGAATTTGGAATCAGAGAACCCAGATTTAAAAAGCTACCACTTATTAACTATTTGTCTATCACTAATTGTACAAGTCATTTAACCTCTATGGACCTCAGTTTCCTCTTAAGTAAAAATATGGATTAGAAAAGATGGTCTCTAAGTTCCCTTTCGACCCTATCATCACTGTTATCTAATATATCCAAATTTGTTTTTATAATTATAAAAACTCATTTTTCACTTCCTATTTGTAAAAGATAAAATCAAGTCTGATTTACTTATCAAAAAAAGTGATATCCCTAAGTAACACTGTTTTTTGCTTGTTTACTCAGTTTACTCTTCTATTTTGTATAAAATGAAATATAGCAATTAAATCATTTTCCAAAAATGATGCAACAATTCAATTCAATCATTTCCTAAGACTCTTCTATTTCCAAACATTATACCAGATGTTGCCACTACAAAGACAAAAATGACAACGATCTTGACCTTGAGGAGATTGCATTCTGCTACATAGATACATCATCTACACCAATAAACAAATAAAT
This sequence comes from Potorous gilbertii, assembly GCA_028658325.1. Taxonomy (NCBI): domain Eukaryota; kingdom Metazoa; phylum Chordata; class Mammalia; order Diprotodontia; family Potoroidae; genus Potorous; species Potorous gilbertii. The sequence goes on along the minus strand of CM053769.1, from coordinate 626,918,920 downwards.
AAAATTTGAGATGAGAGCATCATAAACTAGAAAAATAAGTGGGTTGCATGAATTTTGGCTGAAGAATTAAATAAATATACAAATTGTTATACATAGTTGAAATAGATTGAGTTTTTTGGAGAAAACACATTCTAAGAGCAGAGAAGAGGTCACATTCTATGGTTGGGTCTATAAAAAGATAACAACTTAGGAAAGTACTAAGTAGGCTAGTTTTTTCTGGAATATAGAACCTAACAAACAAGTCCAGTGTCAGATTGTGAAGGATTTTAAATACTGAGCTACAAAGTTTGCATTTTATCTTAAAGGCAATAGGAAGCTACTGAATCTTTAGCATGGAAATGACCTAGGCAAATTTGTGATTTAGGAAATTTATTTTGGAAGCAAATGACAGGGAAAAGAATGGAAGCAGAGATACAAATTAGGAGGTCTTACAACGGTGCAGGGGAAAGGCAAACTGGGTGGTGTCTATATAATTGAAGAGGAGAAATGTGATGTATTATAGAAAATCAACAAGACTTAGCAACTAAGTTTGATGTAGGCATGAAAGAGAAGGGAAAATAATCAGCGCAATAGCAAGAGTGTAAACCTACAGCAAAACATGTTGGGGCAGAGGAGAATAATGCCTTCTAATTTAGACATGGAGCTTGTGATACCTTAGGAACAGACAAATATCACTATCTAAGAGGACTTTGATGCAAGACTGAAGTTCACAAGAGAATGGACTATGATGTATAGCTTTAGATATAGAGGTCATGAAAATAAAGCCCAGGGGAACTAAACAATCATTAACAGGAAGTATAAAGTAAGAGTAGGGAAAATAAGTCAAGGCAGACCCTTGGGGGAAAACCACACAATAGATGGTTGGTGCAGCAGAGACTGAGAGGGAAATCATCCATTGACAAGAACTGAGAGAGTGTTATGAAAGATGAGGGACATGAGACTATCCTAGAGGAAATGATGGGTTACATTTTAAAAGGGATGAAGAATGAGAACATGATATTGGATTTGGTCATTAAAAGACTAGTTGTCTCAAAGAGCACATTTTCAGTTAAGCAGCGGTTGGATGTCAGATTAAAAGAAAGTATAAATGTAAAGAAGTATAGATGAAGACTACAAATACCTTCTTGTAGAATTTAGGTAAAAAAGCAACAAAAATATGACAATAACATGTAAATTAATCCTCTGTTAATCCACTGAAGATTTATAAAGAATGGAGGAGAGAAGGTCAAAGTAAGAATACTTCCTAATCAATCGATAAATATTTATTATTAATAATATTAAATGCCTACAATGTGCTAAATATTGTGCTAAACACCAAGGATATAAAAAGAGGCAAAATATATGGAAACAAATATATACAAAGCAAGCTATATACAGAATAAATAGGAAATTAAAAGCAAGAAGGCACTGGAATTAAGAGGGGTTAAGGGAAGCTTCCTATAGAAGATGGGATTTCATTAAGTATTTAAGGGAAGCCAAGGAGGTCAAATAGATGGATTGGAAGAGAGGGAGTGTTCCAGGCATGGGATGGGGATTGGGGAGCAGGGAGGAGGGAAGCAGCCAAAAAAAGTACTGGGAGCTGGAGTTGAGAGTGTTTTGTCTGTGAAACAGCAAGGAGGCCACTGTCATTGAATTAATGAGTACCCTTTGAGAAGTAAGGTGTTAAGAAAACTGGAAAGGTGGGAGAGGATTAGATTATGAAGGGCTTTGAATGTCAAACAGAGTATTTTGTATTTGATCCTGAAGGCAGTGGGGAAGCCACTGAACTTCAGTGAGTAAGAGGGGTGATAATGATAGAACTTGCCCTTTTGGAAGATCAGTTTGGTGCCTAAATGGAGGATAAATTGGAGTGGGGAAGGGACTTGAGACGGGCAGAACTACTAGCAGGTTATGTTATAATTCAGGCATGAGATAATGAAGATGTGTAGTAGAGTGGTAGCAATATCAGAGGATAAAAAGCAGCTATGAAAGATGCTACAAAGGTGAAATCAACTTTTTCACATAGTTCTAGAAATGCTGTACTAATGCTTAGAAAATATTATAAACATGCTTAGAAACTGCTATAGTAATAAAGGGAAGAAAGAGAAATTAAATCAATAACTGTTAGCATAGAGTACACAAAATTATCCCTATTGGCAAGGGACTTGGTAGCTTACTTGGGAAACCCCAGAGAATCAGTGAAGAAAATAGTGGAGGCAGTTAATGTCTTTAATAAATGATCCACAGAAATGACCCGCATTTTTATATGGTACTGATGAAAACCAGGAGGAAATTATAGAAAGAAATGTTCCATTCACAATTACAAAAATACATTAATATATCTGGTATTTAGCCTACAAAGACATATGTAAGACTTATGTAAACAAAACTACAGAATACTTCTTATAGAAATAAAGGAAAACAAATAATTGGAGAGGATATTAACTAGTTATAATTAGGGAGTACTGTTACTATAAAAATGACTATAATGTATCAGTTAAATGATAGATGTAGTGTTATACCAATCAAATTAACATGGAGTTAATTTATAGAACTAGACAGAATAATAACAAAAATCACTTAAAAGGGAAAAAATGTCCAGAAATATAAGAATAACCATGAAAAAGAAGAATAATTATGAGACTTGGCAGTATATTATTAATCAGTAATTAATCTTCTGAGATCTTTTGTACTGATTAAATCATAGAAAAGTAGAACGTTTTAGAAGTAAGCAAATATAACAATCAAATGTACGATGAATGCAAGAATGCAAAAACTAAGAGGATAGAATTTCTCTTCCATGAAAAATATAAATGAAACCAGTAGACAATTTAACACAAATTTGTTTAGATTAACATCTTATACCATGGATGACAGTAAGAAAATGGATATATGACCTAAATATAAAGGGTCATATCATTTATATGTCAATGTGTGTGTGTGTGTGTGTGTGAATGTAGCTGCAAGCACCCTGACACATCCAGGATGGCCTACTAGCACAGGTTCTTAGATCTGCTTTTTGAAAAGGATAGTAACTTTTGAGGGGTCAACAACATTCTTTTTTTAATATATTAATTTTATTTATTTTTAGTGTTCTACACTCACTACCATAAAACTTAGATATTTTTCCCCAACCTCTCCCCCACCTTCCCCCTTGCTCCCCGAGTTGGCATACAATTCTATATAGGATCTACACATACATTCCTATTGAATACATTTTCACTATAGTCATGCTATGTAGAAGAACTAAAATGAATGGGAGAAATCACATAACAAACCAAAACATAATACATACAAAAAAATGATCTGCTACATTCTGTAATTGAATTCCATAGTTCTTTCTTTGGATGTGGAAGACATTTTGCCTTAGAAGACTATTGTGACCATTTGAAGTCCTTGCACTACTATGAAGTTCCAAGTCTACCAGAAAAAGTTCTCGTATGCTGTGGTCATTGCTGTGCGCAAAGTTCACCTGGTTCTCCTCCTTTCGCTCAGCATGAGATCATATAAGTCTTTCTAGGCCTCTCTGAAGTCGTTTTGTTCATCATTTCTTATAGCACAATAGTATTTCATTCCATTCATATACCATAATTTATTCAGCCATTCCTCAATTGATGGGCATCCCTTTGATTTCCAGTTTTTGACCATTACAAAGGGTGATGTTACAAATATTTTTGTATATGTGGGACCCTTTCCCATTTTTATGATTTCTTGGGGGTACAATCCTAGAAGCACTATTGCTGGGTCAAAGGGTATGCACATTTTTTGTAGCCCTTTGGGAGTAGTTCCAAACCACTCTCCAGAATAGTTGGATGAGTTCACAACTCCACCAACAATGAATTAGTGTTCCAAAGCTCCCACATCCTCTCCAATATTTATCATCTTTCTGTTCTGTCATGTTTCCAATCTGATTGGTGTTACGTGGTACCTCAGAGTTGGTTTGATTTGCATCTCTCTAATCAAAAGTGATTTAAAGCATTTTTTAATATAATTATAGATATATATTATTTTCTTCCTCTTAAAATTGCCTGTTCATATCCTTTGACCATTTATCAATTGAGGAATGACTTGTATTGTTGTACATTTGACTCAGTTCTCTATATATTCTAGAAATGAGGCCTTTATCCCCGAGATTAGCTGTAAAAATTCTTTCCCAATATACTACTTCCCTCCAAATTTTGGTTGCATTGGGTTTGGTTGTGCAAAACCTTTTCAGTTTAATGTAATCAAAATTATCCATCTTGCACTTCATAATGCTTTCTCTCTCTTCTTTGGTCAAAAATTCTTCCCTTCTCCATAAATCTGATAAATATGCTATTCCTTGCTCCTTTAATTTGTCCATCGTACCAATCTTTATACCTAGATCATGTACACATTTGGACTTTATTCTTGTGCACGGTGTCAGGCACTGGTCTATGCCCAGTTTCTGCCACACTGTAATCTAGTTTTCCCAACAATTTTTGTCAAACAGTGAGTTCATATGCCAGAAGCTGGAGTCCTTGGGTTTATCAAACAGGAGATTGCTATATTCATTGCCTACTGTGTCTTGAGTACATAGTATATTCCACTTGTCTACCTTTCTGTTTCTTAGCCAGTACCAAGTGGTTTTGATAACTGCTGCTTTATAATACAATTTGAGATCTGGTAGTGCTAGGCCACCTTCCCTAGCATTTCTTTTCATTAGTCCCTTTGATATTCTGGAAATTTTTTTCTTCCAGATGAATTTTGATATTATTTTATCCAGTTCTCAAAAATAGTTATCTGATAGTTTAATTGGTATGGCATTAAATAAGTAAATTAATTTAGGTAGAATTGTCATTTTTATTTTATTGACTTGGCCTACCCATGAGTAAGTGATGTTTTTTCCACTTAGTCATATCTGACTTTATTTGTGCAAAAAGTGTCTTATAATTGTGTTCATATACTCCCTGGGTTTGTTTTGGCAGGTAAACTCCCAAATATTTTATAGCATCTACCCTAGCTTTAAATGGGATTTCTCTTTCTATCTCTTGCTGTTGGATTTTGTTACTAATATACAGGAATGCAGAGATTTGTGCGGGTTTATTTTGTAACCTGCAAATTTACCAAACTTTTTTATTGTTTCAAGTAGATTTTTACTTGAATCTCTGGGATTCTCTAAGTATATTATCATGTCATCTGCAAAGAGTGATAATTTAGTTTCTTCTTTGACTATTCTTATTCCTTTAATTTCTTTATCATGTCTAATTGCTACAGCTAACATTTCTAGTACCATAATGAATAATAGTGGTGATAATGGACATACTTGTTTGACCCCTGATCTTATTGGAAATGCATCTAGCTTATCTCCATTGCATATAATGCTTCTTGAAGGTTTTAGGTAGATACTGCTTTTTAATTTATGGAAAGGTCCCTTAATTCCCATGTTCTCCAGTATTTTTATTAGGAGTGGATGTTGTATTTTATTGAAAGCTTTTTCTGCATTTGTTGAGATAATTATGTGGTTTCTGTTAGTTTTGTTGTTGATATGATCAATAATGTTAATAGTTTGCCTAATGTTGAACTAGGCCTGCATTCCTGGTATGAATCCTACTTGATCATAAGGTATTATTCTTGTGATAAGATGCTGTATTCATTTTCCTAAAATCTTATTTAAAATTTTTGCATCTATATTCATTAGAGAAATTGGTCTATTATTTTCTTTCTCTGTTTTGTCTCTTCCTGGTTTAGGTATCAAAACCTGTATGTTTGGAAAAACTATTTGTGTGAAAAACCTATTTTTATACTTGGTTTGGTATGGAAAAACCTATTTTTATGCCTGGTTTAGGTATACAAAATATATTTGTATCATAAAAAGAATTTGGGAGGACTCCTTCTTCCCCTATTTTCAAAAATAGTCTATATAGTATTGGAATTAACTGTTCTTTAAATATTTGGTAGAATTCACTTGTAAATCCATCTGGCCTTGGAGAATTTTTCCTAGGGAGTTCATTGATGACTTTTTCAATTTCTTTTTTTGAGATGGGTTTTTTAAGTATTCAACTTCCTTTTCTGTTAATCTGGGCAATTTGTATTTTTTTAAAATACGTATCCATCTCATTTAGATTGTCGAATTTATGGGCATAAGGTTGGGCAAAGTAATTTCTAATTATTGTTTTAATTCCCTACTCATTGGAGGTGAGTTCACCACTTTTATTTTTGATAGTAGTAATTTGATTTTCATCTTTCTTTTTTTTAATCAAATTGACCAAGAGTTTATCAGGTTTTTCAAAAAACTAACTACTGGTTTTATTTTGTAATTTAAGAGTTTTTCTTAATTTCAATTTTATCAATCTCTCCTTTGGTTTTCAGTATTTCTAATTTGGTACTGAATTGGAGATTTTCAATTTGTTCTTTTCTAGCTTTTTCAGCTGCATGCCCAAGTCATTGATTTCCTCTTTCTCTATTTTATTAATATGGGCATTCAAAGACACAAAACTTCCCCTAAGAACTGCTTTTGCAGTATCCCATAAGATTTGGTAGGGTGTCTCATTATTGTTATTCCCTTGAATGAAGTTATTGATTGTTTCTATGATTTATTGTTTAACCCACTCCTTTAGGATTAGATTATTTAGTTTCCAATTGATTTTTGGTTTATCTTTCCATGGCATTTTATTACATATAATTTTTATTGCATTGTGATATGAGAAGGATTCCTTGACAATTTCTGCCTTTCTGTTCTCGATTCTGAGGTTTTTATGTCCTAGAACATGGTCCATTTTTGTATGTGTCATGTACTGCTGAGAAAAAGGTATATTTCTTTCTATTCCCATTCAATTTTCTCCAGAGATCTATCTTATCTACCTTAGCCAGTGTTTTATTTACCTCCTTAACCTCTTTCTTATCTATTTTGAAGTTAGATTTATCAAGTTCAGAGAGGGGGAGGTTGAGGTCCCCCACTAGTAGATTTTGCTGTCTATTTATTCCTTCAATTCCCCCAACCGCTCCTTTAAGAATTTGGATGCTATACCACTTGGAGCATACATGTTTAGTAATTATATTGCTTCATTGTCTATAGTGTCTCTTAGCAGGATATAGTTTCCATCCTTATCTCTTTTGATTAGATCTATTTCTGCTTTGGCTTTGTTTGAGATTAGGATCGCTACTCCTGCTTTTCTTACATCAGGTGAAGCACAATATATTCTGCTCCAACCTGCTACCTTTACCCTGTGTGTATCCCCTTGTGTATCCCCCTGTTTCAAATGTGCTTCTTGTAAACAATATATTGTTGGATTATGGCTTTTAATCTATTCTGCTATCCATCTCTGTTTCATTCACATTCACAGTTATGATTACAATCTGTGTATTTCCCTCCATCCTCTTTCCCACCATTTGTGCTTTTAGTTCTCCCATCCCCCTTCCCCTCCTCAATAGTTTTCACTTTTCACCACCACCTCCTTCAGCCTTCCCTTCTTTTATCCTCACTCCCCTTCACTCCCCTTTACCCTTACTGCTTCTTCCCTGTCTTTCAGCTCCCCTCCCCTTTCTTTCCACTTCCCCTCCTCCTGCCTATAGAGCTAGTTAGAATTATATATTTAATTAAGTTTATTGTTCCCTCCTTGAACCAAATCAGCTGAGGTACCTCTCAAACAATGCTCATCTCCTTCCCCCTCTTTCCCTTTGCTATAAATTTTTATTTCTTCCTGTGATGTAATTTACCATTTTCTGCTTCCTCCTTTTCACACCTCCTGTTACAATCCCTTTGCATTCTTAAATCACATTTTTATCATGACATCATTTACTTCATACTCATTCCCTCTATGTATATCCCTTTTACATTTCATAATAGATGTACAGTTTTCAAGATTAACAGGTATCATCTTCCCTTATATGGAGGTAAACAGTTTGCCCAAATTGAGTAACAAGTTTTTTTTTTCCCTTATTTACCTTTTTATGCCTTTCTTGAGACCTGTGTTTGAAGATCGAATTCTCTATTAAGTTCTGGCATTTTTGTCAGGAGGGTCTGGAAATCCCTTACTTTGTTGAGTGACCATCTCTTTGCCAAAATGTTATGCTGAACTTTTCTGGGTATCTGATCCTTGGTTGTAGTCTCAGCTCTTTCACCTTACAGAATATTGGATTCCAATTCCTTCAGTCTTTTAGTGTAGAAGCTGCAAGTTCCTGTGTGGTCCTGACTGTAGCTCCTCATCTTTGAATGGTTTCTTTCTGGCTGCCTGTAGTATTTTCTCCTTCACTTGATAGTTCTGGAATTTGGCAACAACATTTCTTGGGGTTTTGAGCTTGGGATCCCTTTCAGGAGGTGAACAGTGGATTATTTCAGAGACAATTTTGCTCTCTGTATCTAGCACTTCTGGGCAGTTTTCCTTGATTATTTCCTGGAAGGTATTGTCCAGACTCTTTTTTTCATCATGGCTTTCTGGCAGAACAATAATTCTTAAATTTTCTCTCCTAGATCTATTTTCCAGGTCAGTTTGTTTTTGCAATTAGATATTTTACATTTTCTTCTATCTTTTCTTTCTTTAGATTTTGTTTGACTGATTCTTGCTGTCTCATAGAGTCATTAGTTTCTACTTGCCTAATTCTAATTTTTATCAAATTGTTTTCTTCAGTTAACTTTTACATCTCCTTTTCCATCTGTCCAATTATTCCTTTTATGGAATTATTTTCTCCAGTTAGTTTTTGAACTTCCTTTTCTGTTTGTCCAATTTTCCCTGTTAGGTTTTGTGCTTTCTTTTCCATTCATTCAATTTTCCTTTTTAAAGAAATGATCTCTTCATGGAATTCTTTTCTCATACTTTTGAAATTATTGGCCAGTTTCTCTTCTATTTCCTTCTTCAGCTGTTCCAGGAGAGCTTTTTGTGCATGTGAGCAGTTCATATCCTTTCTGAAGTTTCAGATGGAAGTACAGGCTCACTACTCACCTCTTTGGTATTTGTGTTTTGGTCTTTGTCCCCATAGAAGATTCTGTGGTTTTTTTACCCTTGTTTTGATTTTTCTTGTTCATGACGGTGATTGTGTGTTGTGACTTCTGGTTCTTTCAGTTAGGAGCTGAAGAATTTGGTATTGAGCTGACTTGTGTGAAAAAACTAAAGGCAGGAGTTTGTATTTTTTGTTTTGTGTTTCCCCTATCAGCCCAGGGGCTAGCCTGTTAAGCATGGGGGAGGGGTGGTCTGGTCAAGGGAGATCTCCTGAGCTGAGGCAAAAGGTTCATGATCCCAGCTGCTCTATTGTCTTCCCACTTCCCCTGGAGTGCTGAGCCATACCTAGATTCTAGTGTGAGTTTCTGCCCTTCCTGGGGCTCCTCTCCTAGCACGGAGGCACACCTGGATCCTAGTATGAGTTTTCATCACCCTGGAGCCCCTGTCCTTCCAGTTTGCCTCTGCCACAGTCGGAGTAATCCTCCTTAGCTATTTTCCTAGCCTCAGTTGTAATGAGACTATTTGCCCTCTCAGCTGTTTCCACTGGTCCAGGATTTTCCTGGGGGAATATTGAGGTCATCAATGGGGGAGGAGAGAGCATTTTACCAATCACTTCATCATTTTGGCTCCCAGAAGTTCAAGTAGGTGATTTACAGACCTTTAACCTGTGGGCCAAAAGTCTCAGCAGCTGCTGCAGCTGATATCTGGGACTCAGTGGCTGTCACTTGTTGGGCTCTGTTGGTGTCTTGCCCTGGGCTGCTGCTCTGCCATTCCACCTGCTGCTGCCTCAGGTCTCCCCCAACAATATTCCTTAATCACATATACCAACAGAGAAAATACAAGCAGAGAAATAAAGATGCATAGACAGGGCTTGTAACTATCTGGCCATAAGAAATATGTACATCACAAATCAACAGACAGACCCAACTATCTGACAATTACATGCAGAGAGAGAGAAGCACCAACATCTGGGTTTTCAAACCAGGGCAGCTTCTTAATGTCTACCCAGAATCTCATCTGGCACATGCACCTTCTGCCAAAGAGTAAGCACTTAAAGCAAAATATCACATCACAATATATATACATGCTTTTCAGAGCCAGAGGGCATCATGACCCTTGTGACCCAGTGACTCATTAACAATTAACAAAAGGTGTGGGCCCTCCTACAAAACAAGCCTCCCCTAATCCAGCTAGTCTTAATAATAGGCTCCATTAATGAGCCTATTAATGGAAGGGGAAGATCTTTACATTACAGAAAGAAAGAGGGAGGAAGGGAGGGAGAGAGAGAGAGAGAAAGAAAGAGAAAGAGCCAGGCCTGGAGTCAGGAAGACTCATTTTCCTAAGTTCAAATCTGGCCTGAGATACTTACTCAGACATTCTAACTGCGTGGCTCTGAGCAAGTCATTTAACTCTTTTTTCTCATCTATAAAATGAGCTGGAGAAGGAAATGGCAAACCATTCCTATATCTTTGCCAAGTAAACCATAAATAATGTCATAGAGAGTTGAACATGAATGAAAACAACTCATATGTATACATATATGTGTATATATGTATACACATATGCACATATATATATACACAAAGAATATATCTATATATGCATATAAATGTATACACACATACACACACATATATATTTATATATATATATATATATATATATATATGTAAAATATACATTGGTTGGTTGATTGTTATTCTTCATTCTCAAAGAGTACTAAAATGACATCACTATGATAAAGTCAAACTTCAGTGTGTTCAACTG